>OZ024809.1:15904687-16504687 GCA_964017045.1 Omphiscola glabra | reverse complement strand
ACAGACGATGAAGATGATGACCGTAAGTCAGTTTATCATTATTTATTGCCGTTGATACTCGGGCTGGAACATTTCAAAGTGATGCGTAAAACTATGTTTATATTTTAAGAAATATGGACGTTAAGAGAAACAACGAGTTAGTGATGTAAAGCTGTGAATGACACATGGTTCGGCTGTAAAGACGGCGCTCGCCATGGATCAGTGGTTCTCAACCTTCCTAGCGCCGTGACTCTTTCATACAGTTCCTCATGTTGTGGCGACCCCCACGCCACACAATTATTTTCGTTGCTATTTCATGACTGTAGAGTATATGTGTTTTCAGACGGTCTTAGGCGACCCCTGAGAAAGGGGTCGCGACCCACAGGTTGAGAACCGCTCGCCATAGATTTAACCCTGATCACGGGCGTCATTCAACGACCGCTCCGCACAAACTAAACAGAAATCATGTAACAAATTGGCTGATTCCCACCACTGGTGCGGTATCATTAAAGACAAAAAACGTCATTAATCCGATTAAAGGATCTAACATGAAAGAAAAGGATTTTCATGGATTAACTAATATATTTTTCTTAAACCCTTGAAAGCACAAAGCCGAAACGTTTGAGAAATGTTATGAACCTAAGACTGGACCCCCCCCCCCCCCCCCCATTTTTTTTTTCATTTTTTAAAAAAATCAATTAGAAACGATTCTAAAATCCGGAGAACTTGACCCCACGCCTTTCATGAAAAGTAATTCTATGTTTTTTTAGAAAGTCGATCGTGTTGACAAGTCGCGCAACAGCAGGTGCGGTTTTAAACAAGGCCTTTCGTGGCGGTGCTGGTGGTGGTGGCGGCGGTAGTTGTGGCGAGAGCTTGTTCTGCTCACGTCGGCCAAGCGACGCATGCCGAAGTCGTGAGCGAGGGCTGCAGCATGGTGCGTGAATTTAATGTTGCCGTCAGTTCACTGTCATAATTGGTGTTGGTCGCTTTCGCCAATCGTGGTGAACTGGGAATTAGACATAAATAACGGCATTTATTTATTTCTCATTGCCATCTGCCAGGTAGATACAAAAGCTATTGTCTAATAATTTAATTAATTTTTCTTTTCTTCTTCTTCTTTTCCATTAAAAAAGTAAAGATACAATTTTTAGCGAAGCGTGAAATATATAAAAACATGACGTGCTTTTAAAAAAGTTATAAAAAGAAACGAGCGCGCTTACGGTATTATAATTTATTCATCTTCCAAGTGTTTCAATGAAGTATTTTAAGGTAATAAAAATATTTTATCGAATACACTTTTTC
Organism: Omphiscola glabra; assembly: GCA_964017045.1. Taxonomy (NCBI): domain Eukaryota; kingdom Metazoa; phylum Mollusca; class Gastropoda; family Lymnaeidae; genus Omphiscola; species Omphiscola glabra. Next base: position 16,503,406 of record OZ024809.1, on the reverse strand, counting down.
TTAATAGTATTATTTTGTGTATCTTCAGTAATAGTGGGGGAACAAACGATCACGTTTAATGATCGAAACTTTTTGTGCTCTTCAATCCACTTTACAAGACTGACTTTTTTGTGTTTCTTGTTGTCATGGATACATCGAATTTCTTTATTCATTTAGCAAAACCACACCAAAACTGTCCATTCGACTTACCCAGTTTGGTAATATTATACTAGAAAGTTAACACCAACGGTTTTTTTAAAAAGTTTGTTAACGTTTGAAACGCTTCTGAACCAAAAAAAAAAAGCTAATTGAATTTTCCATAGACTTGACGTATACTATTTCAAGAGAGAGGCAGAACGTGAGCCATTTTCATACATTTGTAGTTCAACACGCTAATGGTGGAGAAAAGTTGTATTTAAAAACTTGTGTGGCTTATGGCTCAGAGACGGTTGTAGTTCAACACTCGTGTGGCTTATGGCTCAGAGACGGTTGTAGTTCAACACTCGTGTGGCTTACTGTGGAGAAACAGTTCTATATTTTCCTTGTATTCTGCTGCAATCCATTCGGACTACTTCTTTGACCTCGACTTTGATTTGTTGCCCCCAAAAGAAAACAACCACATCAAAAACAAGTGCTCAGAAAAGGTAAGGATTAAACCGTTTGTTTTTAGTTCGTCTTTTTTTTTAAAAAAAACTACTTCTATGTCACGTGATTTAATTATGGCATGCAGAGCACGATAGTTATAAGTTATAGGGATGAAATGTTTGATTATGAATCTCGAGCTAATTTTAAAGCTTTAGAAATAGTTTTATCTTTAAAAAAATGTCGTTGTCACTGTTTCCCATATGGATCCATTAAACTAACATAAATGTTTTGAGCGAAATGAAGTATATTCTACTCAGGGCCGGATTAACCATTAGGCAAACAAGGCACGTGCCTTGGGCACCAAGCGTTTGGGGGCACCACAAGTCCTCAAGAAATATTTTTACGGTCAGTGAAAGATCAGGGGCCCCGGGCAGAAGGGGGCACCCATGTGGGTTTGTGCCTGGGGCACTAAAATGGCTTAATCCGGCCTTGATTCTACTCTTTTTTTTTCTTTTTATATTGCGCCTTCATTAATTTAAAAAAAAATAATTTATGACGTGGTTAGAACTATATGAACGATCACAAAACAACGCAGTTTAAGGTGTCAGTGCATCAACTGTTGTTCTTTTTCATCTTTGTGATCCATTCAGGACATCGTCAGTTCTTAATTGTGCGGTGACGACTAGAAAGAGTTCCCCGGGGAACATTTATTCGCACAATATTTCAGCGCGTTTAACTCCAAAGAATAAATAAAGTTTGGCACACGTTCGACTCAGTGTTTTAATGACTTTTTTTAGAAATAAATGAATCTTCACTATACATTCTTATAAACGAATCTTCACCGTACATTCTCAGAAATAAATCTTCACTGTACATTCTCATAAACAAATCTTCACTGTATAGACTCATAAATAAATCTTCACATGAAAAATGGTCTTCTGTATGTAAAAACTACTTGAACTTTTCTTTCTTCTTCAGCCATAACACACCCATCACTTATCACATGTCGCACCAGAGAAGGCAATTAATAATGATTATCACTAACTTCCCCATTGTGTGACTAAATGACTAACTTCCCCATTGTGTGACTAAATGATATATCCTGAGAACAATTAAAACCGAAACAAAAATGGACTGAAGGTCTTCAGACACCAACAAAGATGTTATCATGTCATAAAATATTCAGTCACTAAAATAACCTTTGCATTGTTTCCTATCAGGAGAGTGCGTTTATTTCAGAGTTTAATGGTGACTGCAGTGTGGTGTCTTTGTCTTTGCATATTTAAACAAACAGACCGCACCTAGCCACACAGACCGCATCTTGCCACACAGACCGCATCTAGCCACACAGACAGCATCTAGCCACACAGACCACATCTAGCCACACAGACCGCATCTAGCCACACAGACCGCATCTAGCCACTCAGACCGCATCTAGCCACACAGACCGCATCTAGCCACACAGACCGCATCTAGCCACACAGACCGCATCTAGCCACATTTTAAATCATTTTTAATGGCCGATGCATTCAATATTTTTTAGTTTCCTTATATTTTTCCTACACCACAACTTTGGTCCCTTTAAATATCCGAGGCCCCCTTGAGGCCGCACGGGTTGCAGGGCCCACGTAGCGGCTCTCAAGTTACTTTAGGATAATATCGTAAAGTTTAAATGTAACATTTGTTCTCATCGGTTATCCATTGTTATTTATTTCTTCTTCTTCTTTATTCGGAGAACCGAAAATAAATAACACTGCTGGCAGAGATGGTCCCTCTTAATGGCATCATGTCTGGCGATTTGAAACCCACCCTGTCATAAGCACCTGTGAACGTTCAAGCATTACCCAGTCAAAAGCACCTGTGAACGGTCAAGCATTACCCAGTCAAAAGCACCTGTGAACGTTCAAGCATTACCCAGTCAAAAGCACCTGTGAACGTTCAAGCATTACCCAGTCAAAAGCACCTGTGAACAGTCAAGCATTACCCAGTCAAAAGCACCTGTGAACGTTCAAGCATTACCCAGTCAAAAGCACCTGTGAACGGTCAAGCAATACGTCTGTAATATCACCTGCATGCCAATGCCCTTCCCATGTGTCACTAATGGACGCTTTTCTAGGACTTTTTGCCCCGACCTGACAAAGAAAGACGTCTAAAGGTATCATTAGTTGCAAAGGCTTCTTCTGTCCGCTTTAACCGAGAAGGTTCGCTGGGCGTTGTGGAAGAAGCTGACCATTCATTTTGGTGTCCAGCTTTTCGGTGTAACTAGACCTAGTGTAGGGGCAGTAACGAGACCTAGTGTAGGGGCTGTAACGAGACCTAGTGTAGGGGCTGTAACGAGACCTAGTATAGGGGCTGTAACGAGACCTAGTATAGGGGCTGTAACGAGACCTAGTGTAGGGGCTGTAAAGAGACCTAGTATAGGGGCTGTAACGAGACCTAGTGTAGGGGCTGTAACGAGACCTAGTATAGGGGCTGCAACGAGACCTTGTGTAGGAACTGTAACGAGACCTAGTGTAGGGGCTGTAACGAGACCTAGTATAGGGGCTGTAACGAGACCTAGTATAGGGGCTGTAACTAGTCCTAGTATATGGGGTGCAACTAGACCTAGTGTTAGGGCTGTAACTAGACCTAGTATAAGGGTTGTAAATAGACCTAGTATAAGGGTTATAACTAGTCCTAATATAGGGGTTGTAATTAGACCTAGTGTATGGGTTGTAACTAGTTCAAGAATAGGTCTTGTAACTAGACCTAGTGTAGGGGCTGTAACTGTGTCTAGTATAGGGGTGATTGTAATTCTGTCTGAAATCGGTAAACATCAACAAAATTCAAATTCACATCAGAAGATTGTTAAATATACTCCTTTTTTTTTGTTCACATTGACCTAAAATGAGTTCCTTTCTTGTGAACTTAATAACACACCCGCTGGGACAAAATAATAACTCTTGGACAGACCCGTGCTCGTTGCTTTGGGAAAGCGACAGTGGAAATATCCGGGCACTCACAGCTTACTGGCAACCTGAACAGGTCGATACGTTTCTTCCCTCTCTGAAAAGAAGAGCTCGTTTATTTGGTTTACGACCCAAGTTGTTTTTTTTGTTTTTTTTCTCCCCCTCAACTCGTTGACACGGTAGAAGGTCAGAGGTCAGAGAAATGTTCCCGCGAAGTTTCTCTAAGATTTTGACCATGAACAATAACAGCATAGTTTAGGTTTTATTTTTTTTTTTTTAATTTAACATTAAAGTTTAAAGAAAAAACAAGTGAAAATAAAACATGAAACACATATATATATATTTACTAGACCTTTCACTGAACGTCATTGATTGAAATGGTTGGGCGATGCAAATGACGAGGTCAGTTGCAACACCTTCTAAGTGGTGTCTGGTTTATTTTGAGACAACGATGTTGTTATCTGTTACGTTGTTGTTTTGTTTTTTTGTTTTTTTTTGTGTTCGTTGTTGTTCTTTCCTTTTTTTTTTTACACTTTATATACAATCCAAAATACCGTAGATTGACACTTAAAAAACAAGCAAAAATACTGTAGATTGACGCTAATAAACCAGCCGAAATACTGTAGAATGACATTTAACATACCAGCCAAATTACTGTAGATTGATATTTAACAAACCATCACTATTCTGTAGATTGACACTTAGCAAATCAGCCAAAATACTGTAAGCTCAATGAAACTAATCATCATCATGTCCCTTAGTCCTTCGACCGTTGGGGCGCCACAGATGACATGAAAACTATCCTCCTCCATTCCTCTTGATCTTCTGCAATACGCATAGCATCGCCTAGTTTTAATCACGTTCACTCCTTGATCTTATCTTCTAATCCTTGTTGCTGTCTTCGTCTTCTTCGCCCTCCTCTAGTTGCGTCCTGCACGATTTCTTTGGCGAGCCCTTAATATTCTTGTCACTAAATGAAAATAAATGTAAGCTAAATGAAACTAAATATAAACTAAATGCAAACTAATTGAAACTAAATGTAAACTAAATGAAACTGAATGAAACTAAATGAAACTAAATGAAACTTCAGAGCTCTGAACGTAATAATTTACTCCCTGCGAAATGTGTTTCATTGTCTTAGCAAGATTCATATCTTTGATTATGACCATGGCACTTGCTTTTTACAATTAATATTTCATTTTAAATTCTGACATGGCTGATGATACTGAGAAGCCAAAGTCTGTGTTTATGTGTGTGTTTGTGGGGATGATTTCAAAGTTGGGTCACGCGATTCAATAATAATTATGCAATGCAACACTTGTTTCATAGGTGAAGTCATCAGCTTAACTAAAGGACGGCTTAGATCAGCGGTTTTCAACCTGTGGGTCGCGACCCCTTTGGGGGGTCGAATGACCCTTTCCGAGGGTTCGCGTAAGACCATCGGAAAACAAATATACTCTACAGTCATGAAGTAGAAATGAAAATAATTATGTAATTGGGGGTCGCCACAACATGAGGAACTGTATTTAAGTGTCACGGCATCAGGAAGGTTGAGAACCACTGGCTTAGATGTTACCGCCATGTACGTTGCCATGAATATGTAATAAAATAATATGTGCACGCTGGTATCATGCACAGTTCAAACTGCTACCAACAAGCGAGTAGCAATACTAACACACAAAGCCGCTCTATGTTCGTTTGTTTCTTTTGTGCAATATGTACTTTTTTTTTTGAATTTCCAATTTAAAACTGAAACGCTATTAATATTTATCCAACTAATATCTTATTGTTACTACGCTTCGTTACTAGCTATATAAATAAATATGATTCATTCGATGGATGTCAGAATCTAATTGAATATAAATATTTTATTTCGTTGTTTTTTTCCTTCTTTTAAAAAAATAAATATATATGTTACATTATAATTGAACTAACATTATTATCGTTGTTTAATTTCTTTCACCTAAACTTCAATGTTGGCGGCTACCACGCAAAGCTATGACCTAGGTGTGTCACTTTATTCAACAATTTCTGCGGATATGCTTGCAGGGCCGCTTCTACAGAACTCCACACCTTCCTCTATGTATGTTTCTCAATTTTAAGGTATAATTCTGGCTGTAGGTCGCCAATAACTTGTCAAATGTTATAAAGGGGTCATGGCACACAAAAAGTTCAGAACCACTGGGTTAGGATTATACCATTGAGCTATTAGTCTTTTTACAGCCTTCAACTTTGATGCGTTTGTGATCGCTACTGGTTCTCTTCATGAACTTTTCACTTATCCCCATTTAGTTGAACACTTCATAGAAAATGAAAAGATATATATTTTTTGCAATACCCGGACCCGGGCCCACCGGTTGTCTCAAAGTACCCGGATCAGGGCCCTCCGGTTGTCTCAAAGTACCCGGATCAGGGCCCTCCGGTTGTCTCAAAGTACCCGGATCAGGGCCCTCCGGTTGTCTCAAAGTACCCGGATCAGGGCCCTCCGGTTGTCTCAAAGTACCCGGATCAGGGCCCTCCGGTTGTCTCAAAGTACACCGAGACTGGTGTAAAACACTGTATCTGACTAAGCCCTAATAATGACAACTACTCCAACCTGTCTGTATTTTGTCAAAGACGCATGTGTTGAATATAAAACAAACGCAGATTTGGTTTAAGGAATGTAGTTCTTAAGCCGGAGCTCAAAATCCAGGTCTCGTCATCGCTAAGTGTATGCGCAATCTTGATGTCCACCTTAGGAGGACTTTACTGTAACCATAATCTGACACTTTTTTTTTTTTTTTTGAAGGAAGGAGTCGACAATGTTTCCGAAGTGGCCAAATACCCAAACCAACACTAATAGCCCCCAGCTATTATAACGCGAGATTAGCTGTTGAAATCTTTGGAGTTGTAAACTTAAAAAGTCTTCGAAATTCCTTTTCGTATTTTAAGTTATTGAAATATTCATTGTGCTCATTCCTCATTGCAAAAAGTGCACTGATTCCGACAGACTGACCTGCAAACAGAAATTTGATCTCGGCTATTTAACGACTCGTATATTCTGGCCGGGAATTCCACCGACAGAGATTTAGTTCATAATGTTCTTAGCTTTCAAGGGCCGAAAAGGTTAAATTGCACTTCTTTGATTTTTTTTTAATTAATTTTTTTTAAAAATATAAACACAAACTTGTTATACTCCAATATATTCCTTTTACTTAAGACAAATTTTAAACATAACCATTTTTAAAAACCTTTTTAGAAAATCTTGGAATTAAATTATTAGTTCAATTCTGTGCAGTCTCACATTTCTATTACATTTCTTTGGCTTGTATTAACCCTTAGGGGGGAACACTGTGCTCAGGTGTTGACGTTAATGAGAAAATGTTTAACCAGCTTACATTTCTCAAAATTCGGCGGCCATTATGATCACCATAATAACCTAATAGACCAGCGGTTCTCAACATGTGGGTCGCGACCCCTTTGTGGGTCGAATGACCCTTTCACAGGGGTCGCCTAGGACCATCGGAAAATACATATACTCTACAGTTATGACGTGTCAACGAACATAATTTTGTGTTTCGGGTTCGCCACAACTTGTGGAACTGTATTAAAGGGTCGTGGCATCTGGAAGGTTGAGAACCAGTGTAATAGACCAAGTGATATCAAACGTTACCGAAGGATTCCTTGTCAAGGGGTCCAGATCATGTGAAATCTCAGCAGGGCGGAAAAAAATGGATTTGTTTTGTTTCTTTACAAAAACCTCACAGTGGAGTAAATTCCTGATTTAAAAAATGGACATTACCAAAAGTTAGCGGTCACTACAAAAAAAAAACCGAGTATTATTTTTTTTTTAAATAGTTAAAATATCTGCAATAATTTCAATTTAAAGGTATACTTATATTTAAAACATTGCGCATACTTTTTTTGTGTGTTTGTTCTGTAAGTGAATGCTGAAAATTCCAACATAAAAAATATTTTCATTTTTCTAGGTCTCTACGTTTTTTGTGTTCAATATTTTTTCGTCGTTGTACTTGTGTGTATGTTCCAAAGAGGAACAACACAGTGAACTGAATTTAATTAGAGATATTGATTTTTCTTATAAAATGTGTTATTGTTTATATCAATAGGTTAAGGTCGGGGTCGATGATTGTAGATCCAAATACATAGATATGCCTGGATGCCTTCCGTATAAAAAGAATTGTGGGGTAAAATGTTTGTTACGTTATGCCCAAATGACAAGTGCGTGGGTGTCATGTCTCATGTGATAGTGCGTTTTTTTGGATGACAGCAATGGTAAAGTCATTGAGAATGGAAGCAACGGAAATGGTCGCAAAAAGATATGGTCACGCTGCGACGAGGATCATCGCAAAGCTGTGAAATGTTCACGTGATGTTGGAGATAAAAAAAAGAGAGGTCCGCGTCACGTTTTGTGGGAAACAGCGGAAGGAATAATGTTTTGTGTGAAACAGTTGAGGAAATAATGTTTTGTGTGAAACAGTTGAGGGAATAACGTTTTGTGTGAAACAGTGGCGAGAATAATGTTTTGTGCGAAACAGTTGAGGGAATAACGTTTTGTGTGAAACGGTGGCGGACATAATGTTTAGTGTGAAACAGTAGCGGACACAATGTTTCGTGTGAAAACAGTAGCGGACATAATCTTTTGTGTGAAACGGCGGCGGACATATACTTTAAAAGAAACCGTTTACGTGGAGCAAACAAAAACAACAAAAAAAAAAAAAATAATGTTCTTAATTCTGTTATCAACGGACGTATGTCTTGTAAAGACGTCTTATGTTAAATGAGGTCCGAATTCTGGACGGTATTAACTCCTTGTCATGGCGAGACGGCGGTCTAAATATGTAAGCTTTTGCAAGAATCCGATCGAACATCCTTAGCGTCACACGTCCCATTACACTGCACGACGTGTCCCGCTATTTACGACAGGGGCTGAGTGGGTTCTCAAGAACAGATATTAATTTTTGATGATTTTTGTCTTCTTTTTTTTTTTTGCATTTCACCATAAAAAAAATATTTAAGACACCTTTACGTGTCCCCTGCGCGTGGTTATTGGTGTTACATTCGTGTGTCATCAGGGTTGCTTTTATTGTATTACAACAAATGTACAATATTTATGGATTTTTTCATCTTCCATGGTATGGATAAGCATAAGGCAATGCTGTTGTGTTGAAATGTGATCAGAAAATTTAAACGCAAACCTTCTGTTTGCACTTTTTTAATTTATACTTTTATTCACACATCTCTATAAAGGAAATATAATGCATTGAAAGGGGAAAAATATATTTATACGAAAGGAATTTATTATTTACGAAATATACTTCACACAATTAGCAATACATACATTTTATGGAATACCCGAGATTCTTAAAGATTTTTGAAGTCGATCTAAAAATTTAAAGCTTTGAGTAGTTGCATAATAGACTTTCAATTTTGTTATGCTAAATTTTACTTTTTGCTTTTATGTAACAATCAGAGTTAAAAACTTGTAAAAAAAAATAAAAAAATTGCTGAATACAGCAACCGCTGAAACCAAAATTCTTTTTACAATATAATATCAAGCAGTGGGGGGGGGTGAAAAATTGATAAAACAGGCAAACAAGTAACGCAATTTATAAATATACCAATTAGTGCTCCCCCACACACACCCACCCCACCCCACACCCCACTCCAAAGGCTTGCAAACACCCACATTTTTTTCACGCTCCTAAACTTCATTAGTATTCTAATGACCCACCCGCTTTTACACCGCAGATTTATTTCACCAACTATATCAGAATAAACACACGTAAGAATTTTGAAAAACGATCTCAATCAAAGTAGTTATCGGGAATTTCGTTTCGGGAAATCATATTTCCCGTATCTGCCCCTTGGAAAACAAGAAAAACTGATTTTTTTTTTTACGGTTGGGTTTGGGGGCTAAAAAATTGATGAAATGTTTTGTCGTTGCCGAGTCTATATGTATGTGCCAAGTTTCAGCTCGACGGGTTGAGGGGAAGTGGGTCAATTAGCCGTCCGAAAAATTTGCCATAATCACTCAAAAGCGAAGTTAATGTAAAATTGTAAAAAAATGGAGATAATTAGGAATCATACATCCACAGATCAGAGGAATGAGCAAAACATTTAGTTTAGCATGGGGATAGTTCTAGAGTAGGTTTCTTTCCTGGCATGCCTTTACAAGTATGCGTATTTATATGTTACTGAAAAGCTCCAAACAATAGAAGTTAGTTCGGTAACAGCATTTGATGTTGGTGTGGTCCAAAAGATAACTTCAATCCGTTCAGCTCCCCCGTGGCTGCAAGGAAATGAAAGATTTTACCAAGGGCGGTCAAAGCTGGAGGCATCAGTCACATTATGACGGCCACAGCAGCATCAGTCACATTATGACGGCCACAGCAGCATCAGTCACATTATGACGGCCAAAGCAGCATCAGTCACATTATGACGGCCAGTGCAACACCATTCCCTTTATGACGGCCAGTGCAACACCATTCCCTTTATGACGGCCAGTGCAACACCATTCCCTTTATGACGGCCAGTGCAGCGTTAATCACGTTCTGGAAATAAGATAATTTATTAGCTCTTGTTTTTGAGCTGTTAAAAAAAATCCACAAGATCACGATGACCTTAAAATTATCGTGTGTAATTTTTAAATCTTAACAGAGAAAAATGTCGACCTTTCTCTCTGTCTCTCTCTCTCTCTCTCTGTCTGTCTGTCAGTCTATCTGTCTGTACCCATCTTTTTCTTTGCCAACTTTTTTTTTAAATTGATTTTTTAGCGTGCTTCTCCACAGTCGTATGCATTAATAACTCACTATGATAACAGGATATGAATTATTATTATTATTATGGGTAATTTTCTATAGCGTGGTACCCCAGCCTAGGGCTGGGCTCACCACGCTGTACATACAATTTAAAATGAACTTAAAAAGTTAAAACCAACCATCCCATATCATTGAATATCAATTTACATGTGAAGCCAAGGACGGCACTCAGCAACATCGTTTTACGGTCAGAGGGGGAATCAGTCAGGATAGTAGAGTTTAAAGAGATGTGTTTTGAGTGCAGTTTTTTTTTTTTTAAAAAGATGTCAGGGTGATCATAAAATGATGTACCAGATTGAAAAAAAAAGAGAGATAAGAAGAAGGAAATGAAAAGAAAAATCTTCACGTATGATAGTCGCCCAATGAAGATTGTGAAATGTTCGAAATGACGTCATCAAATTATGTTCACGTTTCAGAGTTTTACACGTTGTAATAAATTCTATAAACGAATTGCTCTAACTACACAATATCTTTTTCAGCATTTCTATAAATAGCTTTGATCGCTTTTTATGTCTGCCAATTCATTTTTTGGGGTACATGCTGCTATGAAATATACACTGAATGCATAGTTAAATATACAGTAATGCTAAAATAAACTACTGTTAAATTTACTCTGTTAAATATACGGTATTTGAAAATACACTAGGACTTAATTTATGTATGTACACTACGGTTGAAGTATTGAAAGAAAAAAAAAACTTAGACAGGCACTTCGTTGTTTTTTATAATACGCTTTTGGAGACGCATCTGTATACACAGCTATGCACATATTGGTTTACACATTTGTATACACTTGTATGCACACTTTTGTTTACACATTTCTATACAAATTTCTATACACATCTAACAATATAAGATGTCATGGATTTTGCAAATCTGCTCTGTCACAGAATGAGATCTTCTAAGGTATGGCCCTTCGCGTACCAAGTAATATTGGTGTTGACTAATGCGTGGCTGTACCTCTCTGCGAAAGTTCAGTATCCAGACGTTGAGGATTTTTAACGAAGACAACACAGACGTTAATGAATAACCAAGGAATTCCTCATTAACAATTGTAAACAAGAGAATGTATTGATGGATTAATATAGTCTAATAATGTTTCTTCAACTTTCAAACGCAACGTTAACCTCCATTAATCTCAACCTCCATAAGCTCTCCCCCAAAACATTCCTCACTTCCCCCGGAAATCGCAACCCAGCACTTTTTTCATCAAATAAATGTGGTGCTACATATCGGAAAGTCCCGAACAAAACACATTATAAGTTACATGAGTAATTAATGGTGCGCCGTTGTTCAATCCCAACCCAGTCATTTGTGACATATGTCCCCCCTTTCAAGAAATGTTTCAATACATTGACAAATTTCAAAAAATCCACAAATGACCACCCTACAACTCTATGCATAACACCATCACACGGGTCCAGCTCTTAGTCTATGCTTCGCTACGCCCATTATCACCTATACTCATCTTCAGTTTTTCTCCACCAAAATGATTTAGCAACACAAAACATCATGCATATGTCAATAATAAGCAACAAAATGAATAATCGTCTACAACAACGTGAACATTGTACCTTAAAAACTCTAAGCTAAACCAAAAAAACTTAATTAAACAATTCTGCTATGTCATTAAGATATATTGATCAAACTTAATTAAACAATTCTGCTCTGTCATTAAGATATATTGATCAAACTTAATTAAACAATTCTGCTCTGTCATTAAGATATATTGATCAAACTTAATTAAACAATTCTGCTCTGTCATTAAGATATTTTGATCTCAGAATCCTGGTTAACTCTGCAATAAACAGATACCAAAATCATCTTCAGTTTCCACACTAACAATAACTTCCGTAGTTGCATCCTCAAAAATCACCATATTCTATGCATCCTCTGAACATGTGTCTCTAACATGGTAACTCTAAACTACTATCATAAAAGACTTACCCTGTAAGTCTTAATCTCTTCATCCGATTCCACGGATTTGGTCGACGGATTATCCATTTCTAACTCACACATTTACACATAGTATAGGGTATAGCCGCACTACCCATGTTATACCCACACATTGTGGGAAATAGCTAACCTAACCAAGCTATCATAAACATTACACAGTGTAATTTATAGCTGACCACCTCATGCTACTCTACACATTATCCAGTGTAGGCTTACTATTCATCCTAAGCTATCTCACACCTCTCTAAGTTAGACCAACTCTATCTCCAATGCTGTTTTAGTTTAAACCAGCCATACAACTTACACTATCCAATTAACATATTCACCAACACAAAATAGCCCATTCTATTTGACACCCTAAACATCGTCTACACCACAAGCCATTATGTGCCCTGCACACTCTTGTGTAGACGAGTACCGGCGATGTGCATAACAACATTCCTGTTATGATGATATAAATAACCAACATAACTGAAACATTATAAATCCACCTACATTGTCTTCTTAATAATTGCACAGGGGCAGCGACTCGCATATATAATTCATTACAAATATGTATAACACAACCCAACAAGTGTTAAAACACATGATTATACTTATTATCAGCATTATTTAAATTACACACGTTTTTTTTTAATAAAAAAAATGCATGTATGAAACTGAAAACTTAAATGAAGATACCACAACTAAATTAACTAAAGTTACACTAGAGCAGGGGTGGGCAAACTACGGCCCGCGGGCCGCATGCGGCCCGGCAACTGATATTATGTGGCCCTCGAAGGCATTTAGAAATTTTAAAAAATTACTATGTTTTTAAGTTATTTTGTTGAATTGTACAGAATTTTATGCACCGTTATGATTTTTAAAACATTTTTGATCAAATTTCTTTCTCATTTTCTATTTTTTTAAACAGTCCTTGACCTTTGTCATGTAATGCTAAAATGCGAAACTACCGATTTTAATATAGGGAAATGTTTATCGATATTTAAAAATTGGACATAATATACATGCTGCCCCCCAATAGCTTTACCTTTGTCAATGTGGCCCTCCGCACAAAAAGTTTGCCCACCCCTGCACTAGAGGCTTAAAAACATGCATAATTTCTCTTTTTAGAAAATCTCCTTGAAATGATGACACCATAGAAATATTTCTCATACCAACTGAGCACTCTATCGCCGTCTACCAAAACTTTTTACAAACTGTAATCACTCACATAGAAATACTAAACTACTCGTTCCACTTTGACGTCATTGGCACTAGATCAAAACAGAAATCTTGTTTAGGCCTCGATAGACAACCAGGCTCGGTTTGATCCATCTTTTTTCTTCACTATAACCACGGATGATGCATTAGGTGATGTGCTTTTGCGAATAACACCCAAATTCTCCATTTTAAGCAGCTCGGTCTGGAGGGCATCACGAACTGCGTAAGGAACTTGGTATGGCCTTGATCGGACGGGGGCATCTGATGTCAGTTTGATATAACGTACACTCAAATTTGTGGCCCCAGTGCGGTCAGTCAAATGGTGGCCCCCTGGGCGGTCAGTAAAGATCATCTGATATTCCGTTACCAATTCAGTGATTTCTTGAAGCTGTTCGGACGTTAACTGCTCACAATACTGTACATCTTGGTGTGACTCCTTTGGTGACAAAACACCAAATTCAGACAGAACCTCGGTGCGTCCACTTTCGTCATCCTCTTCATAACCCTCTAGCACCCCGACACCAGCTACAATCCATGTCTCTGATTTCTCTTCACTTTTATCACAATCGATGTTCTTAACAACTGCATCTTTTCCTTGATCTGTGTCACGAGACACATATTTCTTGAGGAGGTTTGCATGAAATTTCTTCTTCTTTCCCTTCATATCAACAAAATAGTCACATGGCCCTACGACTCCAGTGATTAAATAGGGTCCCTTCCACTGCATCAACAATTTGTTTACCTTAGTTGGGAGTAATACCAAAACCTTGTCACCTAGCACGAACTTTCTATCTCTCGTCCCTCTATCATAGTAATGTTTGTGTCTTCGTTGTTTCTTGTCTTTAAAGGCTCTATCAACTACGCCATCTTTAAAATCAAAGATTGTGTTGTTCTTTTGTTCCGAATCTTTCTCTTGTGGCAATGAGCAAATAACAGGGTCGCCTTGTTGCAGCTGTATGAGAGTCTCGCGACTCACCTCCGGGTGCTTTTCCACCACGGGTATTTTTAAGTGAGATATATCTTCAGCCCTTTTATCTTGCGCCCTGGTAGTCACCATGGCCCCCGTCATTGTCCTGTCTGGGTCATCAGCACCCCTCGCGCCATCCACATTTCCCACTATAAGGTCCACTATAGATTTTGAAACACAGAGCACCTCTACTCTTCCACTAAGGTACGGTGTTGCTATGTCGATGATAGCCTTTTCTGCTTTTACAATGTCTGTGTTCATTAGCTCAATGAATCCTACTCCACCTGTTAGCTGGTCATCCCTTACATACTTTCGTTTAACAATTATTGCTTCACATCCAGTGTCTCTTAACACCTCAACTTTAGTAGACCCGAAAAGGCCTTCCAAAATCGGCAATCTCCTCTTTGTTTTCGTTTCGTTGTGCTGCTTGCTAATCCCTCCGGAACATTTGATATCTATCTTTGTGTCAATCTCTTTATTTTCGTTTGGCAATCTGTAACTTTTATTTTCTCGCCTGTTGCCCGAAAGTCGCTTCCCAGGATAAAATATTGCTGATGCAGCCATTTTTTAATCAATTTTTTTCCGATTCACATACATTAGGACATTTTCTCGCTATATGTCCACTCTTATGACACACAAAACACTTAAAGTCAGATTTCACCTGTCCCCTAATGCCACTATAATCTCTCATTGGACCAGGCCATGTCTTCTGCTCTTCATCTTCTCTATTGTTCGTGCCGTTTCTCCGATTCTCCAACTGGATCACGTGAGGCTGATCTTTGAAGCGTCTCCTCCTTGCATCAAGAAATAGCTCTGATACTCTCGCTACTTCATCAAGACTATTAATCCCTCTCTCTTTTAAGCGAGTAGTCAAATCAACGGGACACACACTCATAAATTGCTCCTTGACAAACATGTCCATAATACATTCCACTGTACTCTCTGTCTTCGATAGACTAATCCATTTCTTGAGGTAATTCTTCAATCTTCCGATGAATACGGCCGGACACTCATCTGCCTGTGGCCTACTTTCTCTGAATAAGATCCTGTATCCATCCTCTGTAAGGTTGAGCCTCTTTAATAGCACCTCTTTCACCTTTTCATAATCTAGTGCATCTTCATAGGACATTCTTGAATACTCTTCTAAAGCACGCCCAGACAGAAGCGCACTAAGCGACAACGCCCAGTCGCTTACCGGCCAATTGCTGGTCTTAGCAAATAACTCGAATCTGGTGAGCCATCCATCCAATAAATCCACTCCATCCATGAAAGGTGGAAGCTTAGGCTGCCTAGGTCGACCATCATTACCATTGGAATGCCAGCCACTGGATTGTTCTATCCTCTTGGCTTCCAATAGCGCCTCTCTGTCAGCCGCCCTATCTGCCACCTCTCTGTCGGCCGCCCTCTCTGCCGCCTCTCTCTCAGCTGCCCTCTCTGCCGCCTCTCTCTCAGCTGCTCTCTCTGCCGCCCTATCAGTTGCCCTCTCTGCCGCCTCTCTCTCAGCTGCTCTCTCTGCCGTCCTATCAGTTGCCCTCTCTGCCGCCTCTCTCTCGGCTGCCCTCTCTGCCGCCTCTCTCCCAGCTGCCCTCTCTGCCGCCTCTCTCTCTCTAACACTATTCACTTCTCTCTCGATATATTCTTTCCTCTCATCTCCTCTAAGCTGAAGAGCATCCACTAGAGCCACTATCTCATTCAAACTTATCACTGGCATCTTCGTCGTCCCCTTGTTGTGTCTGGACCCCGATAACGAGCCCCCAGATGTCACAGAATGAGATCTTCTAAGGTATGACCCTTCGCGTACCAAGTAATATTGGTGTTGATTAATGCGGGGCTGTACCTCTCTGTGAAAGTTCAGTATCCAGACGTTGAGGATTTTTAACGAAGACAACACAGACGTTAATGAATAACCAAGGAATTCCTCATTAACAATTGTAAACAAGAGAATGTATTGATGGATTAATATAGTCTAATAATGTTTCTTCAACTTTCAAACGCAACGTTAACCTCCATTAATCTCAACCTCCATAAGCTCTCACCCAAAACATTCCTCACCTCCCCCCGGAAATCGCACCCCAGCACGTTTTTCATCAAATAAATGTGGTGCTACATATCGGAAAGTCCCGAACAAAACACATTATAAGTTACATAAGTAATTATTATTATTATTATTATTATTTGCTGTCTTATATAGCGCGGTACCCCAACCTAGGGCTAGGCTCGCCGCGCTGTACATAAAAATATTTTAAAAGAGACATAATCGTGACAATAACATAAAATACATATATTTAATAAAGAACAGATGTATAGAGACAAAACAAAATCTAATGCATATTCACCTCATCCACACCAGAACTTTTACATGACAAGCCATGGACGACGACCAGCAGCAGCGTTTATCGGTCAGATGTGAGGAATCAGTCGGGGTAGTAGAGTTTAAAGAGATGTGTTTTGTGTGCAGTTTTGAAGGCTGTGATAGTTGATATATTGCGGATGTGTAGTGGAAGAGAATTCCATTGTTTGGGGGCACAGTAAGAGAAAGATCTTTCACCGTATGTTTTTGTGCGAGTCTTGGGGACTTAAAGAATACGCCCGTCTGCGTATATTATATACTATACTTTAGGAGACTATATTAATGGTGCGCCGTTGTTCAATCCCAACCCAGTCATTTGTGACATGCTCCATCATTTTCAATGGATGTCACGTGATGTGCTGACCATTTCAAACTCTTAACGTCGAGTTTCTACAATATGTATTGCAACTTGTTTAGCTATCAATATGACAGCATTTCAAAACATATAAAGCAGCTTTGGTTCACATGAAAGGGTTCAGGTCCCCCGGGGGTGGGGGTGGAATTATGCTGTAGAAAGTTCATCAAATATTAAAAACCTGATCTTGAGTGCTTTGGCTATGAGTTATCTCGCTTTGGAGGTCCGAATGGACGGGGGGTCAGACTGGAATGCAGGCAGTGTATTTTTTGCTTGGCAAATGTTCATATCAAACCAACATATGAATTGTTACTTATAGAGATACAATTCAAACATGTTCTGTCCTAAATTTAGAATGGTTTAAAAAAAAAAATTTTATAAACTTCTTGATATGTAATGGTTTACAACTTGTATCTATTTATTATATAATGGGTTTTTTCCCCATAAAATTCATTTTTGACCCAAATACCGACTTGCAGGCAATATGATTTTGAAACCGCAAACGTTACTTGATAGTAAATCACAGGATTCAGGGCCAAACAAAGGTTCTCAAAGAAGTCGAATTTGGGGTGGGAGGGCCTACCTCGACGACCTCAAGGCCCCCGTCTGTAATTCAAAACCGAGCCCCCCCCCCCTCCCCGCTCCTTGCTCTTTGCCATCTGCCAAACAGTTGGTCGGAAAACACACGTGAAATCCATGGGCTCATACCCGGGGATAACAACAACCAGTCGCTAATCGTGCCGTCAAAGCTGGTCACTCCACATTACACGACGGGCCATGGAGTCTCGGAGACCGCTAATGAATGTTTGAACTAAGCTGGGGGTCGTGTTTGCAGCTGATTCTGTAATGAAACACAAACAAAAAAAGCAAAAAAAAATAACAAAGAAAATTATGATAGAAGATAACGCCCCAAAGATTTATTTTTTTTTGTTCTATAAAAATAGGCTTCCCTGGAATAAATAATTACCCTCGCTAATGGAAATGTTCAGAAATATGTGATGATTGTTTGAACATTGGCTCGCGAGTTCATTGGGGTGGGTGAGGTGTTTGTGTATTTCTTGGCGGTCGTAATCCACCTTTGCCACATTACCCACTAGTAGAAAAACATTTTTTTTTTAATCCACCGATTAAAAAAGGTCTAATCCCTCATATTTCCTATGATTCCTAGGCGGTCATTGAATTAAAACAGGTTGTGAAAATAATATTTCTATTTGATAGCTGGCAAGGAACAATTTAAAGCGTTAAGAATCTATTGTCCCCAACTTAATTGGTATAATTTGTTTTCCCTCTATTGGTTTATAACTTGATTGAAGTTCCCTTAAAATTGCACATAAAAGGTAAGTCATCTGAAAGAGAAATAAAAAAGTAAACGAAAGCTGATTGCGCACAATTTTTTTTTTTTAATTTCTTATTAATAGGTTTAGATTTTTAGAATTTAAAAAAAAATTTCCGATTACGATGAAGATTCAATACGATACTATGGATACACTGCCTTGTAACGGGATCAAAATTTGAAACGAAAATTCAGAGGCTAAACGCGTATAATAAAATATCGAGATCGTTGACAATAGCGAAATAGTTGTAACAGTTGATTGGTGAAGTTTTAAATGCAACTGAAAATAACAAGAGCGTTATGAGATTATTATTATTATTTTATTTTTTTTGTTAACAGCAAATATCTCAACGGTTTTATTGTGCAGTGATATCTTGAAAGTTTGTTTGAGATGGTAAATAATGGAACAAGGAATGTGGCAGCTTCAAATAGAAAGACAAGACAATAAAATAAAGAACGGTTCGGCTTAGAGCCTTGTTCAGCAGACGGGACAAATGACGAAAAACAACAAGAAATAGATAAAGTAGTTCCAAAAAAACTCCAGTTTTCGAAGTTCGCCATTAAAGTTATTGCCGGAAGTCGGAGATTGGTATCGATCTTACGTGTGGTCTGTCTTTAAACCCTTGGCGACAACATTCTAAGGATTCAACAACGGAACAATTTTTATATATAGATATAGTAAACGCTTCATTGTCAAGGCTAAAGTTTTGTGTTAAGCACAAAAATTATCATAACAAAAAAAAAACTGTAATAAATAGACCTTTATTCTAACTATGGGCCGAACTCATTGATAGTGTTGTTGAAATATTGCGTTGCTATGTGTGTTTAAAGCAAATTCTAGTTACACAATTTTTTGCAGGACACAAATCTTTGCACGTAACAGAAATCTGTGCACGTGACGGTAATGTTTGCACGTGACAGAAATATGTGCCCCTTCCCCTCCCGCCACCCTCTAAATCCTTGCATGTCAAATTGCTTCCCCCTATTTCCTATTTCCCTAGGAAATTTCGCGACTGACCCTAATGTTCTTCAGGCGAAATCCGAACAATCTCCCAGCTTGAAAAATATCCTTGTTGGGCAGCTCAACATTTTTTTTTTACCCTTATTTATAGGAGAATTTTTTTTTTAACGGCCTCTGGTTATCTCGTTTTCTCCCCCTTTTCTGCTCGTTTTCTCTCCCATTTCTGCTCGTTTTCTCTCCCTTTTCTGCTCGTTTTCTCTCCCTTTTCTGTTCGTTTGTATCTGATGTAAATCCTGTTTAATCCCAAGCATTATTTCAAAGTCTATTAAATTTCACAAATCATTTCCTCTTTTTTTGGTGTTCTCATTACCTTGCATCCACCCATGCCCAAAACTCTCTCGCCCTGCATATGGGTTATGCCCAATTTAAATATGTTTTTACAGAAATTACTTCCAGAGAATTAAAAAAACAAAATTTGGTTTTTTAGCTTATGTGGATAATTTTGAGGGCATTAAAGAGAAAATGAAATATCCCCAGGTATTTTGCGACCCCCAACCCCTCCCCTTGTTAGATGACGTAGCTCAAAGAGATTGATCGAATGAAACAAGTTAAGGACGTTTAAACCCCTTTCATCTGATGCCATACAACATTAGCGTGATACCGCAACCCCGGCTCATCCTCATCCAGTTCAACCGTAGGTGTCACTATATTCTACGTTCACACTGCACAACTCTTCACGTGCCCATAGTCTTTGTTCTATGGAACACTCGGAGGGTTCAGTAAAGGTAGATGTTTGCTTTAGATGTGATAACAGGTAAATGGCATATCCGTCCCACTACCTGACACAATAGTAGATACCGTAGACCAGTGGTTCTCAGCCTGTGGGTCACGACTCCTTTGGGGGTCACACGACCCATTCCAAAGGGGGGGGGGCGCCTAAGACCACTTGAAATCACATATGTTCTATAGTTATGAAGTATAACCGAAAATAATTTCGTGGCTGGGGGTCGCCACAACACGATGCACTGTGTTAAAAGGCCGCGGCCATAGGAAGTTTGAGAACCACTGCCGTAGACCATATACCATGGTTTTCAAATACAGTGGCTAGCTAATCGATTTTAAAACAAGCAAAAAAATTAAATTTGAAAAGCAACGTTGACATTCGACAAAGAAATGTGTTTATTGAACCGCCACTGTCGTTCGACGTGATGTATTGTGGTCTTGGTCACATATATTTGTTGTGCAATACGCAATTCTTGAAGAGCTTTCGGAAAGGAAAGAGAGGCCAACAGCTGTCTACGTACACAGTTATTATTTATGAGCTGTAAACCCACGCTGTTGTACACTAATGGAGGAATCCATATCATGAGCTCTTTAACGCAGCCCATAGTAGATACCAGTAACACATGTAACATTGTGTGCTTTATTGTGTGACATCCTTGAGTTTTCGTGAGACGATGGCGTAACTAATTGAAACTGCATCAACTGGCCGATCTGGAAGTCATAGTCTCGACTGCACCTCCCGTAAAAAGAGGGGGGAGGGGCGGGCAGTTAACTTCTGGTTAACTTCGACCTCTCATAATGCTCTTTTAGGGAATGCAATGTTTTTGCACACCCTTCACCCAATAAAAAAGTAAAATTTAAAAAAATGAGAATGTCAACTTCCCCAATGAAAAAAAATGTGAACAAGAGTAAAACGAAAAAATATATTTATTTTTTTTATTTTAAGACGGCTAAATTTTCATTTTTATAACATTTTTTTTTAAAAAAGAATAGTAACTAATGCCTGTAATCGATTCCAGTTAGTGCAACCTAAGAAATATCGACACGATCGATACATTTGATGATCCTTACATTTAAGGCTGATCTTGTTAAAGGCCTAACATACTTAAGAAAAATCAGCAGACCATCGAGCCGAGGCTCATAAGGTCTTCCCCAACACAGCTCCACCGCCCCTGAGACAGCCCCACCCACCCTTCCACGCGACTGACTAACTAACATACTTAAGAAAAATCAGCAGACCATCGAGCCGAGGCTCATAAGGTCTTCCCCAACACAGCTCCACCGCCCCCAACTGGCATTCAACCACTCCCCCAGTGGTCTCTATTCCAGCCAGGCCGCGAAGCGGCATGCCGAGGGCTCCCCGCCCCTGAGACAGCCCCACCCACCCTTCCACTCGACTGACTAACTAACATACTTAAAAAAATCAGCAGACCATCGAGCCGAGGCTCATAAGGTCTTCCCCAACACACCTCCACCGCCCCCAACTGGCATTCAACCACTCCCCCAGTGGTCTCTATTCCAGCCAGGCCGCGAAGCGGCATGACGAGGGCTCCCCGCCCCTGAGACAGCCCCACCCACCCTTCCACTCGACTGACTATGCGAGTGAGGCCGCATCAGAGAAGGGACGCCTGGCCAGCCGGGGTGATGCTTACACAGCAACCGGGCCGGACTTCCTTGGGCTGGGGTCGGATACAATTTACGTCTCTAAAGCCCCCCCCTTCCCACCCCGGGGGGACTAGTAGGTGTTAACAGACGCCCTCTAATAGGGTTTACGTGGTTTTCTGCGGCATGACTAATTCACACCGCAGCTGGGAAATGACAAAAAGAGAGGTTGCCTAGGAGCAGTACCCTCAAGTCTGCATATTTGGAATCATCGGCTAGGGTCGCCACACGCCTTCGCCTCATATCCCTGCGGCAACTGTAATCATATCCCGACCTGTTTCTACGTTATTTTCGGCTGCACTTGGTAGGAAACCATGCAGCCGTGCTCTTTCTAACGCAGTTTCCGTGCGTTACCTTTGCCTAAAATATTCGATTAAATATACCGTACGGTTTCGGAGACTGGTCGCTCCTGATTATAAGCTGAAGTCTTATTTTCCCCTTCTTCGCATAAATCGGTATTGATTCATTTTGTGCAACTTCACAACCTTAAATACAAGCAGTATAAAACTACATTCAAATCAATAAAAAAAGGTCTATAATTTTTAATATAGATCTTGCTAAGTATCAAACTTGTGAAATTTGCTTTTAAATTATATTTCATCATAAAAACATAACTGTTAAAAAAAGTCATTAGTGTTAATTATAAATTGTTCGAAAGCATAATGCTTTAAAAAATATAGTTCTTCGCTTAGTATTCAATGTACTGGATTCCCCGACCAAATAACAAATAGTACACGTTTCATCAACTATTATTAAATCGAAAGAGTTTGTGTGTTTCTTTCTAAATGTGTTACCTTTGTAACACAGTTTCCTGAATAACAGAAGTTTTGTGTGTGTGTGTGTTTTTTTATTACTTTGCCTATTTTTTTTATGAAAAAAAAAAAAAAAAAAAAAAAAAGTTTTTTCATTTGATTCTCATTTCGAAAAAAAAAAAAAAAAAAAAAAAAAAAAAAAATAACATTTAATTTTTCTAAATGAGAATCAAATGAAAAACTTTTTTTTTTGTGAAACAGCATTTCCATCATGCCAAATGCATTTTTTTTCGGTGTGTGTGTGTGTCTTTGGTTCTTTTTTTAGGGGGGGGGGGGGGGGGACAGCACGTTTTAGAAAAATCTATACTTTCTAAATCTTCAACTTAAAAACAAATTTCCATGGATTTGATTCCTAAAAGTATGTGGAAGGGGCGATTAACAATTTATCTGAAGAATTGTATAGTAGTTTGAAATTCCAAATAAACATTTCAATCAAATGAATATTTCGAAATTTATCCTTTTTTTTTACACGATTCCATTCAGATAAAATAACACATTAAATATATATTTGTATATCTTTTGTAAACATCTCATGTCTTCGAAACATAATTGTGCTGCTCATATACCATTAAAAGTTTATAAACATGATTACTTTAAAAATCCCATAAAAATGTAAAGACTTTTCTGCAAAACAATAACTTTTTCAGTTTTCCCCTGATAACATTTGAAAGTTATAGAAAGGGTCTAACTGAATTGTTAATTATTTTTTTTAATCCTTTACATCAAATTCACTTTTGTTCTTTTTCTGGCTGGCAAAATTTTCTGATCCATTTCCCGTCAACCGATCGAGCTGAAACTTGGCACACAGACTCGCTGCCTATGACAACACATACATTCAAACTTTTAGCCCCACTTTTTGCGTCATGGGACAACATTTATTTTAAGCACCCCCTCCACCCCAAATTTCATTATTTTCAGGCATTAAATATCATCTCAGCAATTTTGGCGCCCGCGCTTTTTTGGCACCAGGGATTATGTATCACTCTCTGCCCCCCCCCCCCCACATCTGTCCATTGGCACTGCCCACCCAAAAATCTGAAAATGCCCCCTTGTGGAAATCGTCTGTAAGGAACGGAACAGACAAGGGCTTCGCTTCGCGCATCTTCTACCTATTTGACTGCCTCACCTGTTTGACTCCCTCGCCTGTTTGACTCCCTCCCTCTGTGCTATTCGTCAACTGGAACGGTCATCAGCGGTCATCTCTATACTGGATTGTCTCGTGTTTCTTTTTTTTAAAAAGATGTTAAGCGCATCCGCCCGTCTTCGGAAGTTTGGTCGATCAAAAGTTTGTTCTAATGGAAGTTTGTTCTACTGGAAGTCTATTCTACTGGAAGTCTGTTCTACTGGAAGTTTGTTCTACTGGAAGTTTGTTCTACTGGAAGTTTGTTCTACTGGAAGTTTGTTCTACTGGAAGTTTGTTCTACTGGAAGTTTGTTCTACTGGAAGTCTGTTCTACTGGAAGTCTGTTCTACTGGAAGTTTGTTCTACTGGAAGTTTGTTCTACTGGAAGTTTGTTCTACTGGAAGTCTGTTCTACTGGAAGTTTGTTCTAATGGAAGTTTGTTCGAACCTAGGTTTTCCTGAATGGAAGTTTGGTTTGTTCTAATACGAAAAACATTTGGGGGTAGGGGCGGGAGGAAGAATTTTCACACCTTAACTTTCTCTCACCTTCTCTTAGAAACTTTCTTTTTTTTTTTTTTTTAAATATCGGTTTAAAAATTTTCATTTCGAACGACATTCCGTTTGAAATTATTACCGCTCAAATATCATTCCGTCTTACAAATTGGTTTCCTATTCAATTCCGGTAAACAATATTTTGAACTGTTAACAAAGTTCACATTATCGATGAGCGCACATGATCGCAAATATCAAGCAGATCGAAACGCGGCGCTGTGATTTAACGATTCGACTCACGGCATTATGACACCACGACATGTGTTTGACATTCGACACGACGCTCACTTAACCTGACATTTCGAATACAAATAAGGTGACAGTTTTTAATTCCACTCCATATCCACCCCAACCCGCCCATTCACCCGAGATTACCAGGTAATTAAAGGTGAGACACCTTCACAACGGCCTAGGTAATTACATCGTTCACAGAGACATAGGTCAAATCGTGTTTTACTCGGGCAAATACTCGCTGAATTCTTCAATGTTCTGCTCGGGGGGGGGGGGGGAAAAAGGGGGGGGGGGGGATCGGTGAAAAACGTGTCTAACTTCCAATTCCTGAATATTCAACTTCGATTCCTTGTTGACTAAATCGATTACATCATGCATCCTCCGTTCAATTTTTTGTTAAATATATATTTGCAAAATAAATATTGATCTAGAGAATGATATATATATATATATATATATCTATATATATATATATATATATATATATACATTCGTCTGAAACTAATAAGATAATGGTATCGAATCCAAGTGCTAAATATCGACTCCTAATTCTAAATGTCGACCCTGATTCCGCAGCGTTGACAATCTGGCTTATCAGATTCGGCGAATTTTTTATTTAATGAAACGTCGCCCGGTGGAGGAAATCTTTTACAAAAACAAGACATTGTTTTTACTTTCTTCACGTGACTTTGTGGTCTTGACATGTCTGGGCTCAGTTGTATAGATTAATCGTTCAAGAAAACCAAAAAAAAACCAACAAAAAAAACATTGTAGAATCCGATGCCACTGTAATATGAACTGGTTTTAATGAAAGGCAATGATGCGTCGTCTAGTGATAGCATTTAATTCGAACTTCCTTTAGAGAGAGAATTGATTGTGCGGGAAACGTCAATTATTTCCAAGGCATCGCTTTTGAAAGAGGCAGCACCTTTTCCTCTACAATGAGAAGAACAAGAATTTTTTTTTCATGAAACATCACCGCACATTTCTATTCCGATAATTTAACAGCGTTTAAACTGGAATCAAAATAGTTGGATATGTGTGAGACAAAGTTTTTTTCAAGGGCGTATGAAGAGGGGGGTGGGGTGCGGTTCGCCCGTGGTGGCATTTAGTTTAGGGCGACCTTTTTCGGTCCGCTGAAGCTATTAAATTCGCAGTGTGTTCGAAAAAATTGGAACCATTTAGATCAGCGGTTCTCAACCCCTGTGAGGGTCGAACGAACCTTTACACGCTCGATCTGTCGGGCTGTGCCGGCTAGTACACTGGCGACCAGCTCCATCTGCCGGGCTGTGCCGGCTAGTACATTTGCGACCAGCGCCATTTTCCGGGCTGTGCCGGCTAGTACAGTGGCGACCATCTCCATCTGCCATGCTGTGCCGGCTAGTACATTGGTCTGCCGGGCTGTGCCGGCTAGTACAGTGGCGACCATCTCCATCTGCCAAGCTGTGCCGGCTAGTACATTGGCGACCAGCTCCATCTGCTGGGCTGTTCCGGCTAGTGCAGTGGAGACCAGCTCCATCTGCCGGGCTGTGCCGTATACAAATCGTCGTAAATATAGGACTGCTAACAGTTTCCTTTTTTAGACAACGATAGCATGTAGAAGAAAGCAGTACGGATTGAAAAGGCTGACGTGGCGACACCACTTTGTGATATCGTCAACTCCAATAAACTATTTGAAACTCACTGCTTAGAATAAATATCTTTTTACTACACAAAATACTTATAGAATTTTTTTCATTTTTTTTTCTTCAGTAAAACGTCAATAATCTTTAGGTGGGGGGAAAAGAAGCATCAATTATTCGGATTTGCGAATCAGAAGAAAAAAAAAAGAAAGAAAAAAAATTCTGCGAATCGACATGTGCAATGAGATTCGATGTACGATAATTTTGTTTCTCTAAACAAAAAAACATGTTCATGGGCCCTGCCATAAGAGTTACCTTTCGCAAGTCACGTGGTAAAACGTGACCTCAATATTTGTTAACACATCTTCATTTATACGAGACTCTGAATCAGTCGATAATCAGGATGTGATCACGCGACCATTAGTCCGAATTATCGACGTTTCTACTTCACTTATTAATTGTTAAAGCCCATGGTAGAGCTTGTAAAATCTCCTCTTTATGGTCAAAGGTAATCAGAAAAATAATTTTGTGTTAAGCGAAGCTGATCTTTGAAGCACATATGTTTCTGTTTTAAATTCGTCGCGCGGCTTAGAGCTGACTGCGCATGCCTGCCCTAGCACTCAAAATCTGCTCTCATCCCATTATATTTTGCGTGAAAAAATTTGTTTCACTTTTAAAAAGAAAGCGCTTTAAAAAGAAAAAAAAGTACTTGCTCTTTTTAATCGTACTGTAAGTTTTCTTTTCGGTGACCTCAGATCAGTGGCGTAGCTAAGGCTAGTACCGCCCGGCAGTTGGCAAAGACTCTGCAGCTAGCCAAAAGCACCGCCCCTCAATATAAAGGGGAAAAAGTGACACCCGGGGTAAACCTCCATCTTCTCCAACACCCCCACCCCAAATTCCTATCCCCAATGCCCCCCCCCTCACCCCGTTCATCTTTATGCTATCCAATTTTTTTTTTATATATATACGTGAACCGACCACCGCCAGCACCTTCTGGCAAGAGATTCATGTCTACCGCCGGACAGCGTCAATAAACAAAAATAATGGAGGCAACCTGCATTACAACATCCAGATGCACGCCAGATTGCGCACGCAAACATTGTTCGATTGTTTTATAACATGCTAAAAGAACACGAGTGTTATGACACTTGCACCGTGCGACATGTGCACGTCATTAGCTCACGCTCTTCCGCCTGCAGGAATTCTGCTGAACGGGAATATTGCCGCGCTCGTGATAGTGATAGCGGAGATGAGCCTGGGTGTTGGGTGTGGGGAGGAGGGGATGGGGTGGAAGCGTTATGGCCTGGGCTTATTTTCTGACAGCCAAATCAGATTTGTCTGTGCTGTTGGATTATGTAAATCTAAATCGCGGATGCGGTCGTTTAATTCAATACTTTTCACCGACTCCGGTATTTCAAAATTGACTAAGCTATTATATCTAACTACACGCAAAAAATGCCTATTAGAGAAATGCTATTTCCTCTAGATTTTTAAAAAAGAAAGAAAAAACAACTTTTTTTGCTACCCAATAAACAGTTGGCTCCTTTACTACGACTCCTTGACATATTATATCGAATACGCCAATTCGTGTGTCACTCAAGATCTTAATGGATGCAAGAGCCTGGCACAAAAAAGACAAAATTTAGCCAGAGCTATTACAGCCATAGATATTGGCGCGTTCCCCATAAAAATAAAAATTAATTGCTACACGGGACCCAGTCAGAGCTCCTGCACTCTAGCAGGACATAGACCATTCGAGTACATTTTGTGTTTGTTTATTATACGCAGATAATTAAATTATTTTATGAATGTGCGACTTAAACATTACATTGATATCATGATCGGGGCTATATGACACATACAATTAATAGGTACACATTGTATGCAAAGTAAGTATTTAGGACAACGCTAAAGACGCCCATGTAACACTGTTTTGAATCTAGTAAAAATCTTTGTATAACTAATACTGTCTTGCCTGTAGTATGGCAGTGAAAATTAAAAATTGTTATTACATACAACACGCACACTTCCCTGATCGATTTATTATTGAGAACAAGTCCAGGCAATCAGATATTGAAGGCTTATCTACGCTGTGTGACTTTAATCACCCGCATGTGACATGGTAGGAGGAAATAACGGCTAATTCGTGGGGGTCGACAGCTGGCATATTTAACGATTGCAGTTCCTCACTATATAATGCCAATATCGGGGCATAGGGCATTATGTTTACCAACTACGCTTGGTATCACATGTTCTATCAAGGCGTGAATCCCCTTTGCTCAGACCCTTGTGTTGCAAGAACACAAAATTCTTATTTAGTGTTTTGATCTTAGTTAATGTGTAGTATCCAGATTCCTACGAAAGAAAGCAAGAATTATTTCCTCAGTGTCGATGAAGCAGTGGCTTGTAACACGCATTGTCATGCGAGATGACATGTGCCCGGGCATACGAATACCACGTGTTCTGGTGTATCATATGGCATGTGACTGGGCATACGATATACCACGTGGCCTGGTGTACCAGATGGCATGTGTCCAGGCATACGAATACCACGGGTTCTGGTGTACCAGATGACATGTGCCCGGGCATACGAATACCACGTGTTCTGGTGTACCAGATGACATGTGCCCGGGCATACGAATACCACGTGGCCTGTTGTACCAGATGGCATGTGACTGGGCATACGATATACCACGTGTTCTGGTGTATCAGATGGCATGTGACTGGGCATACATATACCACGTGGCCTGGTGTACGAGATGCCTTAAAATACGACATGCCATGTGCCTTAGAGTACGAGATCTCACGTGCCCTAGTGTATCAGCTATCGTGTGTAATAATGTATCCAGTGTGCCCTAATATAAGAGATGCCCTGTGCCCTGGAATAAATGATATGATGTGACTTGATATTAGGTATACCATAAGACCAAGTGTACTCTATGAACTTACTCCAAGTAAAAGCGACGCCACTACAGAACCAAGTCCGGCGCCCCACCCCCCCCCTTTCCGCACCTCACCGATCACCTCTGATCCCAAAAAGCCGCCAGTTACGCAAAGTAGATTAAACGCTAAATTTAGCCTGGGAGCTATCAAAACGAGGCTCTTAAGGGATTTCCCCCCACTGATCACCGAGGTACTCTTAATGCTCTTGCCGTTAAGGGTTGTTCCCCTCTTTTTTTTCTTTTTTCCTCCGAGGCAGTAATGCCCCTTTTATTACCCGGTCGTGTCTTTAGTTAATGGCAGTACTAACATTTGAAAGTCACAGCAGACGGTTCACTAAAATGTCACACGAGAGAGCGTTTCGGCGTCATAGCAAGTCCCATTTATATGGGATCTCTGAAACTTTAGTTCAGACTCTGCTTCAATTTTATTACTTTTATTTGCTAACTTTAAAAAAAAAAATATATCCCTTTGAAATTTTTAAAATGGTTTTTATGACGTGGCAAATAGTGTATCTCGCAACGAAGAACTGACTTATACATGATTTATGGCTGGCTTAGCGGGGAAAACAAAACAATGTTGCCTCTCTGGTGCAATGCAACTAACCAGTTGTAGCCAGCCAAAAATTGGCGGCAGCAATGCGTGAACTTCGCATCTACTAAATTTATTTTACAAGGCATGAACTCGAGTAACGCACATTTAAGAATACCCATTTTTGCTAAAAAACCCTCCCTCCTTGATACGTCACTGCACACTTTATTTCACGCCCACGAACTATATTAAATATTCTGACGACCCAACCACTTTGAAACCGAATATTTATTACACCATATTTACATTGAGACGATTTCATTTTCCGAAAAAGAAAAGGAAATATTGCGCACCAAACGCAGTTGCGTTATTTAAAAATAAAATGTCATTTAGCGTAGTTATCGGAAATTATATTTTGCGCGCTATCCGGAAATGGAAGCAGCCACACCACAAGCGAGATATTTCTAAGAGATTCTATTTCGGTATCACAGGCCTCGGCTTGAAAATGTTCATAATTCAACGCCAAAGTTTTGATCAAATCAAAGTCATTGGACCTGAATGCAAATGATGTGCTTTCTGAATCCAAACACCATTGAGTTGCAAACATTCTACGGTTTAATTATAATTTTTTTTTTTAAATTATCGCTATTGTTTATTTTTTGGGTGGATCGACGTTTAGCGTCAGTTCACACGATCAAATTTTCGATCAAGCATTTGATGCGATTTTTGTATGAAGCCTTGTCACAACTTTCAAATGACTGATCAAATTCCCATATCTGTCTCGAAAAGAAAAAAAAAAATCAACCACGCTCAAAATAGTGCGTTCAAACAAAGATTTGACTCTAAGCGTCAGTTCACACGATCAAATTTCGCGTCAAATTGTTGTATGAACGCACTATTTTGTGCGTGGTTTCTTTTTTTTTTTGGGGGGGGGGGGGAATTTGATCAAATAGTAATTTGAAAGTTGTGACAAGGCTTCATACACGAATTGCATCATATGCTTGAAGGAAAATTTGATCGTGTGAACCGACGCTTAATCAGAGGCGATTCGAAGCTTAGAAATATTATTTGAAGAGTTATTTGCGTGTGTGTGTGTGTGTGTGTGTGTGCAACGATGACGTCATCAAAACGTGTGTTTTAAAAATAATAAAATGTGTAACAAGAGTTTCATCAACAATTGACAGCGTCGTTAATAGCGGCGTGAATAGGGCCGTTAAAGGACACATCGTGTTTAGGACTTGATTATGTAATTAATTATTTTTGATTAAGAGGAGGGACACTGGGGGAAAAACGATTTAAACATTTTGAAAGGAAAAGTATTAAAATAATTGAAAGAAAGAAAAGAATAAGAGGGAAATGAACGAAAATAAACGGAAGTATTAGTTAAAAAAATGCAAGTATTTTTAAGAAAAATGGAAATGCTAGTAAGAAAAATGGAAGTATTAGTAAGAAAAATGCAAGTATTTTTAAGAAAAATGGAAATGCTAGTAAGAAAAATGGAAGTTATAGAGAAGAAAAAGGAAATGAGGATAGAAAAAAAAATTAAGCAATAATAAATATTTGTAATTTTAAACTCTTTCCCCTCTTTTGAGAATTTTTTTTTTTGGTGCTATATCCTTTATAACATAAAAATAAAACACGTGAAACAGAAAATACTTGAACAACAGATAAATGGAAACATAATGTTTAAAGTTTAGATAAATGATTACTTTTGAGAGTCAACAGATAAAACTAACGAAGGGCTTATCTGCACTTTCAACTGTGGCATTCAACTAAGTTCAACAAGACGGTAACGATAAGTGAACACGGGATGATCCCCCCTCCCCTCCCCCCCCCCCCCCCCGTACCTTCACACACTCCAATGATGTACACAAATTAAGTTGTTGTTTTAACCTGAGTGATGAGGGATGCTTTGATGGTGTACAGTCAACTATCTCCTTAAATAGCTTAAAGTTTTTTTTTTGTTATTGTATATTTTTGGGGTGGGTGGGGGGTATTTTCCTGTGCCGCGTTTAAAAAAAAAAAAGATTTGTTTATGCGTGTGTGAAATATTGATCGATCATTGATGTATCGTTATCACAAGAAGCTATGAATATTCGATTACAAGTAGTTGCTATTTTGGTGTGGGGGGGGGGGGGGGTTTGGCACCTGATTTTTGCTTGTCTATATTCTGCTGTTGCTGGGGATTGAATTCAGTTTAGACCGCACGGCCGCCGACGAGCAGTTTGTTTAATGTTGTGATAAACGACACTGTGAGGTTTATAGTTGGTCGCAAGTGTTCTTAATTCTTAATCGATTGGTTGGCTAGGGCTACTTAAAACTCAGACCCATTTGTATATATTTAACATATAAACCAATTTATTTATTGATTGATTAGTACAGTTTCCCAGTTTCTCCAAGAAAATAAAGAAAGAAGAAATAACATTCCTCTAAACGATTGTACTTCTTACGGTATTCAGCTGAACTGAAACTATAATACTGACATAAAAATTGTTAGACATACGTACAGACATACATAGTTGTCAAAATTCGGTCTGTATAGTTGTCAAAATTCGGTCTGTATAGATCCAATGATATTTTTTTATTCGAGTAAATCCCGAACACTCACTGAAAATAGCTTAGAGATACAGTGGTTGTTGTAACCAAATGCCTCTAGGTGCACTGTAAATTAAACTGTTTTGACTAGACACAACGCCTTGTTAATCCTATCGCGGCATCCGGGTTGTACCTTTAAGCGACAGCGATTAATACGAAACTATGAAAACTGACAAGTACCCAATTTCAACTTTGAAAAGCAAGCTATTGTGATAACTCAGCACGGGCGCGTTATAACTATAGTGTTTTAAGGACGGTTAATTATGGGGACTTCAGCTCCTGGCGAGACGTAACATAGCAATCTATGGCTGTGCCTCGCCGCGTTAATCAGAAGATAAAGAGAAGGGAAAAAAAAAATCTGCTTGATAACCTCGTTAAAACTAATTGATCATCGCGCCCCCCACCCCACCCCGGTTCCTTATAAACACCCAGATTAAAAGAATATTTAAACACGAAAATACACGGAACAGCATGTCTTAAAATTAACGCACGGTGTAATATAATCAATACATGCCTTCGTTATCGCTCTTCAGTAAGCGATTGAGTGTTTTTTTGTATGTTTTTTTTTGGGTCCCCTTCCCTTGTTTTATAAAACCGGATGTCGTAATGCCATTCATATTTAAAGCTATGAATAAAATGGCCGACAATTTATGAGAACGCTTTTATGGACTGGCGGAAATGACCTTGTCAAGATGACACCAGAATAATTCATACACAGAGAGACATACTGGAGTCTGCGTTATGGCGGGATTTTACAACCAAACAAAAAATGTTTATCTAAAGCAAGAATGAAAGGTATCAGTCAGCGGCGTATCTAGGAAGCTCGGGGAAGGGAGATGGTATGAAATGCATGGCTCAAGCATCTGGTCAGCCACGGAGTACGACACGATGGCGGTTAAAATAACCCGACGAATGACATCACACAGAAGATGACTGTAACCCGGATTGAGATATATTTGTGGGCCCATCTCATTGAAATCTAAATCTGTTCGTTCCCATTACTTGTCTCACTGTCGTGTTAGATAGATATCCCCAAGTGCAACTCAGTCATCAAGTTCCTGTCAGTCATCAACGCCCCTGGCGCTCAAAGAGCACAAGATCCTTCCAGTATGAATAATACAATAATCTCGGCTCAACGCTGACAGCGCGGTTTAAAAAAAAGTTAAGACCCCTTCGTTTGGCTGTGCAAAATGTATCATGAATGGGCTTAATCTGACCACCACCCCTCTTGAGATTAAAGGGTCAAGGATCCTTAGAAGATCGGACCGATAATCAATTACTTAAACTCAGTGTATTGAAAGTAAGCCCCCGCCCCCAGCCCCGGACCCCCCCCCCCAATTATATTTTCCCCCAGTAAGGCCGATACGAAGACTGTCTAACTAATGAAATAGCTTTGAAGCCCACCTTGTCTTCCCCAGCTTACGATCTGTCACTGACACATCAATTTGCGTCGTCTGACTTATCCAAGCAGTATCAAACTTTAGCGCCCCCCCCCAAGCCCCAACCCCACCCCGCTGCCCACCCCTCTCTCTCTCTGTCACTCAACTCTTAACTTTAATCCAGAGTTATAACAGCCGCTCTCTACGTGACTCGCAGAGCCGTAGCGGCAATTTATAGGGTCTTGAAAAGATTGCACTGAGCGGCCATTCTATGCCTCCACGAACCAGTTCATCATACGATACATATGAGCCAGAGTAAAAGATAACGAGACACGATAACAAATACGTGTTTATAAGGTTCACTGCGTATACTGAAATTTGATCAAAAGAAATTTGGTCGACGTAAAATTTGATCGACGGAAATTTGATCGAACGGAAATTTGATCGAATCGTTTTTTTAATTTATACGTTAAAATTCTGCGTCAAATTTATTTTTGAACGCATTATTTTGTTTTACTATATATTATAGTGCGTTCAAAAAGAAATTTGACGAAAATTTTAACGTCTGGACTGAAAAAAAGATTCGACCAAACTTCCGTTCGATTAAATTAACGTCGATCAATTTTCCGTCGACGAAATTTCTTTCGATCGAATTTCCGGTAACCGGTTCACTGGGCTGTTTAAATTTTTAAAAATAATAAATTATGATTTTAAGGAGCCTACGTTTTTATTTTAATTGCATTTATTGTTTTAATGTTGTTTGTTTTCTGGAGAAGACTTCATGCTGATACTGTCGTTGCTTTTTTGTTTTTTTAGTCTCCTTTTTCCATGTTTTCCCCATAATTTGTTTTGCTCATTTCCTATGATTTTGATACACTTCAAACAATTGGAATACTGACAGTGTCTGAATGCTGTTTATCAATTTAAATGGCATTTTTTGTATCCTTTAAGTTTACATTTGGATATCTTTCAACTTCTATTATTCGATATCAGAATGGCGTCCATGTTTCCTGTCATTCGACATGCGATTATCTGCTTCTTTTCCTATAAGTGCACATCCGCTTTCTCTAAGTTGATACATCTGAATGGCCACCATGTTTCCTGTCATCTGATGTTCAGGACGCCATTGTTTGTCTCTCCTAGATAAAAACTTTGACCTACTTCAGGGTTTGGCCGTCTTGAGCAGGTTCCGGCTTGAGCACTGGACTGTGTAATGAAGCTGTTTTATGAGCTAAGCTGATGACTGACATTAAAACCGTGCATTTGATCTCACCGTCTACCCCCCTCCCTCCCCCCCCCCCCCGCCGACCAGCGCGCAAGCAGCGCGCTATGACAATGGACTCCCCGTACATTTCGGCTTCCTTTCTTTGTTGGCGTGTCTTAAACACCCGAGTTGACGACTAACTGTGTCTATGTCCATAAAAAAAAAGAAAAAAAAAGTATATCAAAAGAATTTTAAGAAATGTAACTTTTTTAAACTGTTTCTTTTTTAAATCTTTATGCTTAACAAGGCAATTTCAAGGTGTTTTATGCGTATCTCGAATATTGAGGATGTTGAAAAGTTGTAATGATTCTATGCTATCAATCCGAAATCAGAGTACGGGGTCGTGTAACAGTTGTGTTAAGTTACAACGGCATTTATAAAACGAAATTGTACCATGAAATCTTGTATAAAACAAGCTTCCTGGCATCGAAGGACTGGCATAAAGTTGTGCAGTGGTCAAAATAGTATTTTGAAATAAACTCGCCTGTTTCATGAGCTAAGAGTTTTGGACTGCGTCAAAATCTTTGAAGTAGATTAAATGGGACACAAACGATGTGTGTGAATAAAACAATATATGCTCAGCTTTGATGATGAGTATACCGGATACAAATGTAGACATTTCGGCAAAATCTCTAGATACCGCCTGTTTATTCAACGCTTTCCAGAAAAAAAATGTAGATCAGATAATGAAGCGGAAATTTCTTCTGAAGCCACTTGTGTTCGCTTTCGGGACATTGCTGCGCCCTTGGTGTTAAATATCTCAAAAATTAACCATTTGATTTCATTCTTATTCCTTGTGTCTAACGTCACTTGTCGGAGCTGGAATAAAAAAATCAGTCTTAAAACGAGTCAGATAAGGCAAATTTCAGTGCAAAACAAATTGTGTGTTGCACATCAGCCTCGGTTTCAACACCCCCCTCCCCCCCCCACCCAAAAAGAAAATGATTCAATTAAATTAGTCTGAAAGTAAACAATCTGAAATGTTGAAATCCAAGACAACCTGACTTGAGTCAGTTCTGTTCGGTCGATGCCCAACTGAGTTAATCGTTTCGCGCAGACCGTTAGATGAACTTGGCCAACAGACGAGAATGGGCTAAATATGTTGGGTGGTCATCGCGTTAGTGGTGGGGGAAAGTAGGTCCAGACATACTAGCAGACTTGGTGCAAGCAAATCTCGGCTAAAAAAATTTTTTATTGTTTTTTTCACTTTCGTCTCTGATCTAGGAGATTGTGTTCGACACACGATCGAGTGATATAAGAGTTTTAATTGATATAGGGGGGTCAGAAAGACTTTATCCCTTAACAATCAAAGCTACTTACAAGATGCTAGTCTCTACTTAAAAGATGCTAGTCTCTACTTAAAAGATGCTAGTCTCTACTTAAAAGATGGTAGCCTCTACTTAAAAGATGCTAGCCTCTACCTACAAGATGCTAGTCTCTACTTACAAGAAACTAGCCTCTACTTACAAGATGCTAGTCTCTATTTACAAGATTCTGGACCTCTATTTACAAGATGTGTAAACCAAAACTATAATTCAAACAAGAGGTATCATTTTTTTCAATAGTATATTATTGTTACAAACCTCTTAGAAATTGCTGAAAGCTTTGTTAGAAGCGAATTCTTACATTAGCTTAACATATCCGTATCGAAAATTTAAGAAGAATGTGTACAGCATTCTTCTGAAATATATTCTTTTTTTATTATTTTTTTGATAGCGCGATCTCAAACGTAATCATTAAAGTTGACTTCGTTAAATGTAACCATCTTCATTTTCTCTCCTATACTGAAGCAAACATTACGGACAAAAGAAATTTGAATTTAAAAAAATGTTAACATCTAATTATTTCTAAGTAGCGGTTGTTGTGTTTTTTGTTGTTGTTGTTTTTAAACACACCAACTTTAGCGCATTGTCAAACATTATGCAAATCTTTTATTTGTAAAAGCCTTTTAGGTTAGAGATTATGGTCATAATGTCGATAGCATTTCAAAAACTATCATTCGTTATTTCAGTGGTCAGTTTACAATTTTATATGTAAGGGATGTAAATGACGTGCCGGGTCGTACTACTTGTAATCTCTCGCCCTACTTAGTTATAGAATTCCGCAACATAGCATTTATATATAATTATTTCAATTGATTAAAAGTTTTGGTCAATGAACAGGGATGGATTGTGATCTGTTCTGAGACACGTAGCGTGACCCCTTGAACCGCAAAGCAAACCGAAATCGGAGTTATCATCACTTTTTTTAAAAACCTTGTTGCCAAATCGAATTCCGGCACAGCACCCCCCCCCCCCCCCTCCAAAAAAAAAAAAAAAAAAAAAAAAAAATGAAAATCAAGCCGGCTTCCGAGTTGAGGTAGAACTCGTCCTGTCACAGGCCTCTCTCGTCTCAATAAGGACACCACAATCCTGGCCTTAATATTTAATATAGTAATATTTCGCTTGCTCTGCCTCTCCTAACAATTCAATCAGTCTTAATGGACTTGTTTTGTTTGTTTTACATTTTTTTTTTTTTATTCTTTGAATTGAAGTAAGAATCAAAGAGACAAAGCAATATTGAAGTGTATTAGTGGAGTTTTAAAAAATTGAAATGTTTTGAACTGGTGTTATGTAAGAAAATCAAATGTCAAAGGCAGGAAACAAACGTATTATTTTATCAAACAGCTGATTACAAAAACTGGACGCGGGAAAAAAAATTCCGACATTCGGCTTATCTTGAAAAGGTTTCACATATTTCACATTTTCAAAGTATTTGCATTCTATGTAAAATTATGATGTAAACATGAACGGCTCTAAAACTAGAGGGAAATTGGTTCAATTGAACAAAAAAATTAAAAAGAGGCTGCAATGTCTGTTGAGATACATGTATGTGTGGGAAGATGTATTTATGTTCGGAAAGAAACCATCTTGTATTTTTGTATGCAAAGACGTATCTATGTGTACAAGGACGAAGCTATGTGTAAGTAGACGCAGCTACTCGTGAGAATACGCAACTGTGTGTGGGAAGACACGCCTATGTGTGGGGAAATATGCAGCTATGTGTGGGAATACACAGCAATGTGTGGGAATATGCATTTATGGGTCGGAAGACACATCTATGTGTGGGATTACGCAGCTGTGTGGCAAGAAGTGCCTATGTGTGGGACGTTATTGGGAAGTCACACTTATGTGTGGGAATATGCAGCTGTGTGGCAAGAAGTACCTATATGTGTGAAGTCACACCTATGTGGGGGAATACGCAGCTGTGTGGCAAGACGTGCCTATGTGTGGGAAGATGCAGCTATGCATGGGAAAACAAAGCTATGCCTTGAAAGATAACCATTTGCGCAAGATACATCAATGTTTGGGAAGACACATCTATGTTTAGGAAGACACGCACCTATGTGTGGCCAGACACAGCTACGAGTTTTGAGATCTAATTATATGTGTGAATACAACATTGTATAGCAAAAATATATGTATGGGAAGATGTCACTGATACCTCCAAACGTGGCATCTGACACTGCCCGTGCCTCTATTTAATTTTAATAATAATATATAGATGCTTTTAAAGTTTGTTTAATAGAATTTTAAAACATTTTTTTTCAAGTAAACAAGAAACAAACCTTGACAGGAAATGACGTATTGAATTTCAAATGACGTAGTTCGCTCGTGGCAGATCAGATGTCAAGGTTTGATCTAGATTTACAATGTTCAATCGCGTGAAAGCCAGAAATTCAATATCGCTGGCTGTTTTAAGTTTTTATTTATAGATTGTTTTGCCAACATGGTGTATACAAGGGTTATGGAGACACTTGATTTCGTCTCTCTTCTTTGTTATTAAAAAAAAATATATGTTAGACTAAGGGTCTGCGCTCTCTGGGTGTCTCAACTTAATGTAACGTTCACATTTCATTGTTATGTATAGAATTCTTTCGTCTAATGAGTCTTGGGGGTTCATGTTTACATATATATAATATATATTAATGTTAACTGATTTTTTTTTAAAATGTATGAAATTGATATAGTATGTTCAGCCCAAGTTTTGTGATATAGTACGTGTAGCCCAGGTATTGTGATATAATATGTTCAGCCCAAGTTTTGTGATATAGTACGTGTAGCCC
This sequence comes from Omphiscola glabra, assembly GCA_964017045.1. NCBI lineage: Eukaryota > Metazoa > Mollusca > Gastropoda > Lymnaeidae > Omphiscola > Omphiscola glabra. The sequence continues at coordinate 16,464,354 of OZ024809.1, read as the reverse complement.
AGGTATTGTGATATAGTATGTTCAGCCCAAGTTTTGTGATATAGTACGTGTAGCCCAGGTATTGTGATATAGTATGTTCAGCCCAAGTTTTGTGATATAGTACGTGTAGCCCAGGTATTGTGATATAGTATGTTCAGCCCAAGTTTTGTGATATAGTACGTGTAGCCCAGGTATTGTGATATAATATGTTCAGCCCAAGTTTTGTGATATAGTACGTGTAGCCCAGGTATTGTGATATAGTATGTTCAGCCCAAGTTTTGTGATATAGTACGTGTAGCCCAGGTATTGTGATATAGTATGTTCAGCCCAAGTTTTGTGATATAGTACGTGTAGCCCAGGTATTGTGATATAGTATGTTCAGCCCAAGTTTTGTGATATAGTACGTGTAGCCCAGGTACTGTGATATAGTATGTTCAGCCAAAGTATTTTGAATGTGTATGTGTAGCCCAAGTATTTTGCTATAGTATATGTAGCCCAAGTATTTTGAAGACCGAAAGACGTAAATGTGTGGGCATGTGATACTGATAGTAAAGTATGGCTACCGCCTGGGTATACGAGAGGCGTTCTGGTAGCGAGTAATGTATCTTCACGTCCGCCACTGATCTATGGGACGGATCCTGAAGACCCTAATCAGAGACACTACTCGATCAACTGGTTGGTCACTATCAGAATCTGATCTATGAAAGTATCTGCAGGATTGACCGATTGAGTTTGCACCAAAGATCTCATTTGTTGAATCGTGTCATTTATCGAATTATATTTTTTTTTGGTCCCATCTGTTCTCTCAGTTTGTGGAAAAAATATTATTCTTTGAAGTGAGATACGACACATGCTTTAATGCCCAACAGTGTCGTCGATATCATGCTGAGACTTGGCTGTCCGGAGATTTCTCTGGGGCGTTTCTTCACTCATTTCCAGATATACCTGAATGGCTCCGGACCCACCCCCACGTTACGGCACTCTGTGGGAATTTATCTTTGCATCCAAAAGTACAGCCAGCTTCGCTGTTTCAAAGTGACATATTCCTTCAGTATCGTGAACAGACAGCGTGTTCTCTGCGGATCCCGAGATGGGATCCTTTCGCTCTCTCACAAACTGCGGCGCTCTTTCTGCGGGTACTTATTGAAAGCTTAAAAAGTCTGCGTTGTTTAGGCGGAGTCTATGACTTAATGGTCCATGTTGTTCCTCCGTTGACGCCCTTTGATTGATCACGATGAAGTCACGTTTTTTTTGCCTGCAACCTATCTGTTTTATTCTATAAATAACCACAAAGCCCCTCCCACTGTCTTTACGTCACTTATTTGTGTACGACCATATGAAATTAAAAACAAAAACCACATATTTTCACAATTTCATCACGACCAAGCGCCAACTTCTCCACTCCTTACCCCGTGACTTACAAACATACATTTCCTTAGTGCTTAACCGCATGCAGTTGTTCGTACGCCGGGTCCGGGTAGTTTGAGATAATACCCAATGGGTGCAAGTGTTCCAAAAAAGGAGTTAACTTCTCATTTTCTATAGCACATGCCGGCCTTTGAACAATAGCCCTACACACATTCCTACATACTGCCGACCCGTTTTTAAAACAAAAGGCCTACAAACACTCCTACAGGCCGACCTACAGGCAGTCCTAAGAATGTCCTACAACATATCAGCGGCTCTCTATTAATTAATATAATAGTCGTCTCCCCTAAAGAAAATAGCAACATTTTACCGGAGTTCAGACGTCACACATGAAAGCTCGCTGCGGGACATCTTTTTTTCCTTCATTCGGTACTATTAACATTAAACATTTGAAATTTGGGGGTGGGTGGTTGAACAGAAAGCAGGGTGAACCAGAAGATATATATATATATATACGAGATTCTTTGTTTTTTTTTCTCCCAGAAATTAGATACAATTGACGTTAGCCTTTTCTCTCAACCCACCACCACCTCTCCACCAATTGTTAAAATAAATTACAGGAAAGTACGGAAACTCGTCCGTCAGTACATCCATCATAGCCTCTAATCCCCGGGCCATGTTCAACGTATATGACTCACTGTGTTATATCTGTTGAAGGGAAGAGAAAGACGAGACATAGCTTGGAACCCAAAAGAGGGGTGATGAATTAAACAGGAAGTGACAGAGCGATCCCGATAGGGTTACGCGCGGCTTTCGTGACGTATGTTAAGATGTGTTTTTTTAACGCTCAAATAAAATATCGTTTACGGCTGGTGTAGTTTAAAGGTCACTTAGTGTGTGGGGAAAATGATCAACGAACATGACACTTTTACGTCCACTAGGAATTTAGAATACTGTCAAATATAACATAAATAAGAGGCGTAAAATTGTATGCTTAGCTAAAATATGAAGATTGACATGCACTAAGAGCGTTAATAACTTTCATGCAAATATTGTTGTTAAATGTCACTTAGATTAGATTAGAAAAATGTAATCACACATAGAGTTAGTGCGGAAAAATGTTAACTATGTCATTGAGGCTGAAAATTCGTAAAGAATGTCGCTAAATGATGAATAATGGCGCAGCATATCAATTAAGGCTGAAAAATGGCGCAGAGTGTCACTTAAGACTTAATAATGATATTGAATGTCATTTGAGTTGAATAATATTGTTGAATGTCATTTGAGCTGAATAATAATATTGAATGTCATTTGAGTTGAATAAGGATATTGAATGTCATTTGAGTTGAATAATGGTGTTCATTGTCATTTGAGTTGCATAAGCGGTTAAAAGACTTTAAAACTTGTTTTTCTTCTTTTAAATGCACAATTTAGTTTTCAGAGACGTAAGCCTTCTCAACACCAACTGAAGTACTATATATATGAAGTACTATATATATGAAGTAATATATATATGAACAACAAACGTTGTCCTGGTCGCAGATGAATGGAAATCATTTCATATAAGCACTGGACGCTAATTGCTAGACTGAAGCTGTTTCGCTGTACCGCCCACACTGGTTTTTTCTATTTGAATACAAAAATATCAAAATTATCATAATATCAAAATATAATAATTTCAAAATATCATAATATCAAAATATTATAATATCGAAATATCATATCAAAATTTATTATCAAAATATCCAAATATCATATCATATATAATAAAAATATGATATCATAATATCAAAATATAACAACATCATAATATCAAAACTTCACCATTCCTTAATCCAAAAACCTAGCCGTATTTCACCACCGCGTAACCTGTACGCTCATACTGAATTCACCCCTTTAAGACATATATTGAGAAGTAAGCTGACATTGTATATAACTGAAGGCCCTAAAGCAAGACATACACGGCGGTGGGCCATCAGGGCACAAAACCCGACCCCTTGTTCTCCACTAATTTTCCGGTGATAAACACATTAGGGCAAAGTATCACAATGCGGAAAGTGAGGTTAGGTTTTCTAGCAATCGATATCACAATTATTAACAACCGTCTGGTGCTCATTATTTGGTCGAGAACGAAGAGGGTTGGATGGGGGAGGGGGGATAGGGGGGGGGGCGCTCAGTTCTCCTACAGGACAAAGCAGGTGAAGACAATGGCTGCTATACCAAAAGGAAAAAAGAAAAGATTTTTAAAAAAAATTGTTTTAAAAGCAAGAATGTTAAAGTCAAGGTAGACACATTTTTCTTAATCACCATCCAGGGCTCATACCCTTTTCAGCTGTCGCTATGAACAAAGGTAACATTACTCCGTGAAATGTTATAGTCGTGATTTTCTCTGTTAAATGGGTTTGTAACCTTCAAATCTTTTTTAAAATAAAATTCTTTACTTCCAAATGCTTCCAATGCTAGTGTAGATATTTTCCCTTTTGTCAAAATTTTGACTTGACCGCACTGAACTGAAAAGGGGTGGATCTGTTTAAGAAGACAACAAAATTAATGCTGAAGTGGCGTGATTCTGACTTGGGTATATTTATTAAGATCCGGGACTACTACTACTACTACTACTACTGCTGCTGCTGCTGCTGCTGCTGCTGCTGCTGCTGCTGCTGCTACTGCAACTGCTACTGCTACTACTACTGCTTAAGAAAATCAGAAAAACTATCGAGCCGAAGCTCATGAAGTCTTCCCCAGCACACCACCGCCGCTCCCAACCGGCATTCAACCACTCCCCCCGTGGTCTTTAGTCCAGTCAGGCCGCAAAGCGGCATGCCGGGGGCCCTCCGCCCCTGAGACAGCCTCACCCACCCTTCCACTCGATTGACTATGCGGATGAGGCGGCACCAGAGAAGGAACACCTGGCCGGCCGGGGCGCTGCTTTAACACAGCAACCGGGCCGGACTTTCTTGGGCTGGGGTGGATATATTTTACGTCTCTAATGCCCGCCTTCCCACCCCGGGGGGCGGACGCGTAGGTGTTTTACAGACGCTCTCTAATAGGGTTTACTTGAATTTCTGCTGCGTGACAAATTTCCGGGACTAAAAGTATCGCTTCGTAAATCATGATTCTGGCCAGGGTTATCATGATACTGGCAAGGGTTATGCTCAATCGATTCTGAATTCTATTTATTTAATTTTTTAAAAAAATAAAAAAATTTTTGATCTCCGAAACAAGTGACAAAAACGTTATAATAATAGAATAGTTTTATCTCTTATATTCCGGGGGGAACTCTTTATTTGTGTTTCAAACTCTTCGTTAACTGTTTTAAAAAGTATGTCGCCTACAATAATTATTGTCTTTTTGTTCATTAAATCAAGAAGTTAGGTAACAAAAAAATTCTTAGACTTCGTTATTTTCTTGAAAGAAGAAAAGCATTTTCTCGTCTCTCCAAACGTCCAGCCTTTTTAAAAAAAATTAAACAGTTTTTAAAAAAAAAAAAAGCAAACAAAAACAATAAAAAGCAACTGTTTAAATTAAATTTAAATTGATCTGTAGCATTGGTCGTCTGTCTCGTACCCTCATATAGTGGTTTATTAGCTGCTTAAAAAAAAATTCGAACAGGCTCCAGCACCACCGCCAGAAACCTTGGCACGATATTGATGGCGCGTTAAGGCAAGACAAAAATTCAATCCATCATTTCGCATAAAAGTCCTACTAGCAAAGTGGACGATTCCTGAGGACGGCGGTCAGCTTGCACGCATCGATGGAGTAATCACCAGTTGATTACAGTGCTACATGTCATTGTTACCGATATCTATTGCATTAGATAGTCCTTTGTGACAAATTACGATGGTAATCGGAGCAGTGAGCATATAAATTGACCATTTTATTGTGGTCACTGACTACTATTTGGATTGTGTGCGGGTCAGGTGTTTTGATATATTTACTAATATATTTACTCTTGGGTGGCGTTCAATACCCAGGCGCAGGGCCGGCCCTAACAGTTGCGGGGCCCTATGCGAAACGGATTGCGCGGGGCCCAGTCTGGGTAGGGATAAGGATAATAAGTGAAAATTAAGATTTTGTAATAGAAAATAAATTCGCGCGGGGCCTATGAAAGTGCTGGGCCCATTGCGGCCGCATCGGTTTCAATGGCCTAAGGCCGGCCCTGCCCAGGCGTTGCGCATAGATGCGACTCATCACTCCATGGCTGGTGGCTCGCATCTCAGACACGGAACACTCCGAGCACAAAACTCCAATTGCATTTCGGCTACAAACCCTGAGGTTAAAGAGACCACGGTATTTTAACTCCGGCTACGAACCCTGGGGTTAAAGAGACCGCGGTATTTTAACTCCGGCTACGAAGCCTGGGGTTAAAGAGACCGCTGTATTTTAACTCCGGCTACGAACCCTGGTGTTAAAGAGACCGCGGTATTTTAACTCCGGCTACGAACCCCGAGGTTAAAGAGACCGCGGTATTTTAACTCCGACGGCCTAATCTGGAGACATCGTCCTGGGTTGTGGGGGGCGGTATGACACGATATCAATGAAAATTCCCGGTAACTTCTGTAACGCCCTTGGTGGCAAGTTGTGATGTCCATTTGCCGATCCCTTGGGTTCTTCATCTGCCAACAGGGAAACAGCGGATTTTCCCATTAAAAACACCCCGCTTGGCTGTTGTACGCACCTCCGGTGACATTTTCAGCTATATAACACCATTTGTATTTTGGACACAGGCGGACGCAACAAAAATTTAAAAAAATAACAGTCACGTGACAATCAATTTCACACTCATATTTATCGCCATCTATTTCGTGTGCGTGTTTTTTTTTCAACTATCCTGAACTATTCTTGTATCAACGCAAAAGTAATTATCTATGATAGAACACCTTCATGAGACGTCTCAACCTGTCACCACGGACATCATTATTGTGGTAGGTGTGATGGTTAAGCTTAACTCGGCAAGCAACGGCTCTCGTCAAGCAACTTGCAAGCTTGGCTGACAAAGAAAATAGAGTAATATTACCTTACTAGCACTAGATATAGCCCGCCAAACATTGGCGGCAGCAATGTGTGAACTTCACATCTACTAAAGTTACTTGACAAAACATGAACTCAACCCACCCCCCCCCCCCTCTTTTTTTCTTCCCCCAATGATACGTCACTGCACACTTTTTATTACACGCCATGAATTATATTAAATATTTTGATGTCCCAACCACTTTTAAACCGAAAGTTTCTTACACTACTTAAATTGAGACGATTTCCTTTTCCCCAAATAAATATTACACGCCAAACGCAGTTGCGTTATATAAAAAATAAATCATTTAACGTAGTTATCGGGTATTATATTTTGCGCGCTATTGAACTAATTATTGAACCATACTTTCTTTCAAACAAATATAATTATATATAGTATACTCTCAATCCAAAATTCGCTAAATAGAAAAGAACCGGAAATGGAAGCAGTAAATTAGGAAGCAGCCCACGAGTCATACCAGAAAGCGTAATATATATACGAGATTTTATGAAACATTAAAACAAAGAAACCGCTCTCATGCATGCCAAGATTCAAAATAACATCAGAAAAGAGTTCACAGAATGTTGCATTACTGGTGTACATTTAAAAATGCATCCCCCCCCCCACACACACACACAAGGACATTCTTATTTTCATGTATTAATTACATACCGATGTGTAAGAGTTCATGCGTTGCCGGTCACAAAATCCAACATGCAGCAAAAAAAAAGGTGTCACAATTGTTTTGAAGACTATGCGCTCTACGTCACGGATGACAAAATAACTTATTAATACTAAATTGTGGTGTAAAATGCAACCAGCCAAATGCTTTGTGGACACATTTCTTGCGTCATTTTTCGACATGTGCAGATTGTGTGCGAGAGTGAGTATCGTGGTACCTATATATATATATATACCTTATATATTTATATTGGGATTTCTGAATAGTAAGAAAAACACTGGGATGTCTGACAGATGGTCATATTTCCCACCGCAATGTGAGCAATGCCCAACAAACACCTACGTCATGTCATTTCATTGAGCTGTATGCGCGAGCCAGGTTTCATCCTACTCCTTTGCACTGAAGTAGGGTTGGGGATGACCGCCCCCCCCCCCGCGGGCGCCAAAGACTCTAGCCACTCACCTACTTCGAGTACGTTGAATGCTACCTGTCAATTTAACTCATTTACGTTTCCATCTTTGTTTTATTACTCACTAGAATTCAGAATCTACCATGACGCTTTGAAAATTAGAATGATAAACTGCATTAACGGAAGGGCCTCTGCCATTTAAACAAGGTCACAGATCTCCTCAACAACAAGAAAAGGAAACACACACAACACACAAAAAAATAGAACCTCAAAATTTCGCAATACACGGAACCACCACCAGCAGCAGCTCTTGGATTCCCCGGCAGTGATTAACCAAGTGGAGGCTCGGGTGTAAAAATTCCTGGGTGGAGCCAAGGTTTCGTGGGAGACTTTTGCGGCTATTTTGTGTACACAAGAAAGATATGTTGGGGAAAAATTCCCCGGTGATTTATTTAATTCTCTTGTTGTGCCGACAGCTGGCGAATCAACCCCTGAGGTGTTGGGGGAGATGGGGGGGGGGGCTGCCTTGATGTTGGCCACGTGTTGGGCTGGGCATGCTGATAAGTCGATTTGGAGAGGAGCGAGACAAGGGAAATAATTTGGAATTAAACGAGGGGGGAATTAACACCAGCCCACAAGACCAAAAGGGCGTTAACGCTAGATTACTTTTCTATTTTAATACGCCATTTTTTCCTCGGCTCAACAATTCTCACCTATTTTGCTTTAAGGAGGTAACGTGAGGATTGGGGGGGGGGGGGGATTGGCTGGTGTACAAGAGCTAGGTCCCAGGTTACACTAAATATGACAGTTACAGCTGGAATTTGGGGAGGAGGGGGTGTTCTAGAAGGATGCCTGTGTACACATAGACATGCCCGTATTAGAATAAATTTAGAAGGAAATGAAACAAATGTGTGTGTTTCTGTTGAGACTATGTAAGAAACAAATGCACGTGTTTCTGTTGAGAATATGTAAGGAATCATGTATACACCAGAGGTCCCCCATTGTTTTAGTACGACCCCCAAATAGTGAAGACGAATATTCACTCTAATTTTTAATTTTGTTTTGCATTGTTTAAAATCTGTTCACATATTTATTTATTTTTAAACTCAGAACAAAACAAAGTTAACTTACTTGTTCATTTACTTTGTGTTCATTTTTTTGTTTTAATCAATATATTTTTCGTCGTGATTAGTCGAAAGAAATGTCAAGAAAGAAAATACTGTTTCTATTGGACTTTCACAAGACTGCAAAAAGATAGGTTTTTGACCAAAACCAAGAGACATTTTTTTTTTTTTTATAAGTAGACCAAAGTTTGTTTTCGCTCTCTTACATGCGGCGAAATCTACCAGAGCATTTACATCTTAGTAACGATCGCTACGATATGTAATCTTTTTTTTTTGTCTGATGACATGCTACCCATTGGATAATTTTCCACCCGACCTGGGAGGGTGCGTGCACCGCCACTGATAGGTCGCTTACGTCAGGCCGGCACGTTGATTGGGAGGGGGAAAAAAAGGTAAACAAAAAGATTAGCTGCACCCTTCCGCGTCGCTTTCCATGTGCCGTGCGCATGTCCGGACGATAACCTTTGACCCCATGATGAAACATTATGACACACGTTTCGTAGTTATCTTAAAACACACTTTTTTTTTTTTTAACTCGTCAGACTAAACCAGTTTTTTTTTTCCTAAATTTTGGAATTTTTAAAAATATCTCTTTGCATATTTCCAAGTTCTAATCACGGGTGGACACAAATGTTTGCGTGGAGACCTCACCCATTACATAGGAACGAAGTGAGCGTCGAAACAAATACAGAAGAAAAAAAAATACATCAAGGGTGTAACAGCTCTATATTTATAAGAATTGATTTTTTTCGTTATTTTAAGTATTAAGATGAGATTTTGAGAGCGAGAGAGAGAGAGAGAGAGAGAGAGGAAGGAAGGAAGGAAGGAAGTTGAGAGCTTAGATTGAACGTGGATAGATGAATTTGAATGGCGTATTAGCTCTTGCATTGATCTAAATATTGCATCACATAGAATCGGATCAGCTATCTCTCATCTGTTTGGATTATTAAGTGTATGAAGTATTTGACGGCATGACGATAATGTTATTCCAAGTTGTATACCTATCAGAGGCGTAGGTACAGTGTTTGGCGCCCGGGGACAAGATTCGCGCCCGGGTAAAAGATTCATTTTATAGCGCCCTCTTTTCAATTGTTCAACCCTCAAACCCATTATTTTCATCAAAATAATACCAAAGCACATTTTGGCGCCCCTAACTAGCTGGAGCCCAGGTACATCTGTACCCCCTGCCCCTCCTACGCTACGCCTCTGATACCTATTTTATATTGTGAATCGTGAATGTTAAATGTGGATAAAAGTAAATGTCGATAAGATGCTCTGCAGTGTCTAGTACTTTCACAGCAACTCATCATAGTGTTAATAAGCTAGTATTGGACTGTAACTAGGCCCCTACAGTAACGTTGGTTACACATCAGGCACAAGTAGCACCTGAGAGAAGCGTTACAAATGAGGGGAAAAGTCGATTTCAGATTAAAGTAGTATAAATTATTTTAAAACCTTTATAAGAAACTAGCTTCAAAATTTGAATTGATTTAAAATGATACTTATTTAATATACTGTTTTCGTCGCTGAAAACCCAACCCCCCCCCCCCCCCCCCAAAAAAAAAACTTTTTTTTTTCTTCCTGGGGGAGATTGGTGTAGCGACCCGAGGAGTTCTGGTTCTGGTAGGGTACGTTGCTGCATCCTTATACTGGCATATATGCAACGGTTGGGGAAGCGATGCTGTCATCCTAACAGCTCCTAGCAGATGCTTGGGCAGCCTTGAAGCTGTCGATAGATGTCGAGTTCACGGCGGTATTGTCCAGGTGGTTCCAAGCGATTATTGTGCGTGGGAAGAATATAATGATTGTTTATGTTGCACTGTGTTACTCCGAGGCACAGTGAAGAATTTACTATTGTTCCGGGTGTAATATCTCATTGGGGGTTGTCAGAGGTTAAGTCAGTGTTTAGTGAGTTTTTGGCTCTAATTAATCGGCCCATGACTACTTTATATAAGAATATTAGACTGATCTTTTCCCGTCTGTCCTTGGGGGAAGGGATGTCAAATATGTTTGAAATAATAGCGAAATGCATTCCGTTTATTAAAATGTTGGCTCTGGCATCTGCATTATGTCCCACCTAAAGACCCAACCAAGGGTTCTATGTTAAAAAGAATTCATGGTAAAATTTCAAACAAATACGACATGGGTGGACAAAAAAAATATTTTAACACACAAACAATTTAGTTGATATTTTATTCATTATTTCTCCAAACCTTGATACTTTTAAAAGATATCATTTTATTTTTTAAAGAGAGAAACGTTCTTTGTAAAAAGAAAAAAAAATATTTTTAAAAGGAAGTCTATAATTGGATACGATACAGCGCTTGACCGTTGTGCACAGTTGGTGTTACACAAATGTAAACTGAACACACACACACACATAAAATAAGAAACATATTACATTTACGCTTATTATTTCATTTGTTTCAAGCTGGAAAAGGAAAAACACCATCACCTCCAAGGTAGATCATCTATTTCCATTATACGTGTGTTGTCCCGTTCTTTCTCTCCAGGCGTCAACACACCTTGTTCGACGATTCCCTTTAACAGCGGGCCCTCGTTTATTGTCCATTTCCATCCACAGACGAGGACCTGGACATGTAATATGTCAGCTAATTATTTCTGAAATAAATCTTGCTTGAACCACGTGTGACGCATTGTCCAAGGCGGAGCTGCTTTCATGTGTTGGATGTGGCATAATCTGAGCAGAGAGGCAAAGAGGGCGCCATATTGCGATAGTAATCTTATAAAGAAATTCATACTATTTGCGGTACCAATGCTATAAAGAGGTTGATACTATTTGCGGTACCAATGCTATAAAGAGGTTGATACTATTTGCGGTACCAATGCTATAAAGAGGTTGATACTATTTGCGGTACCAATGCTATAAAGAGGTTGATACTATTTTCGGTACCAATGCTATAAAGAGGTTGATACTATTTGCGGTACCAATGCTATAAAGAGGTTGATACTATTTGCGGTACCAATGCTATAAAGAGGTTGATACTATTTGCGGTACCAATGCTATAAAGAGGTTGATACTATTTGCGGTACCAATGCTATAAAGAGGTTGATACTATTTGCGATACCAATGCTATAAATGATAATATTGTTTGCAGTAGCAATGGCGTTTCAAGTCTAATTAACATGCGAGTGAATAGACCGAAGGATCACATCGAAATACATATTTGGGTGGATGGCCGAGAATGGATGGTGCATGATTAGGTTGCTTGGTGGCACAGTTTGAATTCGTGTTTAAATCAATGATTATGTACGCATAATTGATAAAGTCATTGAAAGATGGTAGGACGACTAGAATGACTAATTTTGGAATGAATAGGCATGGGTTAATTCCACTAAAGAGCACCTTAATCTGAAAACCGTATGTGCGATAATTGATAAATGTTCAATTCTTTCTAAATTGTAGCTCCGAATAATCTTTCAATGTCGTTGGAACATATATACCCCGACGGCTTTATTCATCTCGTATATATTTAGCTGCATTACAATTCAGTTTTTGAGATAATAAAGGTTATAATAAAAACAACGTAAACTGCTCGAAGAATTTCATATATGTAGTTATCGAACTTAGATGTCTGAACGTTATTAAAGTGTAGCTATCAATACTAAGACAACTGCATCCTTGTAATTATACAGCATTATCCATTCGAACAATCCTTATCATCAAGAGCATCCATTATCTTATAAAACTGAACCAGAGGACCTGTGACAACGTTGCGCACCAAACTGTTTTAATGACCAAACACGGCCGTGTGGCCCCGATAGCCCAGATTTATTTTAAGCGCCCCCCCCCGCCCCCCAACTTCAAAGAATCGTCCTTGATTGCAGGTGTTGCTGACGTTTAAGAGCTGCCCCCCACCCCCTCCCCCCTCCCGGTGTTAAATATATCGCTCATTTAAACCACAATCAAACCCAGAGTAAACACGTGCCGGGCCCCACTATCCCCGTATCTTATCTAACAGATTCTCAGTACAAAGGCAATTCTTACACAAATCAGCTAATTCCTGGCTCAGGGTTTAACACATATATTTTTTTATAAATTATTTTTTTAAAAAGTAAGGCAAAGAAAAGAATGCGTGAAGTTTTTCTATCGGCAAACAATAAAAATTGTGAAGGTGATAAAGGGTTAATTGTTGAACTGATTGTTTTTCATGCGACACTGAAGCTATAAATACGTCATTGATCAATGTGTCAGCGCACAAATTATTTCTCATTGTGGCATTGCGCACCAGGCGCGAAAATGCAATTAACATTGTAGCGGAAACTATGATCTATTAATTAATACAGTTAGATTTTTAAAAAAATATATATCTTAAAATGATCCAAAATAATACACGTCTTAAAACTTATAAGGTATTTTATTACAGTACTTTTTCACAAGCATTACAGTTATTTGACTGATTTGATTATTGATTTAATATCAATTGTTTTGTAATGCCAATCGCATTCAGACATGATGGCCTTTTTTTAAAAAAATGAAACAAAAATGTTTAGTCCGAGGCAACCCACGAAGATGAGCCCTAACAGCTTTATGGTCAGGTGTCCGTTGTGTTAAAGCCCATAAATGATGTAATAATCACGCCATGAATCCCTCTCGTCTAAGGAAGTTGACCATCAGCCAAATGTTCATGCTGTCTGACATTTATTGGGCTGTTACACAACCTGCTACAGAGAACAAACATAGGTTTGTGCACAGAAACAAAACAAACAATAACGCTCTCTTTGTTTCTTTGTGTTTGTGTGTTTAATGACTTTATAGTGAACCGGGTTGTAACTGGGAAGAAAACAAGGTTTCCCTAAAGGGTTAACGCTACAAACTCGTTTATGGAAAGGTTTTATGTTAAGCAAATATTTGGATAAGGGAATATGAGACCAGACGAGAAATTTTCATAACCAGTTAAAAAAAGGGAAGCAACTACGTTATTATTATATAACATCAGTAAGCAGGACATTGGCCAGACGTTGCCGGCTGTGCAAAATACAAGTTCGTTTATTACAAATACAGGCACCCACGGCCTGAAAGTTGGACGGCCCGAAAGTTGGAATCCGTTCTCAAAATTATTCAAGCCGTAGTTTGAAATACCGATATCCAGTAAGAACTCAAATGTATGTCCGCGCAGCTTTGCCGTTCTGTCGATTAAAGCGCTTTGCACACCAGGCGCGCAAGATTCTAAAAGTAAAAAGAGGAAGTGCGTTACTAGTAATACTAGAATTAATGTTTTCTTCAAAAACATCCTAGCACTAATAATTGTAACTTTAATTAATGAGACTGATCCAGCTTTCTTTACCATTTGGGTATAGTTATTATCAGACTCATAACTCTATATTATTTACACAAATCCGTTTAGGGTCGGTTCACACGATCAAATTTTCCTTCAAGCATTTGATGCAATTCGTGTATGAAACATTTTCACAACTTTAAAATTACTATTTGATTAGATTCCGCAAAAAAGAAACCACGCACAAAATAGTGCGTTCATACAACAATTTGACGCGAAATTTGATCGTGTGAACTGACGCTTGGTGACATTCAATGACACAACACGCTCGCAGTGAAGCCCGGGTCAATCAGCGAGTATTTAACAAAACTGGACTTCTGATTCCATTTATAAATGATCTTTATTTTAAGACATAGCAGACCAGAATCATATCTCCCGAGTCGACGCTTTGAAAGTCAGATTCATTTAAAAACAAAATAATATAAAAAATATTAAATTCGTTTTAGTTGGACGGAAAACCCTTGCAAGATAACGGTGTTGACACCTCATGCACGTCCTGGCACGAGGCGTCTTTGTGGAAACTGGCACTTTTTTATATAATATGGTCAGCTGCAATCGTAAAAAAAAAAATATTAAAAAAATGGCGGAGATATCTTAAATGGAACGATCATTGATTTTGCATTAGAGAGTGATGCGCCCTTGATCCGTTCATCCCATCACAGAGAAGCGATCGAAAGTTGTAGTAAAACAAAAATCGTATTGTGCGCTGCGACAGATGTTTAATGTCTCAAAGACAATTCAGAGCTTCCTCCTGGGGGTCGGGGGGGGGGAGGGCTTTATTTGCTACCAACAGCTTAACGTCAGGAAGTCCAATCATACTATAAACAGGGCTCGGTGATTTTTTTAATTTTTTTTTTTGTGTGAGAGCCTCACACATTTCCAGACGGCTCTGGGTTTGTTGAGCACAGCCTCTTACCCACCCCCCCACCCTCACACACTTTTGTTTTCTTCTGGTCAGAGAAACTAACGATGATGCAATACACGTTATGGCCGGATCAGTTGTGAATACAACAAGTATGAATGCAATTGACCCCTCGCCCCCCCCCCCCCCCCCCAATAAAACAAGAGATGTCGGTGAAATTATGGCCGGTAATTTAAACAACATATTAAATCTTTACTTTCTCTTTCTCAAGTGACACGTGGGTGTGTGGTTGTGTGTGTGTGGGTATGTGTGTGGGGGGGGAGGGGTTAATACCATTTATTGGCAATTGCACCCAAAAAATTAATGCTGATAATAAATTTTTATTTTTTATTTTACAAATACAATTTTATGGAGTGTATCTGCCTATCTTCGATATTCCTGAACCACCTACACAAACCTACATCAATCCACCTCTCAATTTAAGAGATGCTCTTCGTTGAGTCCGCATCATAAGAGACGTTATTTTTACGCTATTTGAACGCTATTTGGACGCTATTTGGACGTTATTTGGACGTTATTTGGACGTTATTTTGACGCTATTTGAACGCTATTTGGACGCTATTTGGACGCTATTTGGACGTTATTTGGACGCTATTTGGATGATATTAAAAACGTCAGTTGAACTTTAGTTAAACGTTTGTTTAAAATTTGATAAAAGAAGTTGAACCACAAGAGATACCTGGCCAGGTGGTTCCGAAATACACCTCAAAGTTTAGCAAACTATCTCTCTGCGTGTGCATGTGTGTTTAAGAGTGTGTGTGTGTGCTGCCTGCTGTATTGCAAACCATCAAATGGTGTCAGTAATTGACCGTGTCTACTCTCCCTTTTTAAGCCTTCAGAGAGGTGCCTCGTGACGGAATAGTCTTTCAACAGGTAACAAAACACTAATTAAACAAAAATAATTACATTTTAGAGATTTCTCGTTTAAAAAGATTAAAATTTTACTCTAGGCTTAAATCGGGTTGGGATTTACACGTTCCTCCATAATGACGCCATTGGTGGAAGTTTTACAGAAAAGTATGTGGACTTTGTTTTTATTACATCGAAGCCTCAAATCCATTGTATAGATTCACACTCACCGTGTTATGGAAACAAGGCCCCGGCATGCATTTGTTTCCATGGCTTATCATCACTGCCTTATCTCCAGCTAGCAGCCTCCAAGTTGGGGGAGGGGGTGAGGGCGCCCTCCTTGATTCTGGGTAAGGAGGAGGGGTTAAGTAAAGAGGGTGTGGAGAACGCGGCAGTGTCAACCGATGCATGAACATAGGCAACTACTGTCTAGGGACATTGCGGTCACCAAGGTTTTGTTGATACATAAAGATGAATCAATTTAGTATTCTAATAGTGGTGGTTGTGGGGGGGGGGGGGTTCCCTGTGACTGTAGAAAGGTTCTCAAATTGGGTTAAAGAGATATTGGGTTAAAGAGATATTGTGTTAAAGAGATATGGATCCACGCGTAAGCCTCATGACATCAGATCGCACTTGTGAGAGTCATAGGAATTAGTTCTTTACTTGTTTCTTTTCCTGTTTTCTTTGGTTTTTTTGGTGGGTTTTTTTTTTGCTTGTTTTTATTGTTAAATTCTCTGCCTCGATTTGTTTTTTCTTCTGGATATGCCATCAAGTGAGACCGATGGAAGTGGCGGCATGACAAGTGGAAGTGACGTAAAGTGATATGAGTAGTGTCAGGGAAAAAATGATGAAGTTAAGAGAGAGGTCCACTGGGGCACTTCAAATGGGGTGGACTGAAATTAAGGTATGCGATTTTGATTGCTAGACCTGGGCTAATTACATGTGCTACTAGATCTGGGCATCTTACATGTGCCACTAGACCTGGGCATCTTACATATGCCACTAGATCTGGGCTACTTATATATGCCCCTAGATCTGGGCATCTTACATTTTCTATTAGACTATAACGGCTTTCATGTGTCATTAGACTTAAATATCTGAGCTTTGGTAGCTCTAATCGAACATAAGTATTCTGGCTCGGGCTACAGCTTACGCTCTTAACGCCCCCGGCTGTTACTGTGGCTGTGGCAACCTACTCTACCTGCTGGGCTGTGCCCTATAACATTGACTGAAGGAGGACTCTCCCGACGCTCTGGCCTCCCCTCACTACAGACAAGAAGACAACATAATATTCACTACTGTCTCCGGGGCCAGGGTGGAATGCCGGCATTTCGAATCCTTGTTATTGTCAAACTTGTTGAAGTATGAGTTAATGGGGCAGTGTCCGTTCGCCAGACTCTGGTGCCGACGACCCTGTTTCCGACCCGGTCTCCACCAGGAGTCAGTGCTGCTGGGATGCATATACGCCTAGGCGTTCGTGCTGTCTGCCCTCTGCCCGTACCACTTTGTTCTTAAGTGGTCTTCCAGACAGTTTTTGACGCCAGAGAAACGTGGTTGGCGTTTCTGGCTCAGACTGGACATCTCGGTCTTAGCCAATCCGTCTGCTCTTTCATTGCCCTTCATGTTTACGCGGCCTGGGACCCATTGAACCGTTACCTCTCCTCCAATTTTCTCGATTTTGCCGCGTCATCCAAGATAGTGCCCCTGTGAATAGCCCCCAACTCCGAGTCGAAATTCGAAGTTGTAGTCCCGTAGGAGCTTTGAAAGTTCCTCGTCTAATACCCCCCTTCAATCGGGTATAGGATGAGCGCACAGTACCCCATAATTCGTTCTCTAGGTCGGTCGATGCGGTCGTAAATACTTTCACTGGGTTTGTTGTTTTTTTTTTGTGTTTTTTTGCAAACCTCTCATATTATCTCAAGGCCAGCCGATTTCTATACACGTGAAGGGCTGATTTTTGTCACTGATGTGTCATTCGGATCCAGTCCTATTGTGGGACGGGAACGTTCCGCAAATGGAAGCATGACTGCGATAGGGGTCAGTCCATATTTATTCTAGGGGGTAGTTTGACTTTCCTTTCAAGCTCTGCAACATTATACCTGAAGCGTGAAGGAGGGCCTTTCCAGTCTTCTCCCCGCCACCTGCATTTGGAAGCATGCTTCCTTTTCACTGAGTCTTCGGTGCTGTTCCGCGGTAGTTAAAATTAACTTTTCCCCCTTCTGCTATCTAGCGGCTCTACATTGGCTTAGATTTCCACATCAACTGTGGGTGTGGGTGTGGTCTTGAATGCACCTCAGATAAATCTCGGGGCCAGATTCTGGATTCTGCCCAAATTTCCCAATGCTGTCTTGCTTGCAAAGGATTAAACTGGCATACTGTAGTCCGTCACCGACAAAACACTATTCGGGAAGAGAGCTATGAGTGTTACTGGTCCGGCGCCCCAATTCGTGCTCGCGTGCTTTTTCACCAGGTCGGACTTGGCGGATGTCTGTGAGTTCAGATCTTGTACAGGCTTGGCTACTAAATTGGACAATCGACATGTTCTATTAGACCAGTTGTTCGCAACCTTTTGGGGGTCACACGAACCTTTTCCAGGGGTCGCCGAAGGTCAACTGAAAACACATATGCTCTATAGTTATGAAGTATAACCGAAAATAATTTTGTGGCTGGGGGTCGCCACAACGCTATGAACTGTATAAAAGGGTCGCGGCCATAGGAAGGTTGAGAACCACTGTATTAGACCGAGGCATTTTGGTGTTGTTTTTTGTCTAAACCTAAGCATCTGGATAATGCAATTAGACCTTCATTGTTGGCCCGTACTTCCAGTCTGACATGTGTAACTAGACCTGGACAGTGGCATATTTCTCTCTAGACATATACATCTGACTTATAAAATTAGTCATCGTGTGTTGGCCCTTGCTACCAGATCTGAAAAAAAAAATGAAAAAAAAGATTCAGTCCCACTTTTAAAGAGGTGTTGAATTTGTTTGCATTTAGACGATATTCTTACTTAAGCGTATTGCTAAACTGACCACGTGCGCCAAGGGTTTATTTAAAAAGTATTATATTTCTATAATAACAATTGACGTGTACACAAATGGAGCCAGAATCTGAACTGCACTAATTCGTTCAGTTTGGAAATAAATTACTGTGAATACGTTATGCCTCGTTGGCCATGACAACACATTCTTTCAATTTTCATCCCCACCCCGCAACGCCCAAAATTCATTTTTCCCCGTTTTTCAAGGGGAAGACGAAGGAAATATGAGGACACTAATTTCACGATAAAATTCGCGATAAGTGCGCTAAATGGGACTTTTTTACAAAGTATATCGGAAGCGCGTTTGGTGCATAAAAATGTCTTTCGTTTTTTTCTGAAATAGTAGTTGAAATAAATCTGTGATGTAAAAGCGAGTGGGACATTTGAATATTAATATAGTTCAGGGATTTTTAAAAAAATGTTCGGTTTTTAAGGGGGGCGGGGTGCGCATTCATTGAAATTTTTATTAAGCGCACTACTTGTATGTATTTTGGTCAAATGTTCAGTACCACCCCCCACACCCCACCCCCACCCGTTTGCTCGATATTGCATTATTTAAAAAAAAAGGATTTATGCGAAAAACTCGGTTTTATCGGTTGTTTAATTTTGGTCCTTGTCAACACTCTTGACAACACTTGGGCAATGATGCTTTAGGGAAATGCTGGAAAAATTAACAGTGGGAAAAAAAAAAGTAATTTCGCAGCTTGTTTTCATCTGACTGTCACTAAGTCAAGAAAATGAAGAAAGTAGCTGAGCATATATTTTTTTTCCAGCGAGAACTTTAATGACTAAATGTATTTATTTGAGTTCATCTTTTTTTTTTTTTTAATATTCGTTCGCTTTTTCATCTCAAGTTTATAAAACATGTTTTAATTATCATTTTTTTTTAAAAAAAAGTTGCTTCTTTTAAATGGAATTTTGGATTAACAATTTTATTTAAGTGGGGTTAAGTATTCAGATGTATAGGGAATATCGGAAATTCCACGAGGCGCCTGAAATAGCATCTCAAGATCACAGTTATGAAATAGTACCTATCAAACGATAAAACACGATTAAGACGAAAGGGCACATTTCACTGGAAGATTTCATGGACGTGCTGAAACAAGCCTTAAAATACAAAGTATTTTCGTACATATCCTTCATATATATTTCATTAAATTGTACGTTATTTAACATCTACGTGGTTGTAGCAATCGATTTTAGGCACGGGAATGGTTTTATCAAACTTACTCTCTGTAAAACCTAATGAATTAAAGTTATTTTCAGTATGCAAATACTCCACAAATACAATGCACTTAGCAAAACCTACATAATTAATCTCCACACCAAAATATGTTTCTATTGCAGAAATCATCAAAAAAAGGGGGAAAAATGTTTTTTTTGGAGGTGGGGGTAGAAAATTTGATAGAATGTGTTGTTTTCGGGAGGCAACGAACAATGTGCCAGGTTTCAGCTCGATAGAATGACAGGAAGGGGGTCAGTTAGCCTTCCGGAGATCTTTCCCCACAAAGAGAGAAAAAAAAGAAGACATGAACAAATCTAAGCCAATAAAAGGGCTTTTTTATTTTTTAAATAAAAAAAACTCAAATCTTTCAATTCAAGGCCCACAACCCGGTCACTTGAAGTTGAAGCTTGTGTCAGGAGTTGTGGGAAGCCACAGACCCAAAAAATAACAAAGTTTGCTGCGTGACTGTGACAAGATTTTTCTCTATCCAGGCGGCACGAACTTTGCTTCCCATTGAGTGGTCCATGTAACACGACACTTGCTTTGGCCACAACACGCTGCATGTTCACAGGACCCCCCCCCCCAACCCCTTTTTAGTAGAGGAAGATCCTATTGGTTCTTCTTTTCTTCTTTTTTTTTTTTTTAATTTGGTTTTGTTTGTGTTTCACGTCAACATTCAAAGCTTCGAAATATTCCAATGTTAAAACGTGGTGGGGTTAAAGGCTGGTCTTGTTTAGCGACGGGTGGTGCACTGTGCCTGTTGGATTCAAATGCGTGCGTGGTGCACTGTGCCTGTTGGATTCAAATGCGTGCGTGTTGCACTGTGCCTGTTGGATTCAAATGCGTGCGTGGTGCACTGTGCCTGTTGGATTCAAATGCGTGCGTGGTGCACTGTGCCTGTTGGATTAAAATGCGTGCGTGGTGCACTGTGCCTGTTGGATTCAAATGCGTGCGTGGTGCACTGTGCCTGTTGGATTCAAATGCGTGCGTGTTGCACTGTGCCTGTTGGATTCAAATGCGTGCGTGGTGCACTGTGCCTGTTGGATTCAAATGCGTGCGTGGTGCACTGTGCCTGTTGGATTCAAATGCGTGCGTGGTGCACTGTGCCTGTTGGATTCAAATGCGTGCGTGGTGCACTGTGCCTGTTGGATTCAAATGCGTGCGTGGTGCACTGTGCCTGTTGGATTCAAATGCGTGCGTGGCGCACTGTGCCTGTTGGATTCAAATGCGTGCGTGGTGCACTGTGCCTGTTGGATTCAAATGCGTGTCTGGTGTACTGTGCCTAAATTGGAATCAAATTCATGTGTGGTTCAGTCTGCCTAAGTTTGAAAGAAATATTCATATTCATGTGTGATGTCGTGGGCCTAAGTTTGAATCAAATATTCACATTCATGTGTGATGTAGTGTGCCTAAGTTTGAATCAAAGTTCATATTCATGTGTGATGCAGTGTGCCTAAGTTTGAATCAAATTCATGTGTGGTGCTGTAAGCTTCAGTTGGAGTAAGAATATATAAAAGTGACGAGGCTGCCTTATTTTAATTTTAAAATTCCCTTGACATCATTTGATAAAGTTAAACTTTTACAATACGCGTAGATTCTCCCAAGAGAAACAACAGTGTATGTAAATACCTTAACGGACGGTACACTTCATACTTTTTCCATTAAACCGAATTTCATGCTATCATATATATATATATATATTATATATGCTGTGTGTGTTATATTAAGTAGAATGACTATGAATACTATGTAAACTAGTACCTAGAATTTCGAACTTAGCTCTTTCCTGATCTGGATCTTGTCTCGAAAAGTTCTATAAATCGAAACCTTTATTTATTTTATTTTAAATCAAATAATAAAAAAAAATAACTTATCTCACCTAAATTAAGAAAATGCAAAGAAATGGATAAAGAGTTGGAAGGAGCATTTTTAGGGCAACAAACTTGCATTTTGTGTACCATTATAAATTTGTGTTTATCAAATCTTTGGTGTTTGTTTTTTTTTTTCTTTAAAAAATAATCATCTGTTGTCATCTGTTGTAACCTGTTGTCATCTGTTGTCATATGTTGTAACCTGTTGTCATCTGTTGTAACCTGTTGTCATATGTTGTCATCTGTTGTCAGCTGTTGTAACCTGTTGTCATCTGTTGTCATCTGTTGTCATCTGTTGTCATCTGTTGTAACCTGTTGTCATCTGTTGTCATATGTTGTCATATGTTGTCATCTGTTGTCATCTGTTGCGTCAGTGGTTTAATTATGTTTCTTTTGGTGATGAAGGTTTCAAAAACCTATCTAATTTTGTGTGTCGTTTCCTTAAGACCTTTCTGAAATGATTAATCACATTGGCATTAAGGAAATTGGTGGCTCAGAAAATAACAGCCTCATTTGGTTGCCACTTGTTTACTAACACTTCTATTTGCCACCGGTGGTGCGAGATTATTTTTTCTGTCCTTAACATGTACTATATCATAGTACTTATAACTAGACATATTAATATAACTATGTAATTTGTAATATGTCACTGATATGCACATTGGTACGTGCATCACGCGTAGCATACACCACTGGTTGGTCACATACACCACTCGTTGGTCACATACACCACTCGTTGGTCACATACACCACTAGTTGGTCACATACACCACTAGTTGGTCACATACACCACTAGTTGGTCACATACACCACTAGTTGGTCACATACACCATTAGTTGGTCACATACACCACTAGTTGGTCACATACACCACTAGTTGGTCACATACACCACTAGTTGGTCACATACACCACTCGTTGGTCACACTAGGATCATATGCAGAGGTCAAAATGGGATTTGAAAGATAGTTCGTTTCTTGAAATGTTCGTAAGTTGAGCGGTTCGTAAGTCGAGGTAGCACTTTGAATCAGTCGTGCTGCCCAGTACGAACCCAAATGCTAGGCGCAAGCTGTGTAGCATATGACAATCATTTCTTCTTACATTTGAAAGTTAACAAAAAACACGGATCAACGTTATCGTAAAGATTTTTTTAATATAAATATTTGTGGATGGGCTGTGCATTGCGTTAAATAATGGGATCTTTAAAAATGTGATCTGTTGATTAGGTTCTGTTTGAGTTGCTGCTTAGATTTGAAAGAGAGATTTAAGCAAACAGATTGGATATACAAATCTTAAGCCGTAATATTGCAACGGGGAATTAGAAGGTGAGAGCAGATTTGATAAAAAAAAATTATTTTTTTTTTTTTTTTTTTTAACTCTGATGAAATGGAGTAGGTCTAGATCTTTATTTGAAAAGATTTTTTTTTTTAATTTGTTGTTGTTGTTTTGTTATCCTGACAGTTTAAAAAGCGTTTTTTTGGGAATAAATCTTTTGCTTCCGTGTTAGGGTCAGTTCGAGGTCAGTAGAGCAAAATAATACATATCGGTCACTGACATGTATGAGGTTGAACCTGTAAAAAAAAATCTGTCACACGCACGTCACTTGACAAGGTTTGAACTTTTTTTTTTTTTACAGGTTCAACCTCATACATGTAATTTTTTATTATTTTTTTTAACGCGTGTCCTAAAATGGATCACTCGCAAATTGTGTGCTCTACCGGAAATTCCCATTCCGTGTTCACGACATGCGACATTTAAATTGTGCATGTATAATTAGCAATGGAATTCATTCACGAGCGTATGGTCTGGTATGCCAAGTTGGAAAACGTAGGGATAAAACTGAAATAGCCTCAGAAAAATCATCCTTGCTAGAGATAAAGTGACACAGCTGGCATTTATCCCAAAAGGCAATGACCCTAATTATTGTTAAGAGATCATGAATAAGAATGTTCAACAATTTTTGCCACTGTGCAGTTAAACGGATTTTTAAAGAAAAACAGCCAATATACTGTAAGAAATTTAAAAAAAAATTAAAATACCCTTTTTCGACACTTTAAAACGATTTTGATATCCATGAAGAAATTATATTTTGTATCATTATCTTCTTATTATTATATTGGAAAGATAAGACTGGCCTTTAAGACACAAAGCTTTTGAATAAGATGCCCACGACGCACAAAATACATGTCATCTTTAAAAAAAAATAGTGGTGAATAGTTGGAAGACTTGTTTTAATACATATATCATGAGAGTTTTAAGAGGTTCGTTAATTGACCACATTTCTTTTTTACATTTCACAAAAATAGGTCAACACGTGTTTCAAGTGATGTAAATCTCAAATAGGTCAATGTACGGTACACGTGATGTGAATCTTAAACATAACCAGTGATAATTCTTTTAAAAAAATTAATGCGTTCTACTTTTACAAGTACCCCCAATTTATAGCACGTCTTACAAAGTACATGCATGGCGTAGTAATATCAGATTTTCAAAAAACAGTACCGTTAATACGTGAACTCATACGGGAGAAGGTGGTGTACCTTATTACAAGATCAGTCAGTCCTTGAGCAAACAGGAAGTTCTAGTCTTAAATCTCGCACCCTCTAATGAAGATATCGCTTTTTTCTACTTCATCCGGGTGTTGTTTTTTTTTTTGTGATTTTTTTTACATCAGTTCCATTCATTTTTTTTTATCTTGGGTCAAAAACAAGAAAATATGCTTGTTAAAATAATTAGTTTAGAGAGTATACCTTAAGATGGCATCAAAACAGCTCGACATGATTCGTGGATTGTTATATAATGGAAGTTAAAATTTATATAATATTTGTGATGGTTAGAATGAAAATGTGACCTGGAATAGCGATGGTTTATTTTGTCCATTTGTTTCACTGTCACAAACATTGGAAAGTGTGTGTTTTTTTTAGTGTATATAGTGTTTGCATTTAAAATGAAAAGTAAACAACCATTAAAACCAAAGTTTTTCGTATTATAAAATGTAACGCCATATCGAGTAATGTTGGGGGGGGAGGGGCCTGAAAATTTGACAAAACATGCATAAAAGTATTGCACTTTATAAGAATCCCAATTAGTGCCCCCTCCCCCTCCCAATTCCGGCTGGGCTGAAAAGTTGAGTGAATATGTCCTCAGAGCCATCAAGCCTTTTTTGCTAGGTTTCAGCTCAACATGCTGACGGGAAGTGAGTCAATTAGCCGTCCGAACATTGCAAACTGTGAAACAAATATGTCCTCCCTCACCAGATGGACTCATTGTGTACTAGTAGTGCAGGAAGGAAGGAGACTTGACATCAAGCAAAATGTTGTTGTTATCTCTCTTCCCGCAGCTGTCAACACAAAACGTCAGACACGCTGAAAGCATTTGTAGTTAATAAGATGATTGCCTACCTGTGCCCACTGCCTAACTGTGCCTACTTCCTAACTGTGCCTACTACCTAACTGTGCGTACTGCCTACCTGTGCCTACTGCCTACATGTGCCTACTGCCTACTGTACCTACTGCCTAACTGTTACTATTGCCTACCTGTGCCTACTACCTAACTGTGCCTACTGCCTAACTGTTATTAATGCCTACCTGTGCCTACTACCTAACTGTGCCTACTATCTAACTGTGCGTACTGCCCACTTGTTCCTACTGCCTACTTCTTCCTAATTCCTACTTGTGCCTACTGTCTACTTGTGCCTACTTCCTACTTGTGCCTACTGCCTAACTGTGCCTATTGCCTACTTGTGCCTACTACCTAACTGTACCTACTGTCTAACTGTGCCTGCTTCCTACTTGTGACTACTACCTATTGTGCCTACTGCCTACTTGTGCCTACTGCCTACATGTGCCTGCTGCCTACTTTAAAAATCTGTTACCCAATTCGTTGAACGAATTTATGTTTGTGTGTGTTGCTTGTTGTTTTTGAAACAAGAAGGTAACGCCTCAAGCACACTTCCCTGCACGCCATCATTCTTTCCCGCCGGTTCCCTGACCGCAGATGTGACCCACCGCCTGACATCACGCGTGACTGCGCCGGGCCGCGATGCGGAAGGGGCACATTGTAACGCAAACCCCTCTCTACTTGGAATACCGGCAGGTCCGTTAAAACAATATATACATATAATTTTTAATTATCTTTGCACTTGTTACATGTCCAGCTTTACCCTTTAAACTCAGTACAGTAAATACTTAAATTCGTACTCATGCTGTTTAAATCATTTGCGGTTCAATATTGTTCTAAATGTACCGGCTTTAACCCGCTCTTCTGTGGAAATGAGACATCGATGACAACTGAGGATACTTGACCTGAAACCCATGCTCTATTTCTCCATTTCGATTGTTGTAAGCTGACATACGCTATGTCCTCATTCCGATTGTTGTAAGCTGACATACGCTATGTTCCCATTCCGATTGTTGTAAGCTGACATACGCTATGTTCCCATTCCGATTGTTGTAAGCTGACATACGCTATGTCCTCATTCCGATTGTTGTAAGCTGACATACGCTATGTCCTCATTCCGATTGTTGTAAGCTGACATACGCTATGTTCCCATTCCGATTGCTGTAAGCTGACATACGCTATGTTCCCATTCCGATTGCTGTAAGCTGACATACGCTATGTTCCCATTCCGATTGCTGTAAGCTGACATACGCTATGTTCCCATTCCGATTGCTGTAAGCTGACATACGCTATGTTCCCATTCCGATTGCTGTAAGCTGACATACGCTATGTTCCCATTCCGATTGCTGTAAGCTGACATACGCTATGTTCCCATTCCGATTGCTGTAAGCTGACATACGCTATGTTCCCATTCCGATTGCTGTAAGCTGACATACGCTATGTTCTCATTCCGATTGTTGTAAGCTGACATACGCTATGTTCTCATTCCGATTGCTGTAAGCTGACATACGCTATGTTCCCATTCCGATTGTTGTAAGCTGACATACGCTATGTTCTCATTCCGATTGTTGTAAGCTGACATACGCTATGTTCTCATTCCGATTGCTGTAAGCTGACATACGCTATGTTCCCATTCCGATTGCTGTAAGCTGACATACGCTATGTTCCCATTCCGATTGTTGTAAGCTGACATACGCTATGTTCTCATTCCGATTGTTGTAAGCTGACATACGCTATGTTCCCATTCCGATTGTTGTAAGCTGACATACGCTATGTTCTCATTCCGATTGTTGTAAGCTGACATACGCTATGTTCTCATTCCGATTGCTGTAAGCTGACATACGCTATGTTCCCATTCCGATTGTTGTAAGCTGACAAACGATTTTAAAACGTCTCGGAGGTGTATAGCCGACCACGGATATTATTAGAACCTCTAGCTATCACCTGCCATATCATTACAGCCGCAATGCTTCAGCTTCCCATCTGCTAAATTTACTTGAAAAAAAATAACATTCAAGAAACGCACATTATAAATTCCCCCAATTAGTGCTCCCCCCTCCCATCCCCCAGGTACGCCACCGCCCCTGAACTATTATAATTATGTCATTTCCCACCCACTTTAAACACAGCCGATTTATGACACCAAATATTTCCGTAATATCTAAATAAAAGATTGTGCACCAAGTGCACTAACAGTATTTCAAAGAACCCCATTTAGCGGCAGTTATCGGGAATTTTATTTTGCGCGCTATTGAACCTTGGAGTTAGTGACGGACATTGTTGCATAGAGCAATATGTATGTTTGATAACGCGTAAAGTATATCAAATCTTTTGAAGAACTCGAGGGGAAAAAATTGGCTGATAGAGCAGAAATTATAATATTTTCGGAAAGTCGGACATCGATGAAATATCGATGAATACATTGCCCCGCTATTCTTGATGAAGTGAATAAACTAATCACATTCAACATAATTTTAAAAAAAACAAAAAAACAAAAAAAAAACAACTGAAGTGATTGTTTACGTGAACCTGCCCGTGATGAAACCACCAGGAACAGCAGGGGGGGGGTCAGCTATCTCGCTCCAGCTATCGCCAAACTCGCTGTTCGAATCAGGGGCTCGGCTATCTCATCCCAGCTAACGACAACGCGCTGTTCGAATGCGGTAAATACATCTTTGGCGCGCGAGCGGAAAATCAAGATTGAACACCTGGGAATTTGAGCGTTTAAAAAAAAAAAGGAGTTTAAGCCGATGTTTGATTGGCACCTGCGCGGGTATGAGGGGTGGAGCAACACAGGCGAGATGGCGTGTCTGAGTTTTCTATTGTTTGTTGGCCTGAATGCATCAATATTTGGATTCACCGATTTTCGCTGGCAATACTAATTTTTTTTATATATTTTAAGTAAGAGTGTAGCTGACGTGATGTAATTATCGGTGTACATTGGTGGTGTTGGTATTGGCGTTATTGCGTGGTAGCAAATGCAGCCGTGAATTGTAAATTTGTGTTCTTGCTATAAAGGCTTGCGCGCTACTTACACTGTCGATAGAGGACAATTGTGAATGTAGAACAGCTGATCTGGCGTTACTGACCTGACGTTACTGACCTGGCGTTACAGACCTGGCGTAACTGTCCTGGCGTTAATGTCCTGGCGTTACTGACCTGGCGTTACTGACCTGGCGTTACTGACCTGGCGTTACTGACCTGGCGTTACTGACCTGGCGTTACTGACCTGGCGTTACTGACCTGGCGTTAATGACCTGGCGTTACTGTCCTGGCGTTACAGACCTGGCGTTACAGACCTGGCGTAACTGACCTGGTCTTACAATTCTACAAACACGATCTGAAGGACGTTGAGGACTAACCAAACATTTAAGCACCGATGCTCAAAATGAGGTCAATGATTCTTTTCTGAATAAAAAATAAATGGTTTGATGGCTATGATAAAACATGACCGTTTTGTTGGCAGCCTTTCATCGACACAACTCAACACATTTCTAAAGTGGAGCTAGTGGAAGAGTTGCGTTGTGACCGTTAACAACGACCATCTCATATCTTAAACACTCGAATGAATGGACAACAATGCAATGACACTCTTGTTTATGTTACCCCCCAAATAACATCTTCAAATGAATGTGAAGGTAATGACATATATGACGAACATCCTCTTCAAATCAATGTGAACGTAATGACATATATGACGACGCAGAACATTATTTGACATTGCCTCAAACGAATCCGACCTCTGGAAATATGTAATTTAAAAAAAAAAAAACAACAACATCAGAGGCCAATTTGAAATATCACTGATGGTATTCACTGATGGAATTCACTGATGGTATTCACTGATGGTATTCACTGACGGTATTCACTAGTGGTTTTCACTGATGGTACTCCCTAAGCGTACTCACTGATGGTACTCAAAGTTGGTACTCACTGATGGTTCTCACTGATGGTACTTACTGATGGTATTCACTGATGGTATTCAACCCCTTTAAATATCTTTTACCTCTATTCCCGCTCCCAAAAGAAAACTATTGAGATATTCGATCCTTACACTAAGGTACTTGACAAAAGCAAGCACTCTGAAATAAGAAAGTTGATACTTATGATCGTAGTTTGATTGGCACCTGAATGTTAATTTCTTTAGAACCATTGTTATTGTATTCAAAGAAGTCTAAACACAAAAAAAAAAAAAAAATTAAAATCAATACGCTCAATAAAAGAGAATACCTCGAGAAATATTTCCTCGATTTTCATAATCTTTAAGTTAAAAAAAAATCGCATAGTTAGCGGCGTTTGATCATCAAACTAGATTTTAAAGTAAGCAATTTTCAATTGCACAAATGACAATGTGAAGAACATTACGAAATAATTGATGCGTGCTATATATTGTATTTATTATTAAAATGCAGTTAAAATAGCTCTACTTGGGCAGTGTTTCTCAAACGTGGGTCGGTACGCCAGTTTGTGGGATACTTTAAAGAGTGGATTAGTCTCTTAAAAATAAAGTGTGTTGTTTTTGTTGTTTTTTAAGGTGGTTTGGGGGGGGGGGATTAATAAGATAAAACTTTGTAATTAAATATTTATTAATATTTTTCATTCATAACGTTACAATTATATTTTATTTATTGAAGGTAATCTTGCGGAAGAAAAATTCATCTTCCCGACGGCAGAAATTATAATGTCTATTTTTAGCTCCTTCAATAGAGCAGCGTTTCTCAGCCTGTGGGGCGCGACCCCTTTGGGTGGTCGAGCGACCTTTACACAGGGGTCACCTAAGACCATCGGAAAACATATTTATGAAGTAGCAACGAAAATAAATTTACGGTTCGGGGGGGGGGGGTCACCACAACATGGGGAACTGTATTAAAGGGTCGCTGCATTAGGAAGGTTGAGAATCACTGCAATAGAGGGAGACGTTGAGCTTTTTTGAAAGTTGGGCATCGCGGGGGATGGGACAAGAAAATGATTCAGAAACACTGATCTGGCACCTTAACCATTCACATTGGAGAGTTGAAGAAAGAAACAACATATTTTTAAAAAAAAACGAATAGCCATCTTTAAACAAAAATTAAACTTCCAAAGAACTTACAATGGAGACTATAATAGGTTCTAACGAGCCAGTCTTTGTCGCTGCTCATCACAGTTGAGATCAGTCCCTAATACTAGACGTACGGGCCTCTAGAAACATTTATTTCAGCTTATTTGCAACACTCGATTTTGATGTAAGCATTTAACCTGCATTCTTTGGCTCATGTTATAAAAATTGAGAATGTGTCGATGCTTATCGAATCGGTGAGGGGAAAGAGTTAAAATAAACTCTTTAAAAATTTTATTTCTTTAATTAAATCGATTTTTTAAAAAAAAAATATTTTTTTTTGAATATCAAAACTATTTAATTTTTTATTTTTGTAAAATGATCCAGATGGCCTTTATATAAAAAAAAATGTTAAAAAATTGTGTAATGTTAAACATCTCAATAAAAGAATGCTTTTATTGAAGAACGATAACGTAAAATGAAATTGATTGAGCTTGATGAGGCCAGTTTCATTCAATACATCATGGCTGGGTACAATGAAGAAACAATGCTTTAAAAATAGACTTTTGTTTTCGCTGATATCTCATCTTTTGCCCGAAACATGGATAACGTGCGCGTCTTTAATAGGCTTTTCTATTTTATTCATCTAATATGAGAGAAGCATGATCTGAAATATTTCGCATTGGGTTTTTGTCCAGTAAGTTATCTTTTCTGACGTAACCGCGTGAAGCCAATCACGTCTCGCCATTGCCGTGTTCTTGCTTTTCAAATACGGGAACACCCCCTGACGTCACCATCTGGCGTCATCTACTCTCATTTGAGTGCAAATGTGTAAATTTTTAATAGTTTGATGTGGGGGACGATTGACAAAGGGGTGAAATTAAAGACTTGAGCTAGAATCGGATCCACAAACCTTTCTGTTTTGTTTGTTTGTTTGTTGTGTTGTCTAATATAAATGAGCTGGGACAGCATCTAAACCCTACAGCGTCCGCTATTTTATGTCCAGATTAAAAACTAAAACAACCATCTCATGTATCCCATATTTGAAACGCGTGTCCTCTAAGCAATCACAATAAAGTTGTTCTGCGCAATTAGTTTATTGGAAACGAATACGAAATATTATTTATGAGATTGAAAGTGATTTAATCACTTTACACGGCAGATCAAATCTAGGAGATGTGGGAAAACGAGTCTTCGGAGTGGGCATCTGGTGAATGTATGAGTACTTTTGGGAATTAGACGCTGTCCGTGATGGATCCCCAAAATAGCATATCTAGAGTGACCAGCACGTCACGGGCTGTCGAGCTGTGGAACTTCTCAAGATATGGGGGACCGCTGAAAAATAAATTTAAACAAATGATCATAACCAGCCTTCAAGTTTCAACATTATAATATCGATTATTTTATCAAAGATGTTTGAATATTGAATCAGCCTAAACCAGGGCCGGGCGGGCATAGCCTCCACATAGATAAACAATAAAGGCATAGCATCTAGATAGTTAACCAGTTTATAAGCAGGCTCAGCTAGGTTCTGCAAATAAAACAGTTGTACGTTAAACTGGTGAAGTGAGATTGTGTGAGGTTGAGATAGTTTTAGATGTGTGCAAGTTGGGCAAAGATTCCTTGTGGGGAGCAATGTCTCATAAAATAATTTATCATTTGATGTTGTCCTGCCCGATTGCGCACCGTGACGCGCTCTCTTCCGCTGCTTCCGCCGTCGAACGCACTAAAAGCAACACAAAAGAACGCAAAAGCCATAGGGCTAACACAAATGAACACATATTATTATTATAGAATGAATACAAATAATCACTTTGAGATACTCTTCTTCTATATATTAATGGCCCACGATCAATTTATTGATCATTCTAGCTCCTATGCATGTATAGGATAGTTGCAATGTTCCTGTGCCTGGTGTTGATGAGGATATTTCCCTGGTTGCAAGAGTTACTTAGTGAGAGTATCATGCAGAGGTTTGGCAGGCCTGAGGCAATAGACGTAAAATGAGTCAAGTGTTGTAGCTTCAACTGTTCCTTTTGGAAGCTTGTTCCAGCCCCTGATTGTCTTTGGGCCATATAGAATTATCACGATAGATTATGCTATTCAACTCATATTTTACACGCGTGACGTGGTCGCGTTGTCCCGGTAATATGTATATGTATTTAGAGTGAATTATGGTGCTAAAATAAAAATACTTTAAAATGTTGTATATTACAAGTTAATGTTATACTTTTTTTAAGAGTCTTGACCAATAATGGATCTACTTTTATCCCCATCCATCCCCGTGGCGCTATATCCCATGTAGGGCTTTGGCCTGCCTCACTACTTCCTTCCAATAAGATCTAACTAATGTTTTTCTTTTCCATGCTTGGATTCCCAGTTGTTGTAGATCTTTTCCCACATCATCCACCCATCTAAGTCTAGGTCTGCCTTTGAACCGTTTTTCCTCTGGGGTTTTGGTGGTGCACTCTCTTTACTCCTCTGTCATTTGGCATTCTATCTAAGTGTCCTGCCAAGCGAAGCCTACCCTTTTTTATTTCAGCAACTATCGTAGGATCATAATATAGACTTTACAATTCAGGGTTGGTTCCTATTCTGCTTATTTTAGTGTGAACTTTATTATATAATAAAGGGCGTTAAAAATATTGGGACCATTAAATAAGAAGGGGGTATTTGTTTCCCTTAAAGATAATCCAGTCTTCAAAAATATCCAGGCATCCATTCTTAAAACGGATTAATTTTACGTGCCCATAGCAAAGTCAAAGACATTTTTCATACCTACTGTATTAAGTTTCTGCTTTACAGTTATTAAGATGGTCGCATAAAGGTCATGCTGGTTGAAGATGTTATTTTGACGATTAACAAGAACACACATTTAAGTGTTTATGTTATGAGTGGATTATTCGTCTGTTAAATAGCACCATGGATTGATACTCGATAGGTGTGTTGGATTAGTTGTGATGGGCTCAAGGAATAAAAATTAAAAAAAACAAATCTAGGGATGTATAAATTATACTTTTTTTCTTAGCTAAATATCATTTTTCAGGTTTATCATGCATTGGTTTGATACTTTCTTTCTTTCTTTCTTTTCATTTAACCAACCATACAATTATTTTCGTTGCTACTTCATAAATATGTGTTTTCCGATTGTCTTAGGCGACGCCCGTGTGAGGGTTGTTCGAGCCCCCCCCCCCCCCCCAAAAGGGCTTGCGAACTGCAGGTTGAGAGCCGCTGTTCTAACACATCTTTAAAAAGTTATAGAAAAACGTTTGGGAAATCCTGAATATGACGTAAAACAAAATTTCCGAATTTTAAGTCAAAACTTGATAAATATTTAAAGCTCTTATGTTGCATAAATATCGGGTGTAGGGAATAGAGTGTGTACATTTTTACATGGATGGCTATATCTTTAAGCCCAATGATATTACAGCTGTAAAAAAAGCAGACGTTACATTCTCTTTTTACAAATAAAAGTACGTTTACCAATGAGAAAACGGCGTTGACAAATCGTGGGGAGATTTACACAAGTTTACCCATAATATCAAAACCCAATCATTTTACACAAGTTTACCCATAAATATCAAAATCCAATCATTTTACACAAGTGTACCCATAAATATCAAAATCCAATCATTTTACACAAGTGTACCCATAAATATCAAAATCCAATCATTTTACACAAGTTTACCCATAAATATCAAAACCCAATCATTGTACACAAGTTTACCCATAAACATAAAAACCCAATCATTTTACACAAGTTTACCCATAAACATCAAAACCCAATCATTGTACACAAGTTTACCCATAAATATCAAAACCCAATCATTTTACACAAGTTTACCCATAAATATCAAAATCCAATCATTTTACACAAGTTTACCCATAAATATCAAAATCCAATCATTTTACACAAGTGTACCCATAAATATCAAAATCCAATCATTTTACACAAGTGTACCCATAAATATCAAAATCCAATCATTTTACACAAGTGTACCCATAAATATCAAAACCCAATTATTTTCCACAAGTTTACCCATAAATATCAAAACCCAATCATTTTACAAAAGTTTACCCATAAATATCAAATCCCAATCATTTTACTCAAGTGTAAAATTTTATCTTAAAAAATGGATCCTTTTTTTTATTCATGGGCGTCAACAAAGATGGGTTAAGATTTTTTCTTTAACAAAAAAAAAATTAAATATATATTTGTTTTTACTTGTCGAAAAGTAAAGTGGTTGTATATTTTTATAAAATTACAAACATATCTTTTTTAAAAAAAATAATAATAAATACGCACAAGGCTGTCACAGACGTAAAAACGATGTAAAAAAAAATGTTTTTTTAGATAAAATAATTCTTTGTTTTACGATTTTCCGATTATATTGTAGTAAAACCAGACAAAACTTTGGTTAAATTTTAATGGAGAAATCAATATATCAAATTACGTCAATATAAAATATATTAAAACATGCATTTAGAGAAAGGAAAAAAATGTTCAGGGGCACGAAAAGGGGTCCCGTAGGCCCATCATTTAACCATTTAAAAACTACAAGGAATCTTAAGTGTTTGTTTTAGCATAGAAATCAGCCGTCTATGAACTCATTTAGTAAAAATAATGATTTAATTAATGATCATTTAGATTGGGTAATTTAAGTTCATGTTTATAAATAAAAATGTGTCGTTTAGGGGCGTGAAAAGGGGTTAGGGTGGGCGAATAATACACGGCAGAAAAATAAGTCTCGAAACTAAATGATGTTAGAAACGTAAACATCATTACAAAGTTACTTCTTTCTTTCTTTTTTAAAAAAAAAGTGAATTTTGATGAGTTTTCGCAAAAGCAGTTATAAACGATCACAAAGTGCCTACCAAATAAATCCCGTTAACATCGGGTCATATATTCTAGTATATATATATATATATATATATATATATATATATATATATATATATATATATATATATATATGTGTGTGTATATTTAAATAACTACTTATTAAAACCTTACTTCCCTTATTTCCCAAATGAGTTCCATTTTTATGCGTTATTTTCGTTACCTTTCATCCATTTCAAGTCATTATCCACTATTGTGTAACAACGATGTATCCGAATGTAAAGAAAAATAACAATAAAAACAATAGTATAAAAAAATTAATAAAGCTTCTTTGGTTGAGAACCACTGTATTAAAATTATCGTGCTATTAATGGAAGTGTAATTCGATCTCCCCCACGCAACTCAAAACCGTTCCGATGGAAAAACCACCACAATTATTTCAACCTCATCGATCAGCAGACCACTGCTCATGCGTGCCCTAATCTCTCACGCCTGTGGCCGACATTCATCTCTTGAACAACGAAAGGAATTTCGGGAAACTTAATTACACCTTTACTCGCCTGGCAAGGTAGGACACAATTGAAAATAATGTGAACTCTCCCGGGGCAAGGGGTGGAAGACGCGAGAAACGAGTTCCATGGGGAAAAAAGGGGGGTGGGCGCTCGGACGCATAGGCGATTAGAATAAAGTTAATGCTTAGGGGAGACAATGGAATCAAATACATGTCTCCAAGAGCAGTCAAACAAGAAACAAGGGTGGTCTCGGGGGGGGGGGGGGTCGTTTCGTTTGAGTAGGTGGGATAGACGGTTCAGAGATATCGAAATGGGATTTAAACCTAAGCGACCTGTTCTTTTGGCGGACTGCAGAATCTAGA
Source organism: Omphiscola glabra (assembly GCA_964017045.1). Taxonomy (NCBI): domain Eukaryota; kingdom Metazoa; phylum Mollusca; class Gastropoda; family Lymnaeidae; genus Omphiscola; species Omphiscola glabra. The sequence continues at coordinate 16,428,425 of OZ024809.1, read as the reverse complement.
CTCTATGACGCCTATCAGAAGTCATTGGGCGGACTGCATAATCTAGACCCTATGGCGCCTATCGGAAGTCTTTGGGCGGACTGCAGAATCTAGACCCTATGGCGCCTATCAGAAGTCTTTTGGCGGACTGCAGAATCTAGACTCTATGACGCCTATCAGAAGTCATTGGGCGGACTGCAGAATCTAGACCCTATGGCGCCTATCAGAAGTCTTTGGGCGGACTGCAGAATCTAGAACCTATGGCGCCAATCAGAAGTCTTTGGGGGGACTGCAGAATCTAGACCCTATGGCGCCTATCAGAAGTCTTTGGGCGGACTGCAGAATCTAGACCCTATGGCGCCTATAAGAAGTCTTTGGGCGGACTGCAGAATCTAGACCCTATGGCGCCTTTCAGAAGTCTTTGGGCGGACTGCAGAATCTAGACCCTATGGCGCCTATCAGAAGTCTTTGAGCGGACTGGAGAATCTAGACTCTAGACCCTATGGCACCTATTACTTATCTGAAGTCTTTGGGCGGACAGGAGAATCTAGACCAGCGTTTCTCAACCTGGGGGTCGAACGATCCTTTCATTAGGGTCGCCTAAGACCATCGGAAATCACATAGTCTACAATTATGAAGTTGCAACAAAAATAAGTTTGTTGTAGGGGGTCGCCACAACACGAGGAACTGTTTTAAAGGGTCGCGGGATCAGTAAGTTTGAGAAACACTGATCTAGACCATATGGCACCTATTACTTATCAGAAGAGTTTGGAGTATATTTTGGCAATGTGTTATTTGGGGCTAAGAGTATATTTTGGCAATGTGTTATTTGGGGCTAAGAGTATATTTTGGCAATGTTTTATTTGAGGCTAAGAGTATATTTTGGCAATGTTTTATTTGGGGCTAAGAGTATATTTTGGCAATGTTTTATTTGGGGCTAAGAGTATATTTTGGCAATGTTTTATTTGGGGCTAAGAGTATAATTTGGCTATGTGTTATTTGGGGCTAAGAGTATAATTTGGCAATGTGTTATTTGGGGCTAAGAGTATATTTTGGCTATGTGTTATTTGGGGCTAAGAGTATAATTTGGCAATGTGTTATTTGGGGCTAAGAGTAAAATTTGGACATGTGTTATGCAATGTGGATAGGGAGAGGGAGGGGGGAGATCTGAGTACACATAATGCCCTAGTCTAGGGTGTGATCGTAGACAATGGTACCCTATGCGGTGGTGGGGTTATATTGTTAAGGCCTTAATCAATACCTTGTTCGATCTGTAACCCAATGCAATCCTCCTTAACATTGTTATCTGCGTCTTCTTGGATTCTCCCTAGCTCCCTTTCTCTATTCCTCTCAATCTCTCTCTCTCTCTTTCTCTATCTATCTATCTATCTATCTATCTATCTATCTATCTACCTATCTATCTATTTATCTATCTCTGTCTCACTCTCTCTCCCTCAATCAATTATGCTCACTACCATCTCTCTCTCTCTCTTCCTCCCTCTTCCTTCCTTCTCTCTTCTATCTCTCTCTCTCCCATTTCTATCTCTCTCCCACTCTCTCCTCTCCTCTCTCTCTCTACACAATCCCTCTCTCTCGCTCTCTCTATTTCTCTCTGAGAGTTTTGTCAACTAGTCTGGGTGAAACTAATTCTAGATCTAATCTTTTCTTGAATTTCTAGCTCCCAAATAATTCTTTGCAAGTGGGAACAAAAGGTGATTGTACTTTTGATTGTCACCTATGTGGGCCACGCAAATAAGCTAAGCCATGGTTTCACCACTAAACTTCCTATGACAACCGTTAAATATTAAAATTAAAATTATTATAGCCCCCCCCCAACACTCGCATCACAACATAACCTTATATAACTGCTTTTAAATTCTTTTCCTAGGCAGAGGACGCTTCTTGTAAACCTTTTCATTACAGTGCATTAAACTAAGCGGGTGAGCGTTGCTGTAAATAGTTTTTTTACACTAGAACTAGAACGTTGTTATACTTTCAATGTAATTCGTCTTTTCAGACGTTTTTTTTTCTGCGATATATAATAATGAGCAATATTGCCGATCACAGTCTGGTCACTGATGGCATTGTCTCACAGTCAGGTCAGTGATGGCATTGTCTCACAGTCAAGTCAGTGATGGCATTGTCTCACAGTCAGGTCAGGGATGGCATTGTCTCACAGTCTGGTCAGTGATGGCATTGTCTCACAGTCAAGTCAGTGATGGCATTGTCTCACAGTCTGGTCAGTGATGGCATTGTCACAGTCTGGTCAGTGAAGGCATTGTCACAGTCTGGTCAGTGATGGCATTGTCACAGTCTGGTCAGTGATGGCATTGTCACAGTCTGGTCAGTGATGGCATTGTCACAGTCTGGTCACTGAGGGCATTGTCACAGTCTGGTCACTGGGGGCATTGTCACAGTCTGGTCACTGCTGACATTGTCACAGTCTGGTCACTGCTGGCATTGTCACAGCCTGGTCACTGCATGAACAGTACGTAATCGCACCGTTCGAAAATAATTCATTAAAAAAAAAAATAAGTCATCGGAAGTTCGGATAATCAGTGTTTCCGTTTAAAATACGCTCGGATAATCGAGGCTCAACCGTATATAAATCTATAAACCAGGACCTTGTGCCATTAATATATAGGGAGAAGTCTGAGTGACGCAATGTACCCAAGAAGCCGATCAAAGAACCTGGTGCTGACATGTAGGTGGACGACTGCAGATAATGAAAGGACACGTAGAGCTTCACATGTAGTCATCGGGGGGGGGGGGGGGCTATCTTTACGCCACGTTAGGAGATATAGGGATCCATACTCAGATACGATGTGCGGGGGGGGGGGGGGGAGGGGCGACAGGTAGTTGTAACTCTCTATTGTATGATGGTGGATAACTGCAAGTCGGCGCTTCCAATGAAAACGTTGCTATTCAATCGTCAGAGCCTCATGAATTGATTAAGCCTCTTCATGGAATAAAAATTATAAATATGTTTTCTTTTTTAAAAAAACACTTTTTAAAACAGACTTTCTATCAAAGACGAGTTTAATCGCAAACAAAAAGTAGATAATAACTTTTAAGTGGACATGGGTAGATATTACTTGGGTAGGCGAGGTCAAGCTTTTTACCAATTGTTGTTTTTAAAGGTATAATTTTTCTGTAATGCTAATTTATTTTTTTGTGAAGGGCTGTGAACCTAGCCCTAGAGATAATAATACTTTATAATAATATTAATACATTTCTTAGAAAGACTGTTCCGAAGTGTAGATGAGCACGTCAACGAAGTCACCGAATTACTTTTTGAATCTAGAGGAAAGTTAATTATGTTTTATTTGCATTCGTTTTTTAAAAAATATTTTCTTCACAGACTTCTTTTGAGTAATGCATTGAAAGAATCTTTAAACTATTTTCTAATTTTTGATCAGTTAAAGCTCGTATTTGATAGAAAGTTGTTTTTTTTTAAAATAAAATTATAAAATATTTTTTATCTACTACCTTTTACTCTTTAAATTGCAATCTTTAAATTGTCGACAAAAGTGAAATTATCTACTTTAAAAAAAAATCGACGAATGATTTCAAAATCAAGGTTGACGTGACCTAAATTCTCACCAAAGCGTAAAACACAAAAAAAATTGAATTGACCTCACCCACCCACCCGTTCACTCAACCGCGAAGTAGGCGTTGTCAACCACGATAAGTCGAGCGACAGTATCAGCCCGCCTCCGTCGACCCAGTTTTCCAGCCGTTCTCCAGGTGAATACCGCACGAGAAGGTCTTTCAAATGTCACGTGTGTAAACAAACAGATTGCGCTTGGCCAATAATAATTTGTGTTGAAGTGCACGCGTCAGCAGTTTCGGTAATTGTAATTGAGACCGAGAAATCAACCAAGGGGGGGGGGGGTGTGGGGGTGGGCGGGGGATGTGCCTCGAAGTATTTAGATTACGTCTGCCGAAACAGCTGGCAATTCTACTGATAAAGAAGCAGCTCAGTATTTCCTCCAGACTTTACTTAAACTTAACTACTGATCTTTTATTGTCCACTTGTCCGTCTTCTGCTAGTTTTACTTACCTACTCTAATATTATTTCTTTACTTCTATAAAAATGTGACAAAACACTATTCATAATAGGATTTCTTCTTTACTTATATAAAAAAAAACTCAACAGCAATTATTTTGCAATACAGCTGAAAGCTTTTTTTCGGTCAAAATTCTTTCGCGAATCAATACCAACACATCTATCCTATTTATCTTTGACAAAAAGTATGACAAAGAAACATCTCTCTACCCCCCCCCCCCCACCCTTTTTTTCTCTCCAAATCCCTGGTTCTTTCGAGAGAAAATTACAGGACATGACGTCAGGCAGACATAATTTAATGCATGCCGTTTGAGCAGCCATTTAGTGGCGTCCAGCCAATGGCCAATCGGTTCTTGCCTCGGACCTTACGTCAAAGTCATACGTTTATTTATGACGTTAAATTTTACCGGTAGACGTGGCGCAGCATGATTAAGTCTTATACGTATTTGCTTCATCGTAAGTCTAAAGCCGTGTTGGACCCATCGTAAGTCTAAAGCCGTGTTGGACCCATCGTAAGTCTTAAGCCGTAATTGATACATCATAAGTCTTAAGCCATATTGGATCCATCGTAAGTCTTCAGGCGTATTAGCCCCATCGTAAGTCTTAAGCCGTAATTTGCTCCACCGTAAGTTTTACGACATATTTGATCCATCGTATGTCTTAAGCCGTAATTGCTCCATTATAAGTCTTAAGCAATATTATTAGCTCCACCGTAAGGCTTAAACCGTATTTGTTCCATTGTAAGTCTTTAAACGTCTAATCTTTTCTTTAATTTATTTCTTCTAATAATACCTCATGAATACCATTTGCCGTTAATTCGGTAAGTGGATATGTTGAAACTGTCGACTTTTTTTATTCATATAAAATTTCTTAAGTTATTTCCTATTTACAATTTACAATTATCAATGATCTCACTTTATTTCCATTGCGCCAAGTGTATAACACTTAAAACGCGATTCTTCAAGAAGGAGATACCCTTAAAGTCTGCGCCATACGCGTACGTTGTTGAAAAATGGATTTAAAATAAGTCCTTAACAAAAATCGTGATCTTATTCTAAAGGGAGATCACGGTGGACACGTGTACGGGAGGGTGAAGGGTGTGAGGGGGAGACCCGGAAAGAAGGGTGGGGGTGGGGTTGACGGCTGCGAAGAGAGAGGGTTTGGGGGTTAAGAGCTGGGGAGGAGAAATAGAGAATGGTAAAACGTGAGAGGTCAAGGTCATCTGATGATTTATCTATACGCCTGGCTGTTGTTTATTTGTTGTTGTTTTTTTGTATAACGCTAATAATCTTTAAATCATTCTTTGTCAAATGCAAGCGTATCTTTGATTCGTGCTTCGAATTTTAGTGTCATTTAGCGTCGGTTCACACTATCAAATTTCGCGTCAAATTGTTGCATGAACGCACTATTTTGTGTGCGGTTTCCTTTTTGGGGGAATTTGATCAAATAGTGATTTGAAAGTTGTGACAAGGCTTAATACATGAATTGCATGAAATGCTTGAAGGAAAATTTGATCGTGTGAACCGACCCTAATTCCCGCCTTAAGTTTGGATTAACAATCATGTATGCCTGTGGTCAATACTCAAAGACAGGACGTTTGGGGGGGGGGGGAATTTTTTAATTTTTTTTTTACTGTTTTAATAAAAATGTAAGTTTACTTTTAAAAGCAATGTAATGCCTGATATTTGCTAATATCAAATATCACATACACTGTAAAAGGAGAAGAGGAAATTCTTTACAGTTTTCCCCTCGTTTACATTTGACCTTCCTTAAAAGGCAAAAAAACCACGAAATATTGACCACCAGCTGACCAATCAGAGAACGAAATGACACGATCCTTTCACACTTCCGGTCGAAGTTACCAGATCGTTGCAGGCGACAAGGAATCGCACTTTGACGTAATCAAAATGGCTGGTATCGATTACAGCTTTTTTTTTTTTTAAAGTTTCAAGTAATCTGTAAACAAGTCATAAATTACACGGGGGAAGGGGTGGGGAAGAGCAATCAAGTTTTATTTTTATTTAATTTTTTTTTACTTTGTTGTTGTTGTTGTTGTTGTTGTTTATTGTTTTCACAGAGCTCCATTCAATTGTTGCTATATATTGCTTGAGAAATAATGCAGGGTTAACATGTGATACATAGCTTTTGGCTCAAAGATCACTTAAATACTTGAAAAAAAAATTGTGAATCCTCGATTCGGTTATTGAATTTTACAAACAGGAGAACAACAATAATCAAGGGAATGATGTATAGCCATATCTACCGTTGCTATTCAACATGAAAAGTATTCCCATTCTGCTCACCACAATCAACATGTTTAATAATGTGCATCGCTTAGTGACAGTATGTTACATTAGTTAAAAAAATTTTGGGTTGTATCACATACAGCATAAGAGTCATTTAAAAGAATTCAGATTGAAACATTCCGGCAACTCCCGGGGTCATCTAAGAGAAGGCAACTCTGAATTCAAACCCGGAGATGGGGAGATGGAGTTCACATGCGCCTAACTGGCAGCAGTGATGCCTCTCGAACATCGAAGATTTGACTTTGTAACGCGCTTCGAGCCTTTGGGGATGAAGCGTGAATTTTCAAATAAACTTTATTATTATTATTATTATTATTATTATTAATCACATTTTCGTGTCGATTGTGCTCACCACAATCACATTTTCGTCTCGATTGTGCTCACCACAGTCCTATTTTCAGTCTGAGTGTGCTCACCAAAGTCATATTTTCGTGCTGAGTGCGCTCACCAAAGTCACATTTTCGTGCCGAGTGCGCTCACCAAAGTCATATTTTCAGTCCGAGTTTAGTTTATTTACACCGATGCAGTGACGTCATCTTATTTCATCTCTGCCCTTTCGACTTCCAGTGGATCACAGGTCATGAAAGAATGCCTAACCCTTCAGGTCACTTTGCCAGCCCTTTAAAACTATTCCCACTCCTTCAACCTCTTCCCACTCCTTCAACTTCTTCCCACTCCTTCAATCTCGTCCCACTCCTTCAATCTCTTCCCACTCCTTCAAGCTCTTGCCTCTCCTTCAAAATCTTCCCGTTCCTTCAACCTCTTCCCACTCCTTCAACCTCTTCCCACTCCTTCAAACTCTTGCCACTCCATCAACCTCTTCTTACTCCTTATTACATCCACCCATGTCGACCTTTGTTCACAACGTTCTTTCTTTGTTTTGTTTTGTGTACCTTCCTCGTCATTCTGATCCTCGAGGGTTCCATATCAGTGCTTGCATTGTTACATTTGTCATGGGTTTTAATGGCATGGCCTAGCAGTATTGTTATATTTGGGATAGTGAGACATATGTTATACATTATATTAGATCCGTTAGGTTTTGAACTTCCTCTCACTTAACAATCAATTTCTTTCTTTATATTTCACTTGTTATTTTGACAGATATTTTCATGAAATAGATTGGCGAAATGTTTGGATTAGTGTCGGTACCGTAATTATTTTACTTCTGCATCTTCATCACGCCATTCCGAGGGGTGTGGGGCGGAAAAGGGGGGGGGGGCACAACATTTTAGTAAAGTTTTCTTTGGCGGCCCCACTCAATGGAATTAAGCTCAGTTCACACAATCAAATTTTCGTCAAAGTATTTGTACGAACGCACTATTTTATGTGGGTTTTCTCAGATAGTAATTTGAAAGCTGTGACAAGGCTATAATACATGCAAAACAATCGCATCAAATGGATGCTAGAAAATTTGATCGTGTGAGCTGAGCATCAGATGTATCAATAAAGTTAAACTGATTGTGACACAAATGTAAACAAGATCGGGGTAGTCGCTCAAAATATTCCTCAAATGTAAATTTTTTTGGGTGTGTTTTAGTGTTACCCTTGGGCTATATCAACCAAGAAAACTGCTAGTATCCTTCTTCGTGTAATCGACGTTCTGATGAAATTTATATTTTATATATATTTATTTTTTTTTTTTTAAGTTTCTTAAACTGTTTGTAACATCTTAACGTTATTTTGCTTCTTCGTTTCACAGATGTCTGCTAGTCTTAGCTGCGAATAGGGCTAGAGAAAAAACATCCCATAGACGACATCTGCAAGCTTATAAACATAAGACCCAAGACACAAGTGAATGCTGTCTGTTACTGATACGGGGGTTGTTTCCAATCTCCTCATCTTTAACACTCAGGCTGCCTGAAGTTTGGAGGCACCAGACAGCAAGACTCTTAGATTACAGCGATTTCAACGAGGCAAACAGTACGATCACGACAAATTGACTTCTTCCATTTCGTTACAACTAAATTGTCCGGGGCAAAATGGAGAGAGATTTGTGATGCATAATGATTTCGATTGAAAAAGTAATTGATTGAAAATTTATATAGAGCTTGTATCCATGCTACTTTAGCATGCTCACTGCGAATTAATGATTCTCAATGCTTAAGAAATCTTCAAATTTGGGAGAGATATGTATAACAGGTGAAACTACAGGGAAAACGGTGGCATTTCTACAACAAATAGGCTCAGTAACTGGTGGCATTTCTACAACAAATAGGCTCAGTAACTGGTGGCATTTCTCAATGAGATTTGCAATCAAGTCAAACATCAAATAAGGAGTCCTCATCTGATATATGAACCAACCCCAAAAAAGATTCGCTTATGAACACGGACAAATAGGAGTCGACAAGAATTGTAGTCGTTACCTGATAATTTTTCAAAACCACATTTCCCCCAGACAAGCGTGGCACCTGAATGGTAAAAAATAAATATCTATGTTACAATTCTAATAATCAAAATACCACCAAAAGAGAAACATAGCCGATCAAAGCACATTGAGTGATCAATCCGTGTACACGAAATACTGAAAACGTCATTAATGCTGCTAAGTTGAAGTGAAACGCCGAAGAGGGATGAAACTGCTTTTCGTGAAAAAGGAAAATATTTCCCTTCATCTGCCAATTATCGTCTTGAAAAAGTCAGCTTCTTTGAAACTAGAAAATAGGTGAGTAGTTCTTGTCTTAATATTTTCAGGTGTGTAAGTGTCAACGACGTTGTTATTGAGATCCTATTTCAAAATACTTCGATAGAAGCGACCACAATGGCTCCGGGTATTTGGCTATCACCGCCATTATGTCTTGTACCAACACGTCCGCGAGAGCAACCTGATTCAGACTTATGGGGGACCTTGATACTGCATGCCGTGAATATCATGCCCTCCTTCACAATTCTTTTCTCCGGCTCCTCCTTGTTACGACCAATCGCCGTGTACTTACTTTTCCTCACTTCCTTCCCCTGTGGTTTACTAAAGGTCTATTACATTCCTCTTGTTGTCCTCTTGGGTATATATTGCAGCTAAGTGTTTATATAAATTTTATATTGTTTTTTACTGGTTTGTTCGCTGAAGAAGGCTTCTTGTCGACACGTTCGTTGTTTTGTTGAGCCCCTTTTCAGATGTTCCTTTTCTTTGTTTCAATTATTCCCTATGATAAATTTAGTTCATTCTTAAGAACGTTTCTAAGACGAAGTATTGTTATAGTTTTAAAAAAAGCGCCTCTGCTTTCAATCCAAGAACACAAAAAAAGTCACTTGAATATTATATCATACTATGAGTAAATGAGAAACCCACATCTTCCAGATTTTCTTTTTCGTTTGTGACTCATCGGGAAACCAATTCTCTCCTTAAACAAAAATATTTTTTTTAAATCAAAAAAAGTGTTTTCAGTTCATATACACCTAGAAAATACAGCAGTCTCTTTGTCGTCTATGTCTGGCATGGAATTCCCTGATCCCAAATGTTAAACACGACAGACTCAGTATTGGGTCGCCTTACTTATCATCACGTTACAGCGCAGACTCTCCCAGAGATTTCAGCCGCCTACAGAAACACGAGGAGACTTGTGAAACTTACCATCACTCATGTTCCAGTAATTGGGGACATTTTTTTTGTGGTCGACTCGTTATTTAAACAAGACTGTTGAGTATGTGGAATGACAAAGTATCCTGGGGGTGGGGGATTAGAGTTTGGGGAGCATGATTTATAGACGAATTCAGCAATATTTTCTGATTCCTGTTTGGATTTAGTGTCTTGGAGTATTTCGATCTTTCTTATTTTTTCCCCCTAAAAATTTCAAAGCCTTTTTAAAAAAAACTTTTTGATATCCGAACGAGGAAACGCCTAAAGGGTTTTCAGGTGAATGTCTCGCCACGTTTAAAATCAGCCCAGTGTAAGTAAAGTAATTCGTCTAAATTATGATAATAAATTTTTTAAAATCAAATTTACATTTAAAAATTATATAAACGTTTCCTGGGGCATACAAGTAAAAAAAAAAAAAGATTGTCCTGGAGTAGTTGTCATGCTATTAAAACAATTGCCCCAGTTTAACGTGCCCATTTGCTTATGTAGATCGCATATTTCGCTTTTTTTAAACACCATTCGTTTTTCATCACAACTGGGCAATATTTAAATGTTTACTTAAAGTTATTGAAAAGCTCATCGCTTAAAAATGTGATCCGATGAATTGATTTAGTCGTGAAGACCAATTCCATACATAATAAAAACCATAAACAAACACTTTAAAAAAATAATTATTTAGTTTTTATTTCTGAACGTACGTCACTTGTGATTGATGAGCGTAATGATATATTTTATGATTTGTTTCTTTTTTAACATTTAAATGACTTGTCGACCCCAACTTTAAAAAAAAAAAGTATCGATATTATTACACAAGGAAGATGGTATTGTATTTGCAGTAAATTTAAGACAATTATTCGTATCATTGAGTACCTTGACTTAGTATCGGAGTTGAAAGTTGCTTGTAATCGATGTATGCAGAGAGGATTTTGAAAAGGCGAAATTGTTATGTCTGGCCCTCATCGTCACGGATGAATTAGCGTCTAAATGAGTCCAAGAGATCCTCAACGACGAGTGTCACTTTCTTTCAGACAACTAGTAACAAAATATTGAAAATAATATTTATGTGGAATAAAGCGTGCCTCAGTCTTCCTGTCTAATTAAGTCAGAAATTCTCAGGAGGCGTACCGTGTCAAAAGTTCATGTGGGGTGGTGTTCTGACCTACATATTTCACAAATCCTGGTCAGGCGACGTGTAGAAGATGTGAATGTTTTATAATGCACATAATTTGATGGTATCGGTCTAAGAGCTCAATTGCATCTGATTAAATGGAATAATAACAAAGCCGGACTTCAACTTTTGTTTTGTTGGGGGTTTTTTTTTGGCTTGTGTATCAATGTTTTTTTTATTAATGCTCTAACAAATCTGGGGGGGGGCACTGGGTGAAATGTATAAGATATTATGGCTTTGGTTTAAAACTGGAAAGGCCTCATAAGATGTTAGATAATAAATGAAAGACTGCGTTCGAGCTGTGTGAAGGAAAGGGATGGAACAAGGTATGTGGAAGCTTTTGATATAAAGACGGGACACATCAATTGCTTTACTTCCTGTAATCTTGGGTTTTGGCAATTTCAACTTCCGAACAATATCATTAATGGCGAACACTCAAGTTCTTGAATAACTTTCTACGTCTCGTTGTTTCTTCAATTGTCCTGTCTGCCGAGGAGTCTTGGCAGAAAAGATCTTCTTTTATTGTCCTAACTTTATATTTTCAAGCTTTCATATACCTCGTTCTAATATTCCCCCCCCCCCCAGATCCAATGGCAATGGCTTAAAACTGGAAAGGCCTCCAAAGATAAAAATGTCCGTGGTTTAAATCTCGAAAGGCCTTCCAAGATACAATGGCCTTGGCTAGAAACTGGGAAGGTCTCCAAAAATGCAATGTCCTTTGTTTATAACTGGAAAGACTCTCAAAAAAACAAAAACAAATGGCCTAGGTATAAACATGGAAAGGCCCCCAAAATGCAATGTCCGTGGTTCAAATCTTATAAGGCTTTTTGTTTAAATGGGCTACCAAGAGTAATTTTTTTCAATATTTTGGTGAGTTAAAACAACAAAAAAAAAACAACAAAAGAAATTGCTACCACATTAAAATATAAGTGATCAATTGTTTTAAATTGAAAGCCATCTGGTCTCAAACGTCATTCATTAACTTGGTCTCAAACGTCATTCATTAACTTGATCTCAAACGACATTCATTAACTTGGTCTCAAACGTCATTCATTACCTTGACCTCAAACGTGTTGTATTGCTTTAGTCTTAAACCTCATAAATTGACATGGGCTCAAAAGTCATGTATTGCCTTGGTCTCAAAAGTCATGTATTGCCTTGGTCTCAAACGCCATGTATTGCCTTGGTCTCAAACGCCATGCATTGCCTTGGTCTCAAACGTCATATTTTTTTATCCGTGCTGCTAATCTTTTAGCTAAAAAAAGACACAGCTCTGATTATTCTGATGCAAACTAAAGCTTCGGTTTTCATTCAATAGTTTAATGAAATAGGACTTAGAGTCTGGTACTTGACATACAATCTTTCAAAATTCAAGACTCTACTCTCTAAGCTCCAGATATCAGATATTCACATTTTTTTTTCTTCCTTCTTAGAATGGCAATGAATATAGGGTTTTGGGGGTATAGTCGTATACCCTCCCCTCCTTCAGTTGTAATCACATACATGCTAGAGGGCTTGGGGTATAGACATAGACACCCTAGGATCTTTGGGGTATAGTGGCACAGACCTTGGATTCTTGGGGTATAGTCTAATGCACCACATGGTGCTTTGGGAATAGTCTAATGCACCACATGGTGCTCGAGGTATAGTCTAAGACACCACAATGTGCTTGGGGTATAGTCTAAAGACACCGCATTGTGCTTGGCGTATAGTCTGAAACACCCTAGGATTGTAGCCTAGAAGAAAGTCCACGGGACGAAGGTCCATTTTTCTTTACCATGAGAATGTCCGCACCAGATGTCGTGAGCGTCGTACTGTCAAACCAAGTCGTATTCTCTCATGTTTGTTTGCTTCTCTGATGAAATTACAACTGGTGGGGATGAAATTACAACTGGTGGGAATGAAATTACAACTGGTGGGGATGAAATTACAACTGGTGGGGATGAAATTACAACTGGTGGGGATGAAATTACAACTGGTGGGAATGAAATTACAACCCGGTGGGGATGAAATTACAACCCGGTGGGGATGAAATTACAACTGGTGGGGATGAAATTACAACTGGTGGGGATGAAATTACAACCTGGTGGGGATGAAATTACAACTGGTGGGGATGAAATTACAACTGGTGGGGATGAAATTACAATACGGTGGGGATGAAATTACAACCCGGTGGGAATGAAATTACAACCCGGTGGGGATGAAATTACAACCCGGTGGGGATGAAATTACAACCCGGTGGGGATGAAATTACAACCCGGTGGGGATGAAATTACAACCCGGTGGGGATGAAATTACAACCCGGTGGGGATGAAATTACAACCCGGTGGGGATGAAATTACAACCCGGTGGGGATGAAATTACAACCCGGTGGGGATGAAATTACAACCCGGTGGGGATGAAATTACAACCCGGTGGGCGTGAGAGCCAAATGTCTGGCTGAAAAAATATTCCTCTTGTGGATGTATCGTGTCGGAAGCATTCATCGGCCCCACTCACAGTTTCTGTTATTAAATTGTCTGTCTCTGCGCAAACTGTATCATTGATAAATAGAAATATTTGATTTTTTTTGTTCGTTTAAACTGTGGCTAAATGTAAAAGTCCCACAAAGTATCAGAAGATGAGAAAAAAATAAATTTTAGAGCCACTCAAATTGCACGAGCTCACATTCTGAGGTGTCTGGAAGCACAAATAATGCACGGGGTCACATTCTGAGGCGTCTGGTGGCACTAACAATGCACGGGGTTACATTTTAAGGGTCCCAAGACAAAAAAGTGTCAAGATTTGACGGAAAAAGGAGGCAACTGCTGCGAAACGAACGGCCATAACATATTAAAAATTCATGGGACATTTTAATACGACGAATTTTGATCTGAATTTACAAAAATGACATACAATTGAGCATTAAAAGTCCTTGTACTTCTCCAGCTCATAATCGTTCGCTAAGGGTCAGTTCACACGATCAAATTTTCCTTCAAGCATTTGATGCAATTCGTGTATGAAGCCTTGTCACAACTTTCTAATCACTATTTGATCAAACGCCCCAAAAAAGAAACCACGCACAAAATAGTGCGTTCATACAACAATTTGACGCGAAATTTGATCGTGTGAACTGACGCTAAGTATACCTTTCAAATATGCACCGCCGAAAGCTTGTCTATAGTATTGCGATTGCACGATGAACTAAACAGTTATATGTGGCGTGTGTATAATCCTCAATGATAACTAAAGATACTGCTTGTCTCAAGTCAAGTAGTTTTGTGCGGGGGTTTGTTAAGACGTGCCCTGTTCTCATTGATCTCATTGTTCCCATTTCCGTCGATGCTCTCATAGCTCCATTGCTCTGATGGCTCAGTGCCCTTACTGCCCTCATTGCTCCATGGCTCCGTTGCTCTCGCTGCCCTCGCTGGTCTCACTGCTCTCAGTCCTCTTATTACCCTTACTGCTCTCGCTGCTCTCGTAGCCCCATTGCTCTCATTGCTCTGATTGATCTGATTGTTCATTTGCCCCATTTCTGCTCTCATTGCTCCGTTGCTCTCGCTGCTCTCATTCCTCTTATTGCCCATACTGCTCTAATTGCTCCTATTGCTTTCATTGGTCTGACTGCTCTCATTGCTCCCATTCCTCTCATTGCTCCATTGCCCCCACACCCAGCCTACATTTGATTTCATCTTGTTACCAATCTTAATGATGCCCGCCGTGAAGGTAAAAGCATGAGAATTTGTTTTTATAAATGACTGTGTTTTCACTCGAGTTCGTCACGGGGGCGGGGGTGGTGTGGATTTGACGTGTCTTTCATTAACGAAATATAAATTTTTTAAATTATATTTTCACGTCAAAACACTTGAAAGATTTCTAAATATTATTAATGTGTTTAACCACTACCGTGTTTCTAGAAGTCGTGCATTTGAAAATATTTTATATTCACTTCGCTCCTGTTCGTGTTTCTTTCTGGCTGGTTGAAAGGCAAAATCAAAAATTGACTCATTTCCCTTCAACCTGTCGAGCTGAACCTTGGTACCTAGACTCGTAGCCGAGGACGACACATTCCATCAACTCCAATCACCAAAAAAAAAAAAAAAAAAAAAAAATTCCTGTTGTTCAAGGGGAAAATGATGGAAATATGATGCCACTGATTTCATGAAATAAAATTTCCGATAACTGCGCTAAATGAGATTCGTACAAATATCGCAAGTGTGTTTGGTGCGTAATATATTTTTGTTTTTTGCTTTTCTGAAATAGTTCGTGAAATAATTGTGCGAAGTAAACGCTGTTAGGGCGTTACAATATTACTATGAAATTAAAATATTAAAAAAATGAATTAACTGGAATTGTACGAAAAACTTTGCTTTCAGTTGTTGTCTCATTACACATCAACTGAAAAATGGTTACTGCGTTATTTTCATTTGGCAGTAGAATGAGAAAACACGGTACTGGGACAGATATATCCTACAGCAGATAAGATATTATTCGGGTATTCAAAAACATCGATAGCTGCGGCGGTCGGGTGAAAAGCTCTACTGTTAATGTTAATTTTTCTTTGGGGAATTCGGACAAGGATAACGCTTTAGATTTCCTTGAACTCTTCGGCGCCCACGAGAAAACATATTATTTCATTGAATTTATGCAAATATCTGTGTACAGTGCAGATGAAGACAGTAATATGCTAACAGTACCAATGCAGTCTTATTTGCAACCCGTTAAAAAATGTTAGGACAAGGTTTTCCAACCTGCGATGCAAACCCCCCCCCCCCAAAAAAAAGTGTGGTGAAAGGGGGGGGGGTTGGAATAGTTTGCGAGAAAGCAACTCATGGGGGTGCGAAGAAAGGGGATTTGAGAACACAGAAGATGGTAGCTTTTAAAATAGTATATAAAAGTTTATGTATTATTTTCAAACAGTGCTTCCTTTAACATTTTCCTTTATGTAATAAGTCACTAGATATTTATGTCTAAGTTCTATAGTTCCCTATAAAATTTTAAAAATACATTAAAGTCATTTTTTTTCCAATTTTATAATGCATTGTTACTTTTGTAGTGGTGCGAGACAAGTTCCATAATTCTTAGGGGTGTTAGACGAGTCCAATAATTCGTAGGGGTGCGAGACGAGTCCAATAATTCGTAGGGGTGCGAGACGAGTCCAATAATTCGTAGAGAGTGCGGAGTATTAATAGAAAAGTTTCGGCAACACATTATAAGTCAATTTGACAAAAGATACTACGTAGCCAAGCCACAGCCTATTGTCTGATTTTTAGAACGATTTTTATTGTTTTTGTTTGTTTGTCATTTTGTTTTTGTTTTGTTTGTTTTTTGTTGGTTTTTTAATAATAAATATTGGACGAGTTTTCTTTCTTTTTTTTTTTTTTTAATATTTGTTTCGTTTCGGTAAAGACTATTTACGTTTCCTTTTCCTTTTTTTACAAAACTTTATGATAGCACACATGAGGGGCGATGATTTTCATGACTGAATAGAGCACGACTTGCAAATAAAATATGCACAGAGAGCATTTGTCAAAAGGGTGGAGCGGCAGAGTTGAAGAAATGAGAATAAAGAAAATACTCATGCATAAACATGGTCTATCAGCAATGTACTCTAGAAACACGAAACGGAACTATCGGCAACTTGTAAGGTTCATTGCCTGCATCTCGTTGTTGTTGTTGTTTTCAAAGCTACGATCAACATTTTTCTTGGAGGTCGCATTGGGGGGGGGGGGTTGTGTTAGGGGTGTTGTCCTGTGGGGTTATGCGGTGTGGGGTGTTTGTTTTTGGGTTGAGGGGTATTGGGGTGTTGTGGTGTTGTCTTGTGGTGTTATGCGGTGTGGAGTTATGCGGTGTGGGGTATTGGGGTGTTGTGGTGAGTGGTGTTGGGGTGTGAGGCACGCGGACACATACTTAATATACACAACTGAAGTTAAAAGCTATTGGTTTCTAGCCTGACAATCAATTAGGACAAAGATATTAATGATGCTCCGAAATCGAGGCTACGAAACATCTCGTCACAGCCTGGCTAAGCTAATGCGATGTGCACTGTAAATTGGTGTGCATTAAATGCTCACGCCGTGTGCCTTTTGGTTCAGAGTAGTTCATTCGATACCCTCTTAATAACAAACACACTGCTAAATATAATTAAAATTTATTTATAGGGTTTTTCATTTAATGGCGGAAATCTATTAATAAAACATCCTCGCATACAGTCTGGCCAATGTTTATTAAAATGAGGAAGGATATCAATAAAAGATCCTGGTATTATGTTTGGCCAATCCCCGAACAGCTGTTCTTCTACGTTTTTGTGAGCCAGTGTAGTGGCTCTTTACCTATAAAAGAAAACGCATTTACAACATTATTGTACTAAAGATTATACAAACAAATTATTACTGCTACATATATATATATATATATATATATATATATATATATATATATATATATATATATATATACGGAAATACATTCTTAAAAACTATATTTTATATTTGGAACATTGTCTAGAAATAGAAACATTACGTCAAGTCAGTGGTTCTCAACCTTTGGGTCGCGACCCCTTTGGGGGGTCGAATGACCCTTTTCCAGGGGTCGCCTAAGACCATTGGAGAACACATATACTCTACAGCTATGGAGTAGCAACGAAAATAATGTTGTGGCTGGGCGGTCGCTACAACAAGAGGAACTGTATTAAAGGGTCGCGGCATTAGAAAGGTTGAGAACCACTGCGTTAAGCGATGTGACGTTTTCCTTTCTCAGAAATGACGAACCCTATTTTAAAGTACTTTTATAATACATACGCCATTGTATTATGACTATAGCGAAAAAAAAAAAAAACATCCGCTGTAGAAGGACACATCAGTACAGCGAACCGGTCGGTGATGGGATTATGTCAGTAAAATCTTTTAATCCGATCAAAGTAAGGAGAGTGAGGTGGCTAATCATGATTAATGGGATTCGCGGGATTATGTGACACGCCCAATATGTCCGGGGAAAAAAATACTCAAATGCGTAGACATCTTTAAAAATTTATTTAGGACAAAACTTTCGGTAACTACTCAAGTTCGATAAATTGTTTAAGCCGTCGTCCTTGACAGCGGAAGTAAGCGCACGCAAATTTCCAAAGCGTACTTTGTCACGTGGTCACGTCTTGGCAATGAACTTCATGACTTTCTTAAAAGATGATTTTCAAGTCTTGCTCAGCGAAATCACTAAAAAAAAAAAACCAAAAAAAAAACAGTATTTTATGATTCCAGTGAAACGGAACGTCTGACTACGATGATAGATTTAGCTCGGCATTTGATAGTCATAGTCACACTTCAGAAAAAAAATTTTGGTTTAAAAAACATGTTTTAAATAGATATTCTCCCCGGACCTCACTACAGTGTTGGCTATTTGACACCCGATAACTGGGGTAACGGGAAATCTTAGAGGAAGGGTCGGAACGTATTGAATGGACCGAGGACGGGGAAGAAGAGCGGTATTTGTTATCCTTAGTACAGTGGTCGGCGATAGACGGACGCTGCGCCGTAATGAAGACCGTCGGATCCGGGGCCGAACAATGGGGATATTCCTGGTGAATGAGGAGACGCTGCCGCGGCATGGGGTGGGGAGAGATTACTGTGTTTCTGAAGGTCAAAGATGCCGGATACCAGCGATGACATTTCGTGTGTCCGGCGATCTGCTTGTAAGTCCGAAAATCTTCCCCTCCCCCCCCCCCAACTTTTTTATTTCGATGGGTTATGGGTTTGAGGTAGGGTGCGTTCTTTAGCGCGGATTATTGAATTCATCGTTGTAATGGATTTTTTTTTTTAGAGAAATAAAGAAGGCAAACGGAAAGAAGGAATGTAAAGCAGAGATAAAGAGACTTGAGAGTATTTGAGAGGAATTGAAAGCCAAAGGAGTTTGACCCGAGCAATAGGATTTTCAATTTACAGAGGAATATAGAAAATGTTCTTTTGCTTCTGTAATGCCAATTAAAACTGTCCTATGCAGTTCTGCTTCTGTAATGCTAATTAAAACTGTCCTATGCAGTTATGCTTCTGTAATGCTAATTAAAACTGTCCTATGCAGTTATGCTTCTGTAATGCTAATTAAAACTGTCCTATGCAGTTATGCTTCTGTAATGCTAATTAAAACTGTCCTATGCAGTTATGCTTCTGTAATGCTAATTAAAACTGTCCTATGCAGTTATGCTTCTGTAATGCTAATTAAAACTGTCCTATGCAGTTATGCTTCTGTAATGCTAATTAAAACTGTCCTATGCAGTTATGCTTCTGTAATGCTAATTAAAACTGTCCTATGCAGTTCTGCTTCTGTAATGCTAATTAAAACTGTCCTATGCAGTTCTGCTTCTGTAATGCCAATTAAAACTGTCCTATGCAGTTCTGCTTCTGTAATGCCAATTAAAACTGTCCTATGCAGTTCTGCTTCTGTAATGCTAATTAAAACTGTCCTATGCAGTTCTGCTTCTGTAATGCCAATTAAAACTGTCCTATGCAGTTCTGCTTCTGTAATGCCAATTAAAACTGTCCTATGCAGTTCTGCTTCTGTAATGCCAATTACAACTGTCCTATGCAGTTCTGCTTCTGTAATGCCAATTAAAACTGTCCTATGCAGTTCTGCTTCTGTAATGCCAATTAAAACTGTCCTATGCAGTTCTGCTTCTGTAATGCCAATTAAAACTGTCCTATGCAGTTCTGCTTCTGTAATGCCAATTAAAACTGTCCTATACAGTTATGCTTCTGTAATGCTAATTAAAACTGTCCTATGCAGTTCTGCTTCTGTAATGCTAATTAAAACTGTCCTATGCAGTTCTGCTTCTGTAATGCCAATTAAAACTGTCCTATGCAGTTCTGCTTCTGTAATGCCAATTAAAACTGTCCTATGCAGTTCTGCTTCTGTAATGCCAATTAAAACTGTCCTATGCAGTTCTGCTTCTGTAATGCCAATTAAAACTGTCCTATGCAGTTCTGCTTCTGTAATGCCAATTAAAACTGTCCTATGCAGTTCTGCTTCTGTAATGCCAATTAAAACTGTCCTATTCAGTTCTGCTTCTGTAATGCCAATTAAAACTGTCCTATGCAGTTCTGCTTCTGTAATGCTAATTAAAACTGTCCTATACAGTTATGCTTCTGTAATGCTAATTAAAACTGTCCTATGCAGTTCTGCTTCTGTAATGCCAATTAAAACTGTCCTACGCAGTTATGCTTCTGTAATGCTAATTAAAACTGTCCTATGCAGTTATGCTTCTGTAATGCTAATTAAAACTGTCCTATACAGTTATGCTTCTGTAATGCTAATTAAAACTGTCCTATGCAGTTCTGCTTCTGTAATGCTAATTAAAACTGTCCTATGCAGTTCTGCTTCTGTAATGCTAATTAAAACTGTCCTATGCAGTTCTGCTTCTGTAATGCCAATTAAAACTGTCCTATGCAGTTCTGCTTCTGTAATGCTAATTAAAACTGTCCTATGCAGGTAACCTAACAAAAACACATTAATAAAAGAATGTTGTTGAAAAGCACGTCAATTTAAAACGGCGTTAAATTTTAGAGTTATAAATAGATTATATTTGTAAACATTGACCACTTAATTGCATCGCTTTTCCATATAATTAACTAGATTTAATGCATAGAAGTTAACCGGTGGTAATGTATAGAAGTTAATGGGCGAATGTAATGTATAGTAGTTAATGGGAGAATGTAATGTATAGTAGTTAATGGGCGAATGTAATGTATAGTAGTTAATGGGCGAATGTAATGTATAGTAGTTAATGGGCGAATGTAATGTATAGTAGTTAATGGGCGAATGTAATGTATAGTAGTTAATGGGCGAATGTAATGTATAGTATGGGCAAATGTAATGTTTAGTAGTTAATGGGCAAATGTAATGTATAGTAGTAAATGGGCAAATGTAATGTATAGTAGTTAATGGGCGAATGTAATGTATAGTAGTTAATGACAGGATGAATTTATAGTAGTTAATGAGCAGATTGTTTTGGTGTCTATGACAACTTGTCTCTCTGACAATTTTGCTGTATCTGACAATTTTGCTGTCTGACAATTTTGCTGTCTCTGACAATTTTGCTGTCTCTGACAATTTTGCTGTCTGACAATTTAGCTGTCTCTGACAATTTTGCTGTCTCCGACAACTTTGCTGTCTCTGAGAACATTGCGGGCTCTGAGAACTTGGCTGCCTCTGAGAAGTCTTCTGTCTATGATAACTATGCTTTATTTGATAACTTTGCTCTCATGGATAATTTTGCTGTCTTTGATAACTTTACTTTCTTTGATTACTTTGATATCTCTGACAACTTTGATGTCTTTTATAACATAAAATGTCTTTGATAACGTTGCTTTTCTGATAGCTTTGATGTCTTTGATAATGTTGCTCTCTCTGACAATTTCGCTGTCCCTGGGTACTTGTCATTCTCTGACAACTTTGATGTCCCTGGGTACTTTGCTGTGTCTGAGTACTTTGCTGTCCCTGGGTACTTTGCTGTCTCTGGGTAGTTTGCTGTCTCTGATAACGCTGCTGACTCTGACAACTTTGCTGTCCCTGGGTCCTCTGCTAGTTGTACAGTCAAGTCGAACTATTCCAGTACAGCAGGAATCGAATAATGCTTTATTGTCGTCTTCCTAGTACAGCTGTCCTTATTCACATTTGGCGTATAGCCTTATTCGTTGAAATTCGGGAACGCTATGCAGAGTATATGATACACGGACCAAGCTTTTTAAATGGTGTCAAAAGTGAGGGACTTCCGAAAAAAAATTGTGGGGGGGGGGGTAGGGATGCTGTCACGCCAGGCATCAATATTAGAGAGTGTCAATTCGTATATATATATGCCTTTCCTATCATACTGAACTTATTTCAGTCTATTCACCCGTTCCAAAGCTTCGTTCACCCCGCAGACACGCGTTTTCTTTCTGATCACAGAATACGCACTAAAACATTTGGCAAACGATCTTTCTCTTTATGTGCCCCTGAACAATGGATTTTTCTCCCATTACACATCCGCAATATAAAGACCATCCCAACCTTCAAAACTGTAATCAAGTACCATCTCTTCAAATTCTAATATACGGACTCACTCTCACCCCCTCTAACTGATAAACAACGCTCGATGCTGCTGTCCACGGTTACACTGGGATAGGTAGTAAGGTAGTACTTGGGTGGGTGAGGTTAAGCTTTTTACCAATTGTTTTTAAATCTAGAATTTTCTGTAATTGCTAATTTTGTTTGCGAAGCGCAGTGAGCCTAGCCATAGTTTTGGGATTTTGCTCTATATAAAACCATCTTATGTATGTATGTATGTATGTATGTATGGCATCTTTCCGTCTACGAGAGACGATAGATTATCTTGTCTGGTTGTAGTTCTTCGTGTGGCTAAAACCATCTTAATAATGATAATAATAATGCATACGTATGTACACACTTGTGTGTGTTTGTGTGTGTTTATAGTATATCATTTATTCATGAAACAAGCTTGGGTGCCATTTTCTGGCTATGACCGGGGGCGGCCCTTTTCCTTCCAACAGCCCCCTTTTTTTAAACAATCGATGACGTTTGATTTGGTCGAATTCGATGACGTTTGATTTGGTCGAATTCGATGACGTTTGATTTGGTCGAATTCGATGACGTTTGATTTGGTCGAATTCGATGACGTTTGATTTGGTCGAATTCGATGACGTTTGATTTGGTCGAATTCGATGACGTTTGATTTGGTCGAATAGATGGGAAAAACAATGATGTGTGTTTTATATATATTATGAAAAACGATGCTTGAGATAAGCATGTGCTTCATTCAAGGATTGATCACCAAACATTATTACGATCTGCTCAATGCCCCCCACGTTAAAGATGCAGCTTCCACGATGATAGAAGCCGCGCGTACTTACACAACTCTGTTGTTTTACGGAGAAGAAAACAACCCAGCTGCTATAGGAATTAATTTCCTTTAATGTGTTTTCATCAACCGATAAAAAGTCACCATTAGTTTAGTCTGAATTCCCTTTTTTAAAAAGCTGATTGTCTTCGAAATTGGTCTCGAATATTTATTTTTTACCTCCCGTGAGAATGAGTGTATTTATCTTAAAAGAGATTTTGCGCTTCTGTTCCTTCCATGATGCTGTTGGATACATTGATTTCCTTTCCGATACAGCAACCAATAACATTTAATTATTTTTTCTATATATATCCGATATTTTGAGCTGACACTAGAGAACCCGGTGACAGCCACGTCACTCGTTCATATCTCTAACGCAAGTGTGTTCTTTGCGGGATGGAGGGATTTTTATCAAAACGCTTCCTCTTAATCAGCTGTAATTCCGTGGTTTCCTGTAATATTTACGAATACTTCCTTCTTTATTCTTACTCTCTCTCCAGGGTTTCTTTCAGGCATCTCTCCGGGGGGGGGGGGGGCAGTGCCGCATCTCTCCTGGGCGGCAGTGCCCACCCGCGGAAAGTCAAGTGCCCCCCCCCCCCATCCAGAGCAAAATGGGTAAAAACAATAGAACAATTATATATTTTTTAATTAAAAACGACTAAATTGTCATTTTAAACAGTTTAAAAAGAATGCAATCTGGCGCCTTCAACCGATTACAATTAGTGGAATCTATGAAATATCGCTACGCTCGATATATTTGATGATCCGTATTTTTAAGGCAAATCTTCTTGGAAGATTACAATATTCGATTATAAATATCGCAATGTTTCGAAACTTTGCCTGGCCCGATCATGAGACGAAGTGTTACCTCCCGTTCGCATTTATCTACATTTTTTTGTTTAATTATTTTTTGCAACTCGAAAGTTTAAAGACTAATAACACTATATTAAACAAAAGTTGCTTCAATTTTTAGGTCTTTACTTTCAATAGAATTCTCACTAAGTATCAAACGTGAGCGATCTTTTCAAGCATGCAAATAATATTTTATAATAAAAGCATGACTTTTACAGCAGGGAATGATGTTAATTAAAAATTGAATGATGGCCTCATGCTTTAAAAAAATAAAGTTATAATTAGCAACAGTGTTTCTTTCAGCTATCTCTACGGGAGGGAACTCCACCCCTCCCCCCAAAACCGCAGCACAATGTGTAAAACAATATAACAATATATATATATTGTTTTATTAAAAATGACAAAATTGTCATTTTAGAACAGTTTTAAAAAGCATAGTAACTGCTGCCTTTAACCAATTACAATTAGGGTAATTTATAAAATATGTCTAGGCTCGATATATTTCATGATCCGTATATTTAAGGCTAATCAAGCTTTAGTATTTGGTTATAAAAATCGCACTGACCGTTCCAGTCTTACTTCCTGTTGTTCGCCTATATCGCTATTTTATTTATTTTTTTTGCAACTGACAAGTTAAAAGACTTTACTTTAACGATAATGTGTTAAAATACATTTACTTACCTATAAAGGTCTAAGGTTTATAATAGTTAGCCACGTACTAAACATGTGCAATCTGTTTTGAAATTATAGCTTATCGTAAAAGCATGATTAGAAAATAAGGATAGGTGTTAACTATAAATTGTTTGATGGCATTAAGCTTCTTTTTCTAATTATAAAATTGAAAGGGCGCATACAAATAGTGCACGTTTCATCAATTATTATTAAATCGAAAGCGTTTTTGTTTTCTTTCAATGTGCTACTTTTGTTTTCTTTCAATGTGCTACTTTTGTTTTCTTTCAATGTGCTACTTGTGTTTTCTTTCAATGTGCTACTTTTGTTACAAAGTTTCCTGAGTAACAGTTGTTGTTTTTTTTAATACTAAGCCGATATTTATTTTATTAACTTCCCAACTGCTTTTCTATTTTTAATGTCAGAATAGCAAACTAAAAAAGTGCCCCATTCATTGGCATTGCACTTATTTTTTTTATATTATTAATTTTATTTTAGATGAGAATCCAGTAGAAAGCTAAGAATTATTTTATTTTTTTTGTGAACTAGCATTTCGATTATCTTGCCAACTCCATTTTTGGGCACGTGTTTAAAAAAATTATTATTGCTAATTCGTCAATTTAAAATAGATTCTTTGGATTTAGATAAACAAAAATATTTAAGTATGGCGAAGAGACAATTTAAGAAAGTTATAGTAGTTTGAAATTCCAAATAAAAATTTCAATCTACTGAATATTGGGAAGTGTATACTTTATTTGCATACAAATGTCCCAAACATAAAATCACATATTAGTAAATATAATGTCTTCTCTAAACAACGCATGTCTTCTTAAACTAAATATGCCGTTCATAGGCAATTTATAAAAATGACTAGTTTTAAAAACTCAAAAATTTAATAAACCTGTTTTTTTTTTCTTTTTGACTGGTAAAATTAGGAAAGTTTTAAATAAAGTAGCCTAAGCATTAAGTAAGTTTGTTTTTTCCATTTGCGTACAGCATATAAAATAATGTTTGCAGTGATTTTTAGTGATGGAATCCTTTTTAATTGAATTTTGTTTTGTTTTTTGCTAATTCGTGTATTTATTGAGTAGCTATCTCTAATAATAATGTGAATAAAAAATTAAAGCCACATAACTATTTTTAGTTATATAATTATTTATTATTATTATTTTATTTTTGCATAAAACCAGCAGGTCAACCAATTTCCGTTTTGCCAAACCTGCATGGAAAGATGATAATAAATAAAATATCCTCATCACATCTTTAAGCCCTTAAAATATTCGAGGCACCCTGCAGTCGAAGGGGTTGCTGCTCGCACACGATAAAGTTAAAGTTAAGTGACACCCCCATTTTTTATTTAACTAGGATCTCTTCCCTTGTTCTCCAATTAAGTGTGGAATATTACACTACTTATTTCAGATATGTGATAAAATGCATTCTTATATTTTGAATCAATCAAACATTTTCTTGGGACTATAATTTATATTGATTTAAAGGGGGAGAATAATCTAGGGCAAAAGCGTACCCTCAAGGGCGACACAACTGAAATGAATATAGTTTACGTCCCGCTGGTGCGAAATTTAAGATGTCTTTGTTCATTATTAGGGATAATTATGGCACTTTCCACTCGAATATTTGAAATGCAACCTCAAAATTGCCTGAAAGAAACAACAAATTCAAGTATGAGCCAAAATAATGCATCCCTGCAACTTGAGTTTGTACGACTGTCTTTAGCACCCTAAATTATGCACCCCTTTCCACACGCTAATCAATGGTAGAGTATGGGGTTGATTATAAGCTTGTGCCTAATGATTACCCTGGGGCACGCCACAAATGGAGTGAATTCAGTTTATATATGGCACTAGGCTAAATAATGCCTCCAAAAAAAACGTTTAAATGTTCTTCCGTTCAAAAGGTATAATAGTAACATCGAATTCAAGTATACTCAAAAATACACCTCTTGATTTTAAAATAATCAAAAATTTTCTGGGGAGCAGGCTCCCCAAACCCCTCCACTGATCAAGATTTATCGGCGCGCACGATTTCAGCCCTACTTGGCGTTGAAAATGATCGCTGATTTTGGTATCGATAGATACACTGGCTAGTAGCGTAGCTAATATTAGTGCTGCCATGAGCGGCCAAATATTTCTGTCCCCCATTTCCCGATACAAATTCTGCAGTTGTCCGAAAATGCCACATCTGCACATTAAAAAAAGTGACATCTGGGTGGACCACCCCATCCGCCTAATTTTGACGACACTAGCAGGGGCGTATCTATTTGGCGTCAGGGGACAAGATTCATTTTTCGCCCCCTTCCAACTCTGAAACCCATTATGTTCAACCAATTAATACCATCTAAGCCAATTTCCCCCCCCCCCCCCGCTCTTCTGGCACCCAGAGACGTCTGTCCCATCTGCCACCCCTTAGCTACGCCTCTGGCCACTGACAACTGGCACTGCCTCCCCCCGAATATCTGAAGCGCCCCCCGGGGTAAAATTTCTGAAAGAAACACACACTCTCTCTCTCTCTCTCTCTCTATCTATCTATCTATCTATCCACCTATGTATCCATCCATCCATCCATCTATCTATCATCTATCTATCTATCTATCTGTCTATCTATCTATCTATCTATCTATCCGTCAATCCGTCTATCCGTTCATCCCTCTATCTCTCTCTTTCTATCTCTTTCTCGCTCTTTCTGGCTCGTTCTCTCTCTTTCTCTCTCTTTCTCTCTCGTTCTCTCTCTTCTCTCTCTCTTTCTCCCTCGTTCTCTCTCTTTCTCTCTCGTTCTCTTTCTCTCTCATTCTCTCTCTTTCTCTCTTTTTCTCTCTCGTTCTCTCTCTCTTTCTCTCTCTCTTTCTCTCTCTTTCTCTTTCTTTCTCTCTTTTTTTCACTTTGAAGGTTATTCCGACTGGGCTGTGTATTCACTTCTGTAATTCATTTTCTCTTACACTACAGTAAGACATCGAATATGTAACGTTAAAATTTAGCTGTTTCTAAATGTCGTTGTGATCGAGTCATAATGAAATGTTACAAACCTTTTAACTGGTGGGGGTCTTAAAACCTTGCCAGTCCATTTACCCCCTCGAAGACTAGGCTCTCTCTAGGAATTATGATTGTAAAAAAAGTTAATTCTTTAATCCCCTTGCTAAATGATGCTTCCCCCCCCCACCCTTAAAATATACTTTTGTATAGCTGTACCATATCATCCACGCTTAAGGTTTGGAAGTCCCAACTAAGCTCCTCCAGTCCGGGGTTATGCCCACAACGGCGTCAGAAGATCCAAAAGCTAAAGAAGGTACAACTTCAGCTGCATGTAACATTCAAGTCTGGAAAGGAGAAAACGTTTCCTTTGTTAAGGCAAAATGTAAAACGGCCGAAGACATGTTCGACCTCCTGAAATGTGTCTATGATACTGGTGGAAAAGGGGGGGGGGGAGAAGGGTATAACATGGCGCGGAGTCCCAGTGGCGTAGTGAGGTGGGGGCAAGGGAGGGCATCATGCCCCGGGCGCCACTCACAAAGGGGGCGCCAAATGGTATATTTTACTATAATATTGTATGGTTTTCGAATAGGGGGTGTGGCGCTAAAAAGGTATTGGGGGGCGCTAAAAAGGTATTGTGCCCCGGGCGCGAGTTAAGCTCGCTACGCCACTGCGGAGTCCTAACTTTAGCAACCACGACTTGTCTCCCCTTCTGTTTTGTTTTGATACTGACGTCACCTGTTAATGTGCTGTGCTTTTATCCGCACCTCCCCCCCCCCAAAAAAAACCTTTTGCAGGATTGTACTACTTATGTGTGTAAGTGTAATATAATATTTGTATTTGTCGAGGATTGTACTACTTATGTGTGTAAGTGTAATATAATATTTGTATTTGTCGAGGATTGTACTACATATGTGTGTAAGTGTAATATAATATTTGTATTTGTCGAGGATTGTACTACTTATGTGTGTAAGTGTAATATAATATTTGTATTTGTCGAGGATTGTACTACTTATGTGTGTAAGTGTAATATAATATTTGTATTTGTCGAGGATTGTACTACTTATGTGTGTAAGTGTAATATAATATTTGTATTTGTCGAGGATTGTACTACTTATGTGTGTAAGTGTAATATAATATTTGTATTTGTCGAGGATTGTACTACTTATGTGTGTAAGTGTAATATAATATTTGTATTTTTCGAGGATTGTACCCGCTGTCCCGCTGTTGATGTATTTTGTTGTATTTTTATCGAAATTTAATATTATATAATTCAATTCTACATTTTAAGTATCACCGGCTGCGGTTTTTCGTTTTTCTTCGGATAGTGGTATTCAATTCTTTCGTTACTTTTTTGCTTATTCTACGAGCCAAATCTTCCAGATTAAATCTTCAAAAACCATATAACGGTACGTAAAAGTGAAAGAAAAAAATATTTTAAAAAAGAATGGGAAAAATGTTAAGCTTCTTAAATGCAATAATTTTTTTCCGTTATTCGTGCTAAAGCTTGAGTTTAAGAAGCCATTCAGAGACGAAAATTTGAGACGCCGTGTTGGACGTCTTCAATCTAATAAGTCTCTACGATGTAGGGACAAGGAATATAGATGTGATCAGTCCATCGACATAAAGGAATGATTTGGAATTAGAGATTTACGTTTCCGCGCAAACCTCCCCCCCCCCCCCCAATAATGATATTATGCTATGGAACGGGTTAACTATTTATATGTCAATCGAAAATCCTTTAAACGCACAAACACGTATTTTATTATTGTTCTTTTCCTTTTAAACAAGGGAAACAATTCTTATCTAAGCAATCAAATACTTTGGGGGGGGGGGGGGGAGAGGGATGGAATGGATCCTTGGAACCTAAATTGAGGCTTTGCACACTAGTGCAGCTTTTGCTCGCAATTTCTGTGTATAGTGGAGACAAAATAATTTAACGCAAAATTTTTTTTTTTTGTCATTTTTTTCAAAATGTTTTTAATGAAAGAATTCACCGCTGGCTTAATACAGAAAACAAGAAAAATTATTATTGAAGAATTTAAAGTTTCCACAACAGCAAACAAAAAATGACGATTTCACCATTTTTGAGGGTGCATTTCTGTATGAACGACGACAAAAATTGGTTAAAATGGGGTTTAACATTAGAAGGATTTAGCCAATAGCGATAGTGTAAAGTAAAAGAAAATGCTGTTGAATTTTTTTAAAAATCGTTCTTTTCTCAACAACAAAGAGTAGTTCACGGCTGTTGTGGTTGCTGAAAAATGAAACTTATTTTTTTGTTTACTTTAGGGCAGTGTTTGGCAAACTCATGAGTCAAAAGAGCCAAACAAAAATCAGCAGCAGGATGATAAATAAATTTGCGAGACAAAATTTCTTTTCAAGATGCTGTCCAGAACCATGTTTTTCGGAGTCAAAACCCGCTTTGTGGCCGACTAGCCGAGCCGCACTCAGGTCAATAAAAGAGCCGCAGGCGGCTCGCGAGGCGCGGTTTTGCGACCACTGCTTTAGAGTAATCAAACGCTGTGGAGAGTAAAACTTTTACAACAACGGATGCAAGTAAATCTCTATCTATATTTTAAAAATCCCGAAACAAAAACAAAAATACGATTTCCAATTAATTCTGATTGCATTTAAATGCATCATTCGTACCATGCACCATTCGTATCATGCACCATTCGTATCATGCACCATTCCTATCATGCACCATTCCTATCATGCATCATTCCTATCATGCATCATTCCTATCACGCATCATTCCTATCATGCACCATTCCTATCATGCATCATTCGTACCATGCACCATTCGTACCATTTGCTCGTATATCTAGAAAAATTACCTCAAATATTAAGAATATCTTTTACTTTCATATAACCCCCCCCCCCCCCCCCCCCAACCCGAAAAAAAAATGTTTAGTCACTAATTTAACGTTAAAATCACACTTTAATTATGGACGACTTAAACTATTTCATTTACTCAGGTCAACGACGGGTCCTCTGGAGATTTCTTTTCTTTAACCTACAAATGAAATGAACGCTGCAATCTGAACCAGGGTTAGAGACAGGCTTAAGTTTGTTTGACACTGATTGAAGTGAAATCAAGGGCGCTCTTAAAGAGAGCATGTCGGGAAATGAGGGAAACGACTTACTTGAAGTGCAATCAGTGGAATGGTCTGTGTGACGTACCGTTCTATGATTTTTAATTTTTCTTTAAAAATCCGTTTTAAGATTTGGCTCCTAGAAGGAACAGCGCGTAACAATGGACTGACCACCAGTTTAAAATTTTGAATTTTGTTTTTTTAAAGATACTAAAACTAGTGATATTAAAAATATTCATTTTAATTAAATTATTAAATTTCTTTAAAAATACAAAGTCAAATATAAAGAAAGTAAAAAAAATATATCATACCAAATTACAGCAAGTGAAAGGGTACAGTCCTAGAAAAATACAAATATTTATTTACACATATAAAGAGTACAATACATAAAGAGTACAATACATAAAGAGTACAATATATAAAGAGTACAATAAATAAAGAGTACAATAAATAAAGAGTACAAGACATAAGAGTACAAGACATAAAGAGTACAATAAATAAAGAGTACAAGACATAAAGAGTACAATCTTGCCATTATAGGTCGTCTGGTAAATGTCCAGGAAAATGAGCACAAAACTCTCCCCCAGTTAAATCAATTAATTTTGTTGTTGTGCTCAATACTTGCCGGACTGGTACGCACCCAAACCATGTGTCGCACTTCCTCGTTCCGAATGTGGTCCCTTGTTGTTTTTTTGTTTCATCCTGCCCATCGTTAGCACACATCACTACTTATTTTAACCATCAATTATCCTGAGATTATTATCATTTTAAAGATGTGCAGAGTTTGGCAGTAAACACGCTGTAAGAGGGATTGCGTGTCTGGGATCAATTCATTCAAATCGTGTACTTTTTTATTTATTACTATTATTTTTTTTTGGTAAAGAGAAATCTGTGATAGAGTTCGGAATATGTCACCGCGACCCAGAATCAAGTAGCCTTGAGCATTCCTTCGGTGAGTCCCAGTTTAAACACTGCAAGAGGGTTTTGCGGTTTAAACTTGAGAATTGATTGAGAGGGCAAACTCTTCAACTTTTTGGGGGAAACACTTCTTCCATCCAATTAAATTAAAACTCAACCCAAAGAAATCCCGTTTCATCAGAATTGTCAGGAAAACTTTATTGGGGGGGCTACAAAAAATATTTAAAATGACGCAATCTATGATCCATTGGCCCAAACCATTGTGTGGGCTTGCACAATATTTGCCATAAGGTTTAGCCGTAAAAGACCACAAAAGGGTTTTACATTTAGCCGTATTCATAAAAGACCACAAAATAGTCTTACCATTCAGCCGTATTCATAAAAGACCACAAAAGAGTCTTAACATTTAGCCGTATTCATAAAAGACCACAAAAGAGTCTTAACATTCAGCCGTATTCATAAAAGACCACACAGTCTTGGAATATTTTTTTAGGCTGTAATTTCAATGTTTCCTTTATCTTATTGTTCTTTTATAATTATAATTTTGAGAAAAAGTTACCTAAACTTCTTAAGTTGATAATACATGAATAATTTGAAATATATATATATATATATATATGTGTGTGTGTGTGTGTGTGTCTGTATATATATATATATATATATATATGTCTGCTAATATTGACAATATTGTTTAACAGCGGTCGGTACAGTACAGTGTCGTTTTCTCCCTTGTACCCCCAATGGACTAAAGAATCTCTGAGTGCATGCCTGTACCATTATCCCATTAGGGAACATTTCCTCTTCTGAATAAGAAGCACTGAATTAGAGAGTTTAGTCAAAACGGGGGTTACACTCTCGGGTCCAGAGAATAACAATACAAACAGTGAAGCGAGACCAGGTCACCTAGAACAGACACATCAGTGGAAAAGTTTGTTACATGCCTCTGGGGGGGGGGGAGCGAGAGACTTACGGTCTAAAAGGATGTTACACTCCGTCCAATGACGCTCAAGACGCTTTTCTTTTAGGTGGAGTTAGACACCGATGACATTCGATGTAGTGAAAACCAACTCTCTGAGCTGAAACCCATTTCAGTTTATTGATGGAATGCGAAGATTTGCTCTCAGTTCGTGTGTACTTCTTGAACATTGCCTGCTGATTGAAATGTGTTTGCGGAAAAAATATGCGAGCTTTGTAAAATATTACCATCTTTGAATTCGGAGTTAAGATGGCACAAGATAATTGTGCTTTAGAATGGAGGCTTAAAAATTGTTGCTAGAGTATAATTCGTAATGATGTATCGATTTAAAATACAAGAATACAAAATGATCATAAGCAAGATGTCTTGTAACCATCTTTTTATTTTTTATATGCGTTAGACCAGTCGTCGGCAAACTCATGAGTCAAAAGAGCCAAAAATCAGCACCAGGACGATTAAAATTTTTTGAGAGCCAAATTTATTTTCTAGAATCTCTAAAGAATCATGTTTTTTGGAGTCAACACCGATTTGTGACCGATTTTGACGAGCCGCACTCAGGTCGTTAAAGAGCCGCATGCGACTCGCGAGCCGCGATTTGCCAACCACTTCACTGGACAATGAACTCAATAAGCTTAGCACCTTCAGAAAAATAAAAGTGTTCGAGAGAGTCACAAATTAGAATAGTGAATGCTGGGTTAAGATATGACGTAAATATTTCACAACAGCCACCCTTTCCCCACCCCCAAGCGGTTCTACAATCTGCAGAGAGTTATTATTTTGATGGAAAAAAAGTGTGTGTGGGGGGTGGGCGAAAATCTTGGCCCACCCCAGGCGCTACGAAAATCAAACAAAGCCCTGATGGCTGCAGTGTCGTTATTTGCTTGGTCATCCCAATAATTTTGACTATTTTCATGACCACGCATGATTATCGACCATTTCTGATCCGTTTCAGAACATTTTGTAGCTCGTTGGAATGCTGGCTATTATTAGACATCAGGCAGGGGTCATCAGGTTCACTTCATTTCCATATATAACTTGTTAATTTGTATTTTGTATTTTTCAATTTATTGATTTTTGTTGGTGCGGGGGGGGGGGGGCTAACTTTTAATCATAAATATGAATTATTTATGAAACGCCATGACATAAAACTAAAAAAATTTTGAGTTGTACTGTTCCACGACATTTGAATAAAGCTGTATTCGAAATATTAAATAGAACCGTATGAGAACAATCTTACTTAAAATTGTAACAGAAAGCCTATGAGAGATGCTGTATATTTCGTTTAAAACCCTCTAACAAAAACGTGTATATAGATTTTTAAGAATACAGATGAAGAGCTGAGGGGACGTGGCCCTAATTTAACCAACCCATTATGAAAATGACACGTCGTGATACGATCATCAAACTTTGGCCTATTCCCGTGGGCGTGGCCATAACTGAGATTTCAAAGCGGTATCAAGAAAAGCCTATCAATTATTATTATTATGTGTGTCGTAGTTAATCCCATTTAAGGTTCCCGGAATTGTGGTAGCAGCTCAGCCCTTAGGGATTTTTTTTCCCCACAGATTTATTTTGAGAACCACTGACGCGTTTTTTTTTACTGACGGCGTCTCTCTCATGCACTCGGCTGTAATGGCGGTCAATGCCGTGTTCTTAACCTCGGCGGAGAGAGTGCGATAAGACTGCAATTTTCTCACGTATTTTATCAGTGGACTGAGGTCAGCCAAGTTAACTTCCGCTGTCGACTGTGTCTTTTTAAGTCCAGTGGTGCAGGAAGAGGGCTGAGTGTGCGATCCGCACCAGACGGAATTTTTTTTTCTTTTCGTAATTTTCGACGTTCTGAAGAGTTGCCCCCCCCCCCCTCAGCCCATGCGTCAGTAACCCTAGTTACGCCATTTGCTAAAGATGGTGAGTTTTCAGCTAATCATTGAAGGGCTGCATTCAAGCTGTGTGGATGAAACAGTAAAACCATGTATGCCGAAGCTAGCATCTGAGTCCTTTGACTCGGAAAGCACAACCGGGAGTTTATTTGAAGGATTGGAATTTTTTTTTTTTTTCGTATTCTTAATTCTGATGAAACTCATCTACATTATTTTCAAGTCCTTTATATTATTAACTTCCATTTTGTTCGCGTGCTTAGGGCAAACTCTTCGAACGGCTAATTGACACACTTCCCGTCATCCTATCGAACTGAAACTTGGCACAGAGACTCTTGAGCCGATAGCAACAAATTCGATCAAATGTTCAGCCCCCCCCCCCGCCCCCCCCCCCCCCCACAATATTTTTTTCCTGTGGAAGATGAATGAAATATGATTTGCTCCGACGATGCGTATTTGTGTAGTTGTGAATATGCGCTGGTTTTTCTTTTTTTTTTTTTTTTTTTTTTTTTTTTTTTTTTTTTTTTTTTTTTGTGACGTATTGTGGGTACGCAGGAAAAATAAAATGCAATTTTGAAAGGAGGAAAACGAAGTAGATATGAAACGTATTATCGGCAGAGAAGTCTACACATTGACAAAACCGTTTCTTAATAAATGATAAATAGCGTACAATTACATGAACCGAAGACGGACGTGCATATAAACGATTTATACGAAAAACTTCGTTTTCGCGGGTTGTTTCATTTTTCACTTGTTCCAAGAACATATATATGTTTTTTAAAATTATCTTAGAGAAGGGTGTCCAGTAATATTTATACGCGTCCTACTCTAAACCCCAACTTACTGGCGTTTGAATTTAATAGCAAAACTGATTTATAAAGATTGTCATTAGTTCACAGTCGTAGCTTTTCAACGTGCAGAGGTCATTTCACCTTAATTATATTTTTTTTAAAAAAATTCTTTTAAATAACCTATTTATTTATTTTTGTTTGTATGTCTGTTTGTTTGTTTACCGTTGCGATGACATTGAGTTAAGCAAACGTCCCGTGTGTATCTTGGTTTTTGTAGCCAACTATTTTTGTTTTATTTGTACCGTTTGTTGAACAATGATTTAAGACGATGGGGCATTTGTTGTTGTCGTTTTTTCTTCCCTCTCTATTAAACCAAAAACAAATGTAAATTAGACTCTAATAAACAAAAGGTTGTCCATATCGTGTTCTGAGTAGTCCTCTTAATGTCTCGTAGCGATCTAAGTGGCCAGGCCAGAAACACGATGATGTAGCGTTTGGAATAATTCAGCCAAGGTCTTATTTAAGAGCAGTGGTTCTCAGGCCTTACTTTTATAATCTAAACACGTGGGAACTTAAGGAAATATCTTATGTATATTATAGTAGAAATCTCATTTTATAGGTTTTTTTTAAAAAAATGTATTTATTTGTTATTTTTGTACTAGATTGAAATATAAGTTGACTAAATTCCACAATTTCGGGTTAACTTAAAAGCGAACGATAAACTGAATTACTCAAGAAACAATGAATGTAGATAGATATATATATATATTTAAGTTAACATAATTTATATAGTATATGCATAACATGTTCTAAACATTTTCGATTTAAAGGAGTTTATAACCCTCTCGTGACTCAATGTTATTTGTCGGCTCACATCGATTGTAACTGATTACACATCTACGTTTGTTCTTTTCAGGACATATTTTATGTGTTCAATTATGAGATCGATTAAAGGCCGTTCCACCCGTACTATTACGTTTGCAGACGAAGCACTGAGTTTAAAGACGTCTGAAGGGCGCCATGCAGCATCATCGTCTAACATCAGTCAAAGGGGGTGCCTTTAGCGCCGTCGTCTAACATCGGCCAAATATGCCTTTAGCGCCGTCATCTAACATCGGCCAAAGATGCCTTTAGCACCGTCATCTAACATCGGCCAAATATGCCTTTAGCACCGTCGTCTAACATCGGCCAAATATGTCTTTAGCACCGTCGTCTAACATCGGCCAAATATGCCTTTAGCACCGTCGTCTAACACCGCGTCCCCCCCCCCCCACTCTTTTACACATCATATTTCTTGTGGGCATCGAAAAGTTTGAAACACAAAATAACTTTACGCGTATTAAAAGAACTGTTTAATATATTTAAAAAAGGGTAAGTGTGCTACAGAGTTGAATTTTTTGTAAAATGTAAGCCGACCGTGATTAAAAAGAGTTTGAGAATCACTGCAAACACTGATCTAACAGACGTCTGATGGGCGTTGGTTTTTTGTTTTGTTTTTAAAATTATAAATTAAATACATTCGACAAAAACGTCTATTCGAATATAATTTAAAATAATAAATTTTTATACAGACAATTTGAGCGGACAATCGTTTGTTTAAAAAATAAAACACATTTTTAAATGCAAAAAAAAAGTTCTTATTGAGAATATCCGCAACTGCCGTGAACTTTAACTATTATAATCTTTCGTGTCTGAAGTGACGTTACGATCGTCTGCTCGTGGCAATAACAATTTTTTTAAAGAACAAAAGAGCCCTAACCCGTTTTATGTTAAGAATCCGATTAAAGCAAAGCCTGCTGGGAAGTCAACATTTTCATCATCATTAAGCCTAGCAGAGTGGACATTGTCTTTATGAGATAATTGCTCTCCAAGCATAAGTTCATCTTTTATAAGTAGCTTACATTTTTTCCCAGTCACTAACATCACGGAGGAATAGATGATAGGATCTCGAGCATTAGGCAATGTTGGTAAGGAAAATGCAAAAACTAAGAAAGAAAAGTGTTGGGAACTAATAATTATACGGAGGGAGAGAAAAACTGTTAGAGGATATATACGATTGCACTATTCTGAGGAAAATGCAAAAACTAAGAAAGAAAAGTGTTGGGAACTAATAGTTATACGTAGTGAGAGAAACACTGTCAGAGGATATATACGAATGCGCTATTCTGAGATTCTTCAAAATGATTTTAAAATATGACGTGCTATGGTGAGATGCTATCGCTGCTTAAACCTAACAGGGGATGCTGAACACGGGTGTCCAATGTCTAGAAACTATCTCGCGTCACATAAAGGACATTTTGGTCGTGACCTCCATCTCAGTTTTGTCGTCGTCATATTGCGTCATATGATTGAAAAAGTATTTACACGCGTCACGGGAAAATGAACCACTTCGTCTTTGGTGTCTTCCGCATGATGTGTCGCCTTATCTTTGGTGTCTTCCACAAGATGTGTCAACTTCGTCTTTGATGTCTTCCACAAGATGTGTCACCTTATTTTAATAAGCTGCTTCATCCATCCCTTGTTCATTTGCGGTAAAGTGAAACAATGCATGCTTTAGAATAGTGTTTCACAACTCCTTTTTTTTTTCTTCCCCAAATCCGACTTTAGCGTTTTATTTATCTACCTATTCAAATATTACTGATATTTTAAGGTAGCCATGATTTTTAAATTGTGTTTTACCCACCCCAAACCCCGTATGTTATTTTTTTCAGTTCCCAAGAAACATCGTCCACCTTGAGGACAGCTGCAGAACTTTTTTTTTTTAAATCCTTGACAATTTCTCTTAGTTAGAGAGCCTCCTCAATTAGTGTGTGAACTTTCATCAGCATCATCAGTGGCGCTACAACCCATGTAGGGCTCTGACCTGTTCCTAGATACCCTTCCATTCGCACATCATTATCAGTGGCGTTATAGCCCATGCGGGGCCCTGGCCTGCTCCACCACATCGTTCCATTCCGAACAATCAATTGCTTTTCCCTCCATGCGCGTATCCCCAACTCGTGTAAATTTTTCTGTACATCATCGATCCACCCCAGTCTTTGTCGACCTGTGAGTTGTCTTCCCCTGGGTTTCTGCCTGTAGATCACCTTTGCTGCTCTACAATCCGGTTGAAATCTTTTCCCTGTAAAGTTATCCTTTTTATTCCCAACTTTATATAACCAAAAATGGATAGTACGAAAAAGTGTGTTTCTTTGTAAACAAAAACAAAAAAGAAATCATTATTCATTGTTCCAATGTGGCAGAAATGCAATTCACCAACACAACAGTAATACTTTTTTCAGCAGTTCACTAACCCAAAAGTAATACATTTTTTAACCTAAAGAGAAAAATAAAAGTCAGCTTGTCCTCAAAATGTCTTCAACTAGACACTGAAAGCTGTTAACGTATTGTCGCTATGGGCTATTTTGATACGTCCCCAATGACCTGGGTCTTAAAATCGATGACAATGTACCTTGGGGATCGGAGAGTAGGACACAGGTGACCAACATTCTAGTAGTCCATGGGGGCGATGCGTAAGTGCAATCAGCCCTGGGGATTGCTACAGGAACGGAAAATGATTGCTTTCCTAGCTAAATAAACATCTAAAGTGATAAAAATAATATTTAACTGAATGTTTAAGGAATGTCATTGATTCTCAAACCACTGGGAAAGGCGGACTTAGCTCAAACGAGAGCTTAAGAACTTAAGACAGACGATACGTTTCGGAAATAACAATATGTTCAAATACTGACGTTATGGTCAGTTGTTTCCCCCGTTCATTGTTTAGATGTCAATAAATGTAAGAAATGGAGGAAGAAAAGGCATCATCTGCCTCATCTGCCTCACCTGATTATCGGAAATAATCCCTCATCCCAAAATATATTATGTTTTATTCTTATGTATATGTAATAATTAAATCTGAAGAGAAACATTCTTGCGGTCTTTGTTTAAAAAGAAAACTTAATGAGTACCGTCACTAAGGGGCGTTGTGGACGGCACGGGGTGACACAAAGGGCTGACATCATCACATGCTGTTGACACCATCACAAGGTTTTGACTTCATCACAAGTGGTTGATACAAAAGAGAAAATTGCAAATTAGAATGGGTTCACTTGAGTCGGATGGAAACAGAGCTCCGTCAAATGCAAGAGTAGAGTACCACAACAGCCGGAGGCCACCCCAATCAGGTTCTCAAACAGAACAGTGTGCCACCTCATCAGTTTCTCAAACAGAACAGGGTGTCACCTGATCAAGGTCTCATTCAGAACAGGGTGACACCCGATCAGGTTCTTAAAACAGAACAGGGTGTCGCCTGATCAGGTTCTCAAACAGAACAGGGTGCCACCTGATCAGGTTCTCAAACAGAACAGGGTGACGCCGTAAACAGGTTGCCATCAGAGCTTGTAGGCTCGGTGGAAATCTGAGCGGGAAGCCTGGAAGGTTGTGTGGGGGGGGGGTTGACAGTTCCACGAGTTTACAGCTCTGGATTAAACTAATCCTTATGGTGACGCCCCAGTCTCTAAGCTGCTACATTTTTATTTTTTTTAAATACCCAAAAGCGTTATCCTTCTCAGAGTTTAGTACCCACAAGTAAAAGAAAGCAATGCATTATTTTTACTACCAAGCACTTAAACCTTTAAGAAATGTTTCGCAATAACATATTGTTTTATTCACAATGTAAATATTTGTGAAGTGTTTTCTTCTGTAATAATGAAAAGTGCGAGCATTTACTTCACATTTCAGACTATCATTTTCCCCTGAGACTGGGCGAGTTGAATTGCAAATATTCAGTATTATCATGGGACAAATACAATTTCTGTTATCTTATGAAACCATCAAAAACAGTAACACATTTTTTTCGTATTTTGTATATTTTAATTTTTTTTTTTTTGGAAGGAGCTATTTTCAAAAATTGCTTTAGCCGTGACTTAACTTTTCCAAATTGAATATTTTATAAAAAATTTCTTAATTTTTTTTTTTAAAAAGGTTTTGTTAAAATGGATGGATATAATGTGTGTGTCTTTAAAAATGATAAAGAACTTCTATAATATGATATTACAGTCTTATCTAGTCTGACTGGGCTTATGCATAAACAAGACTTCGAACATTGAGATCAATAAGTACGAGGTTGAAAAAATCCAGCAACCACAATTATAAGCAAACAGATAGACATCTCCAGAGACGTGGTCTGATATAACGCCTCGATATTTGATACTGGCTTTAAGTTATATTCGTCCGGCTTATGGAATTTCCTGTACAGCTCTATTTATATATATATATATATATATAATTTATAGTCCGCATTTTAAGACGAGCTGTGTCTGATTTCTATGAACTACCGAGTTATTACATTTATAAAAGTAAGAGATTTTCTGTTCCAATTAAAAGAGTGTTCAAATAGTCTCTCATGAGAAAAAAATGTGTGTACACATTGATATGTGTGTGTTATTCTGGAGGGTCATTAAGTAAGAAGGTGGTATGAGATATGTTTTGTGGAATGAGATATCTATGGCGGTATGTGATATATTTGGGAGATTGAGAAATATTTGGAGAATGAGATCTTTGGGGGATGGATATATCTTTGGGAATGAGATATTTCTGGGGAATGAGATATCTTTGAGGGAATTAGATATCTTTGAGAGAATTAGATATCTTTGGGGGATTATGTTCAAAAATAGATCGAACGAGATCTATTAAACATGGTGAATATACTAAAGATTTATACTTCCTAGAAAAAATTATTTTATTAAAGAAGTGAAAAGATACATAGTTGTGTTTCGTTTTCCCCATCAAATTGCCTAAAATATACTCTAACCATTATTCCCTTTTCTGTGAATGAGATAAACAATCTCTCGAAACTCGTCGTTTATTTCTCACTATTCTCCCGACACACAAGAATATCACAACGACAACCCCCCCCCCCCCCCATACACACACACCCTCCACTCCACTCACCCTAAAACCAAACCCCCACACACACCCTCCACTCCACTCACCCCCAAACCACCCCCCCCCCCCACGCAAAGCCCCCACTGAACAGACCAAACATCACGGCAACCGGCACCTATCACAACACTAATAGTAATTACCCCGAAATGGGTCACGGGGCTGCTCCCGGAGGCGGAAGTAGAGCCAGACCCCCCCGACGGTCATTCGTCTGATGGCTAAACTGGTTCTATTTAATAGCGACCGATTCAAGTATGGGAACGTTAGAATTCGTCCTCTACACTGGTTCTTATTCTCTCGAGCCGTTAAAAAAAACACATCACTCCCCGCGAATATAATCATGTATGAACATACATGACAGTCGTTGTGATATTGGGAGATTGGTGTTTAAACACAAGTCTAAAAGCTAAACTTAAAATTCAAAGAAAGGACAAATGGTTTTGACGTTTCGGCTTAGAGCCTTCACCAGAAAACCAGATCAAAAGAAATATAACAAGTATAAGATCACAGTAAAAAAAAACTATCTATGAATTCACGTTTAGTGTACTTTGTTCTTATATTTCATTTACACAACTTGAATGCAGTCCATCAATTATTTTCTAAAAATATGCAGAGTCGTGCCTCGATCAAATACTCCCCGGAAAGGACTCTAAAAAATACGTCGCTAGCAAACACTCACACACATAATTTATGTATAACCCCAAGACTGTCATCGGGGGTGGGATGAGAGCAAACCCTTTGCATCCCATCTAGTTACGCCACAAGAGCTATATTACAATAACAACAAAATAAGGCCTCCATTTGAACTTGATTTTAAAACAAGTTATCAAATTGAAACGCTTATCAGTTATTATACCTTGGGAGGGGGAGGGAGGTGCTGTTTAGAAATGGGCATATCTGAAAGACACGTCAGTTGTATCCCAGGTGCCGTGCGATAGATCCGAGCAGCCGCTCACTCACCGTGCCTCAAACATGAGCACGGGGACACAATCACAGACACACTGGGTCCTGGCAACGACCACGGATGACCGCTTTTGTTGTGAAGAACGTTTAGCCAAAAGTACTTCACACGATGGCTGGGGGGGGGGGGGGGGCGGGCAAGAGGTCTCCAAAACGGAGATCTCCTTATCACATAGCACCGCCTAGTTCACATGAGTCTTATCTTGTTTCTTACCATCAAGAGTTGACGTCTGTTTTGATCCTCGATAGTTTACTTTCAGTGACAACCGCAGTTGATTTTTATATAACGTTTTCAGGTAACCAATAATACAATAAGCATATGGCAGCTGGAGTTTTGTTGATCTGTTGTGATGTTAATGTGAGGTCAGTGGGGTTTTTTCTTGGTTTTTTTTTGTCTTATCTCGGGTGCTGCTAAGATGCATCCTTTTTTTAAATTAAAATTTATTGAAATCCCCTTTCCTAACTAAGCCATAAATTACCGAAGAATTTCAGTTACAGACCCTCTTCGGGTTTTATTAATGATTATTATACGGCAAAAAAAAAAAATAATTAATCCTTAGTCTTCAGTTGTGTACAGTGTAAGAATCAAACCTCAATGCTCAGTCTTGTATCCCCAAAAACTAAGAGTATATTCCTAAATTGAAACAAAGCTTTTTTCTTTTTTTTTTTTTCTTGAATTTCGGATCTCGGGACAATTTTTAGCGTTTCTTTCATGGCGTCCAAACCGCTCAATACTCTAACAAACGTACAACAGTTTCAGGCAAACATAGAACCAATTAAACAACCAATAAAAACAAAGTGTGTTCGTATTAATTCTTTATAAAATGTAATACATAGCAATGTGGGTGGGTTGGGCTGAAAATATGACAAAACACGCATACAAGTAACGCTTTTTACAAAAATACCAATTAATGACACCCCCCCCCCCCCCCCCAAGGCTCCCAACCGCAAATATTTTTCACTTTCCTGAACTATAATAATATTCTAATGATCCACCCGCTTTCACACCACAAATTTATTTCACCAACTACTTCAGAAAAACAAAAGAAAATATTACGCACCAAACGCACCGGCGATATTTATTTTAAAAAAGAATCTCATTTAGCGCAGTTATCGGGAATTGTATGTCTTGAAGTCAGTGTCATCATATTTCATTTCCCATTACCCTGAAAAACAGGGAAAATTTATTTTTGGAGGATGGGTTTCGGGTGTCGGGCTGAAAATTTGAAAGAAAGTG
This sequence comes from Omphiscola glabra, assembly GCA_964017045.1. NCBI lineage: Eukaryota > Metazoa > Mollusca > Gastropoda > Lymnaeidae > Omphiscola > Omphiscola glabra. The sequence goes on along the minus strand of OZ024809.1, from coordinate 16,385,179 downwards.
TTTTCACCCACAACGTGTCTATGCAATGGCAAAATCCAGTTTGTTCGGTTGACGAGAAGTGGGTGAATCAGCCGTCCGGAGATTTTGCCAGCCGGCCACGAACAACAGCGAAGTTTATATGAAGGATTTTAAAATAAATTCGTTTGGAAGGTGATCTGCGCCTAAAGTGGCACAGTCTAGGATGACGCCTGAGACTCTATTTAGTCTTTAAATCTTTTGCCCGAGTTTCAGTTTCTTTTTTTTTTTAGTATTAGATAATTCTCAAAATGTGACCGGTTCATTTCAACAATAGCATTCCAATCAAAATGGTGCAGCTGCATTCCAATCAAAATGGTGCAGTTGCGATGCAACCTGCTATTTGAATTCCTCTTAACCATTTTTCCACCCCATCCCCCCTCCCTCGACCCAATTGATGTTCCCTCTTGTGCGATATCAGCCAGTGTAGAGTTGTGTGAGCGAGGCATAAAAGGCGCTACAGCCTGACAAAGACAAGAAAACTGATGTACACATATCTATATTTAGTTTAATAACAGAGCACCTGCTACTTCCCTTCTGTGATAGTATTTCAAGTGAGAGAGACAATGCCGATTTTAAATCATCCCTCTCCCAGGCTTCCGGTTGGGGGGGTCGGGCGGAGGGCTGCGGTCATTTATATAATATTTGTTTTATTTCATCTCCTGCTTATCTCCAGACAGAGAACACAAAAGTAGGACGCGACGCTTAATAAAATATGTAACAGAGTTTAACACACACTTGTGTCTACAAAAGAACGGGGCGCAATACAAGGTTTTGAATAATTCATGCTTGAACTTGCCATAGAATCGATGCAATCGAACTAAAAACAAACACACACAAAAACTATAGCAAGATTTTTGTTTCTTTGTTTGTACAATGTTTTTATTGTTCCCGAATAAGATATAATATTTTTTAAGGTAACAATAGGGCAGTCAGGGCTCAATCTTTTTTTCACCAAGACATTCGCAGAAAGATACCATCTACCATGATATGCACACGAAGATATCATAACAAGACAATCACACAAAAAGATATCCTAACAAGACTAGTAACACAAAGGTAGCCTAACAAGACATTCACAAAAGGATATTCCAACAAGACATTCACACAAAGGTAGCATACCAAGAAGTATGCACTAAGAATTATACACAAATATATTATGCCTACATCAAAATAAACACCAAAATATCAACACCAAGATATCAACAGAAATATATCAACACTAGACATCAACACCAACGCCATCAACACACAGAAATCTACACGTTGACTTCAAACATCATGATGTAAACACGACAACAATTTCGCCATCATTACTTTCAAGGCCAAGGCTACCCGCCCTCCCCACCCTTGTAATCTTCCAGAATCCCAATGTCCCTGTTCAGAGCAGGCCCTCTTAATGCCGCAAAAACCTTTCACATTCTAACGGCGGCATATATAACCTCTCCTGACCTCGGCTACCTTTTCATTATAAGAAAGAGCAAAAATACTCGCCCGAGATGTTGCGGGAATCAGTAATCGATACCTAATAAAGTAGGCCATCAAGAAAACAAAGTCGAGTTAATAACGTGATCAGCAAGGGATGTAGCTTCGCGATTACTTTATGCTAATCAGCGCTTTCAATTACTTCTTGTGGCTTGTTAATAGTGTGATGTGGCTTCACGACACCCGCGCGATGTTCACGATATGTTCACGGTATGTTCACGGTATGTTCACGATATGTTCACGGTATGTTCACGATATGTTCACGGTATGTTCACGGTATGTTCACGATATGTTCACGGTATGTTCACGATATGTTCACGGTATGTTCACGATATGTTCACGGTATGTTCACGATATGTTCACGATATGTTCACGGTATGTTCACGGTATGTTCACGATATGTTCACGATATGTTCACGATATGTTCAAGGTATGTTCACGATATGTTCACGGTATGTTCACGATATGTTCACGATATGTTCAAGGTATGTTCACGATATGTTCAAGGTATGTTCACGATATGTTCACGGTATGTTCACGGTATGTTCACGGTATGTTCACTGTATGTTCACGGTTTGTTCACGATATGATCACGATATGTTCACGATATGTTCGTTCACGATATGTTCACGGTATGTTCACGATATGTTCACGGTATGTTCACGATATGTTCAAGGTATGTTCACGATATGTATTGCGTATATAATTTGTTGTATAACAAATATTTTGGGGTGGTTGATATCGTTCCGTGTATCCAGTGATGGAAAAGTGGGGGGGGGGGGGGTGTTGTTTAAATATGTATCACATGCTGAATCAGGAAAAAATTGTTAACAAATGTATATTAAAATTATCTTTATCTCCTTGTAAATATATACAGAAGAGAAAGAGAGAGAGAGAGATACATACATAGAAACATCGATAGATATATAAATACATACATACATATATATACATAGATAGATACATAGATAGATACATATATAAATACATAGATAGATACATAGATACATAGATAGATACATAGATAGATGCATAGATAGATGCATAGATACATAGATATATAGATACATAGGTAAGGAAAGTAATTGTTTAGCAAACTACTCGCATTCCATATATGGTATCGATTTACCAATATCAGTGTGAAGTAAAATTTTGAACCGGACGTGAAAAGGAGATCGTGACATCGCTTCCGTTTCCACAGAGTGGATCCAACGAAAGTGCCCCAGTCAGTTGTCGAAAATTATTTCCCCCCAATTTCAATTTTAAATAATACGAGGACTCTGTATTTGATTTAAACCGCATTTTTTTTTTTTTTAAATGTTTTTTTTTATAGGTTTTTTAAAATGGGTTTTTTTTTTGGGTACTTTTTATGTGTTTGTTTTTTGGTACTTTTTATGTGTGTGTTTTTTTTTTTGTGGTTGTTTTTTTAATGTCAGAGTCGTATGTTAAGTAATGCTACTTGCATATTGAGTGGTACTAAAAGACACCCTAAAGGGCGTTAAAGATAAGTTAAATTATTAGTGGGTTTTTTTTGTTTGTAATTTCTTTATGAGTTTTGACACCCCCTCCCCCCCACCAAAAAAAAAAAACGACTGATTTGGGTAATGTTGTATAATTGGATGTAATTTTCTCTGATAGCACTGTCAGCAGATAGAACATACAGTTCGAACAACAAAATTTAAGGAAAAAACAGCGCAACGACGTAGGGATCTTTATTTTTCCGTTCGCAGAACAAAGAAAATGGCATAAGGTTAAATGAAAACAAAAGTCACTAATTCCTATATAAAGGAACAGGAATTGAAATGACCAAGCATTCTATGGGGAAACTTGGAAAAAAAACAGAACTAAGAATAATCATAGAATACGTCATTCACTAACAAATGATTTATTCCCTGTTTTACCAGGCCCGCACAACTGAAAATGTAAAGTGGGCCGTAATACTTTATGATAAACATGTGTGGGCCACAAGAAATTAGGAAAGGATTTGCCAGGGCCAAAAGAAAATAGGATAGGGGGGAAATCTATTAAGAAAATAATAAGAATAAAGAATATTTCGTTACTTCGCGGGCCGCAAAGTGGGTGCTGGCGAGCCGTATGTTGTGCAGGCCTATAGTTTAGGCAATCGGTTTTTTTTTTGTTTTTTTTATTATCCATGTCGTGATCCAGTGACTTCCTTAACCAAATTTGAATACTTAGCTCCCCCCTTTGGTGTTAATTTACCCTCTTTGGTGTTAATTTACCCTCTTTAGTGTTAACTTGCTTTCAACTTTATGTGGTTGGGGGGGGGGGGTGTATCTCCGTTTAATATGTATTTTTCCCCCCACAAAGAGCAATGAGCACCTATAGTCTTTCAAGTTAAATGAACGCATATAATAAATAGTTAGTGCCCTCCCCCCATATATCAGTCGACACAACTCAAAGAGTTCACGCATTTTGTACATATTTTAATGCAGTATAGCAAAAAGAGCGGAAATAATAATATTAAAAAAATATATTCAATTGACAAAGTCAATTTTTTGAAAGAAATATGGCTCTACATTTAGCAACCAAACTGACGGGGGGGGCGGGGGGGGGGAACAAAGTTGTTGTTGTTGTTTTTACAACTGGAACGAGACTTGCCACAAATTATTCTTTTTAAATTACAAAACTGAATTTCATTTTCATTTGCCTTATTGGATATGGCTGTGAAATTTTGGGAAGTTGTTTCCCCCCCCCCCCCTCTTAATATTTAATTTTTGCAGAATCATCGAAAAATAATTTTATTTTTTTTAAATATATTATTTTTTATATTTTGTATATTTAAAATTTATTTTTTTATGTTTGCAATTGCAATTCCATTAAGCTTTTGCCCATTTAGAAACATCCTTTGATTGTGTTATATTGTATCATTTGGATCTCTCTTCCCATGTCGTTGCAACTTTTTTTCTCCTAAAAACCCATTTTAATGGAGAAAGTGGCGTGCATGAAGCGAAAATTCGGTTTTTGAGGTAATGTATTTTTAAAAAATTGTTTAATGCATGAATTGCTTCCTTGAAACAATACTCTTTTTTTTTTTTTTCGTTTTTATTAATTTTTTTTTTTGTTGTTTTTTAAATTTTATTTTGTTATTTAAGACATGGACTACTCAGTGTGGTTAGAGGCTGAACAATAGCGACGAAGCATACGAATAGTAAATTTTTTGCTCAACGCGTTGAAAGGTTACGAACAATTAATTAGATGAGTGAAGGACTTAAGAGTTTGGTTTTTGTTTTGTTTTTTTAACTTCTTTTTTTAACTTGTTTTTTCTTTAATTTTTTTTTAAAGACTTATCTGAATTACACAGAGATCTCATTACAAACATGCAGGCCTTATTGTTGTTCTTGTATTATTTTTGTCTTATTTTGGAGATAAAATAAATGACATATATATACAAAATTCACCAGCAGTGTATCATTTTGAAAGTTAGGACCATACGAAGGAAAATGACAAAAGGGACACCGGCCCCTGAAACCATCTGAAAAATGGCACTATAATAGTGATTTTTTTCGTGAAAAGATGAATATTAATATAAACTTTTTTTTTGGGGTCAAGAGGCCGCCTAAATTCTGTCTTTTTGCTTGCCGCATGGCTCTGATGAAAGGTGACGCTCTGAAACGACATCTATTGACCAACACATTACCACAGCTAAGAACATTTCATCGTCATTGACAACTTTAACTATCCTCTAAACCCTTTTCTATGTCGTCTAAACTCTCAAATACCTTTATGTGGCCTCTAAACTCTCGAAGACCTTTCTGTGACCTTTAAACTCCCCAACACCTTTATGTGGCCTTTTAAACTCTCCAACACCTTTCTGTGGCCTCTATCTAAACTCTTAAACACCTTTCTATGTCTTTGTTAAGTACCCTTGTAAGTATAGAGAATTTAACCTCTTGTTTGACACTATGGCTCGTTGAAAAACAACAGAACACAACGAAAGACGATACCATAAATTAAATACAATAATAAAGAAACGATACCCAAACTAGGGCTGATTACAATTGATTTAATTTTATTAAGTTAATAATAAATTACAAAATCAAAAAGAAATTTACAAAAAGTAAAGCTATAGACTTACAGTATGATGATGGCTTATACTGGTACAATGTTGAAGAAGGTGCAGTGTTGAAAAAAAAGGTACATTGTTGAAAAAAGGAACATATACACACTCGGCAAATATCAGTAAACAAAGCTATGCCTCTTATAACAAATATTATTCCTCAATAAATCTATAGAGGCGTACAAATAGCCTGTTTCAGAGACATATCTAGAACGTCCTTACACATTCTTTTGCTTTCTTGTTGAGTCTTGATTTTTCCACATTATTCTAATAATACAGACCATAGATTTTATTTAGATGTAAACAAGGTCGAGGGAGACTATTTTTAATTAGCCACACCCAAAAAAAAAAACGCGCTGCCGAACTTGGGGTCAGCTAAAGTTCGTGCACGGGAAAAGGTGACGAAAATACGACGCCTGCTTAACAGTCCTCAAAATCCCAACAGTGTGTCCTGACTGCAGCGCCAAGTTGTGCCTAATCTCTAACCACGTTTTAAAAAGTAAATGTAATGTATACGAACTAAAAACAACAAAAAAACAAAAACGTTTCATTCGTAAATTAGAATTCTAATGCAGCATGTTGGCGATCGCGTGCCTAGCACTGTGTGTCTCTCCACCACAGCACACAGATCTACATTTTTTTAAACAATATACCAGTATTGCAAGCTATCTTCACCCTCAAGCCTGGACAAAACTATTGATGAATGAAAGCTTCTCACTTCATTTAGGATCGTGGAGAGTTCCTTTTATTCAATAAACAAATCCATTTAAATGTCTAGGCATTCTCCGCTGCATATCGGCTTTCCAGCAAAGATGAATAAAGTGAATTATAATATAGGATTTCTGTTGGAAAGCCATCGTTTGTTTTTTCTGTTGAGGCAATGGAAGAAAACCCACACACAGTCTAGCTTCCTTAATGAACAAAGAGGTTTTTTTCCCCCTTGTTATCTATTATTTATTTTATTATTATTATTTTATTTATTTTTTTTTGGAAAGGGGGTGGGGTGTTATGGGTTATATATGAAACTCTAGAATCTAGATTCGCCAATGAGATTTGCCTATTTATTGGTTTTCCAGTTTGCAACAGAGCGAATTAAAGTAATGCCATACAATTAAGTTCAGTCTACACACACCGGATGTTTGTAAGGTGATGACCGGATATTGTGGTCACCGTGCCTTTGGCAAGTTGGCGTAGTTCCGGCTTGTGTATTGTCTTCTTTTGTAACCAGCAGCGTGGCTGGAGGTGTCATCGCTGACAATGAAACGTAAGAGAATAGCTTAAATGTGGTACAATTGCTTAAAAATGAGTTAGGGGGACTTTACTTAAGTGTGATAGACTTACTTAAATGTTAAAGAATTACTTTAATGTAATAGCATTACTTAAACGTTATAGAAATACTTAAATGTGATAATTACTAAAGTGTGAGAGAATTACTGTAATGTAGTAGCATTACTCTTCAGTGTAATACAATGACAGAAATGTAACTTAATAAGGGAAACTGAGGTGCTCGAAAAGTGATCAAACGTGCGCAAGATGGACTGTGATTTGAAGTAGACACTGAATAGTGTGAGACATAATGCAATGTACATATCATATTAATATTAACAATTAATAAACCCCGCTAAATTTGTCTGAAGAAGGAATCTAAGAAAGAATTCATAACGCAAAAGTGTTTATCTTTTCCTCACAGAAACATGGCTCGGAGCTTTTAAACTCATTCAGGAAAAAATCAGCGTTAGCCAAACTCAAAACGTATACTGTTGCAGTATTGCATATGTCTTGACCTTATTTTTTTACTTAAATCAACGCAGAACTCTACAGCTGCCATCGTCTACTCTCCTTCATTTGTTTGTATACCGACGTCACCGATTAAATGTGAAGTGCTGTGTCAACCCCCACCCGCCCTTGATTGGGAAAAGGTTGTTTACGTTCAAATGCGTTCTTTTTTGTTTCTAAAGACTGCTATCGGGTGACGCAATGTCTGGGGTTCTTACTGATTCCTTATATATAAATATATATATTTATTAATTAATTAATTCATTTATATATATAAGCTTCTTTCTGAGCATTTCACTTTGTATTTTTATAAAAGTTTAATAGTATAATTTAAATCGAACATTGTTAATGTCGCCAGCTTTGGTATAGTTTTTCTTTGTGTACAGGTTTTCAAGACCTAAAATTTTATGAAACCATATAATGGTACACTACATTGATCTAAAAAAAAAAAAAAAAAAGAAAAAAAGATTGCCGTGATGGTATGCAGCCATCTCCTCGGTGATGACAGACGCCTAGACCGAAATTCCTGTCCTGTAGCAGGATGTCCCTTTCATAAACAAGCCAAAATCGTTTTCTTTAGCGTACCATCAGTCCTTATCCTGGAGTCCAATGGAAACACGACTTCCCTTTCAAGCCAGATAACGTATTCACTGCGCATGTGCTGGATATGAAACCCGACTTTTAACGTTCGCATGGACCCCGTCTAGAGTAATCTTTAAAACCTGCTGTGAGCCACGTATCCATGCTTAACACAATCACACAAATGTACTTTTGTTTTTACTACTACTCCAACCGTAAATGGACAAACAATGTATGATAATAATATCCTGTCAAAGTCTGTATTTCCACAAAGACGTGTAATGTACACCGTTTCGACGCATGCAATCAAAAGAAATAGGTTATCAAAGGTCGGCTAATAGACAATATAATGGTTCAACATATCTTAAAATTCCCGCTAGACTTAACAAATTAATTTTATTTAAATAAGAATATTTCTCTTAAAGCTTACTTTGAAACATTGTCGTTTTGTCACTTGTCGTTTTGTCACTTGTCGTTTTGTCACTTGTCGTTTTGTCACTTGTCGTTTTGTCACTTGTCGTTTTGTCACTTGTCGTTTTGTCACTTGTCGTTTTGTCTGGTTACCCTTTGAAATAGGTCTCACAGATTATTTTTTTAAATCTTTAAATAAAGATGAAAACAAAGGTAGAGTAAAGAAAAGATTATTTTACAAAATGATTTTTTTACAAAATGATTATTTTACAAAATGATTCTTTTACCAACAAAATCAGCCAGCTCCCATCAACAACAATGAAGAACTTGGAAGTGGCAAGGGCTGTTTGGAAGAACAACAGCTCCGGATGACACGATGCTAAGCATGAAAGAACTTTCTTTCCATAACAACAAAATGGCGTCATCGCGAACAATTGGCCCGCATTTCCGGTCCTTTCGCCTCCATTTTATGTCGATATTTTCAAAATAAAGTAAAAAATAGAGAGAGAAATAGTTTGGCCCCTCAGATTTACAAGTATTGTAGTCTTAGTTAACCTTTAGAAGACACGTGTTAATAAAAATTTGATAGAAAATTGTGATATAGACACTGGTTAAGTGGATAGGTGTAAACATTCTTAACTTGACTACAAATTAACTAAAAAAAACGTTATGTACACTATCCACAGTAAAACTTTGCATAGCAACCATTGTTTATACTTGGTGACTACAAGGGTGCTAAATCGAATATATCATAACACTTTTACTGTAAATGCGAAATAATTATAATCTTAACCCTCCAAAAAAAAACCAGGGGAACAAATCATCGGGCAGATCAATAAAAATATTCGATTACAAGCACGCTATCAAAACAAGAAAACAAGACGACATTTTAAAAAAAAAAAATTGTTTTGAATTTTTCGTTGTTTCCTTTTTCTTATTCGAATGATTTCAATAAACCGAATCAGAAACTTTAATCGTGTCAGTCATCCCTCAATAGGAGACTGCAACTTCCCTTGTCACCCAGAGTTATCGTTCATACCGGGGACTACAAAGAAAGTACAAAGGTTGCTGCTCACACGACGAAAACATAGCGAAAACAGCATTTGAGACCTGGCGAGTTGAAGAAATTAAGAACTTTTTACGGGAATTGCATCAGCCGGTATCTGGAAGTAAATCAGAACTTGTAGATCGGGCACGCGGCTGTGGAGCGTTGCGAATTTGTGTGTGTATGTGGGGGGGGGGGTGGAAGTATGCATCTGAGACATTTTTTCTAAATTCTAGGCGAAAAAGATTAACACGGGCAAAAACCCCTGCTTTTTCAGACCGTTGCCGTCCCCATGAGAAACACGGGATACCTAAAGAACTCTTGTAAGTCAAAGGAACCAAGTTTCGTGCATTAACTATCAATAACCACAATTGATTCTCTACTTTATTTTTCACAGTACTAATATTTATATTCTTTCACTTCCTGTGATCCTACTTCCGAAAAAAAAAAAAAAAGTGTGGGTTTTTTTTTATGTGATCTGTCTTTTCGTCTTGTTTCCTGATGAATGCTCTCGGCCGAAACGTTAAAATCTTTTGTCCTGTCTATAGATTCAAGTTTATCATACTTTGTTCTTATATTTGAGCTATCAGCAGCCTGGACAGAAGCAAAAACATTTCTCACGTGAAGACTCATTCCTATTTCTATCACACCTGTTTTCGCCGTCCCCCACCCACGAGCGTGTCCGCGGAGATGACATGATGATCACATCATGAATACATTGACCTGTCCCATCGCCATCTGCTGGGCGGGAACCTTCATCTGATCACCAGACATACGATATGCAAATCGGTGCGCACCACTTGGAATAATATCTCCCGCGTAACGGCAGCGGTGCCTTTCATCTTTTGTCAACAGCGGAGAGTGTGTACCAATCGTCCTCCCGGCCGTTCTTCATGAAGACGAAATAATGACGTAGCGGTGTCAGAGGTCGATCAACAGTGTCAAACCTTTATAATTATTATAGTGTATCTGTTTCGCTCTCGTTTCAAATTACACTAGATCAGCTGTTGACTTGTCGGTGTTTTTGAAGATCTCCATTGTACTTTGTCGTGTGTGGGTTTAGAAAAAAAACAACTTTCTATAATAAAATGGCTGGTAACGCTTGTCTATGGGAAAATGGTCGGCAAATGGTCGGGCAAATGGTCGGGCAAATGGTCGGGACATTTGGAAGAAAGCTATTATTATTATAATTGGGGGGGGGGGGGGGGATAACCTCAACAATTACCACTTAAATAAGAATTCTGCATGATTTATTTCGTTGGTTTGATTAATATTCGGCTGTCTACGCAAGTCGGCACCTAATGAACGCGTTCCAAACTTGGCGCGCACAACGATTTTCATTGGCGTGAGAAAGACTAAAAAAAAAAAATAAAAAAAAAAAAAAGCGATTTAATGTGGATTTGTAGGTTGTTCGCACGCTGAATAGAGTAGAAATCCTACTTTGGCAGAAACGGTTGCGGACCCCTGGCACAAGCTAAAATAGCAGTTATATCTCACAGGTTAAGTTAGAGCTGCCGGAAATATGGCAGATGTGTAGTTGTGTGGCCATGGCGTCATTTGCGTGGATTCACTCCCCTTATTTTTTTTAATATTTTTTTTAAATAGAGTTACATTTTCATTAATATGACGGTGGCAAATTTTTATTGGTTGATTAATTATAATTTTTAAAATTTCATTGGTTGGCCTATTAAATGTGTTAATAAGCTCAGCCATTTTTTAAAGATAATCTTAGAGGGTGACCACTCTGTGTTTCATTAATTTTTTGATATTCTTTTCGTTGGAACCTGAAATAAAGTGTGTAAAAGTGTATTCCATGAAAATGTAAGTTGGGTTTTCATTACTTCTTTCTTTTATAATTAATTTTGGCCACTTTTCTTTTTTTTTTTTTAAATTTTCCTACTTTTCAGGGTCAAAACCCAGCGCCACGTTAGGCTAAGGAGAGTGTCAAAACGCTGGTTCCGATAGGGTCAAAACCCTGGTTAGGGAGAGGGTCAAAACCCTGTTAGGGAGAGGGTCAAAACCCTGTTAGGGAGAGGGTCAAAACCCTGTTAGGGAGAGGGTCAAAACCCTGTTAGGGAGAGGGTCAAAACCCTGTTAGGGAGAGGGTCAAAACCCTGTTAGGGAGAGGGTCAAAACCCTGTTAGGGAGAGGGTCAGATAAATGTCGGAATGAGCGTTCAGTAGCAGCGCCCTACGCCCCAGCGCAAACTCGCCCAGTGATGCGTCCATTTTCTGACTTACGACGTATAAATTGTCTCTCGATGAATTCCCGACAGAATAACGCTCGCCATATCATTAAACCTTTTCACATCCCAGGCACTGTCATTGGACCACTCGGAGCTCGCCATACCATTAAACCCTTTTTTCACATCCCACACCTTATCATTGGACCACCCAATGAGAATAGACTGATAAGTGTAGATGTAGCGAAATTCAACACGAGTAGAGATTCGTACATCACTTTTATAAAGTTATAATCCTGTTTAACTGAAAAGCATCTTTGCTATTTTATTTTTAAAAATCATAACATTTCGTATCGACGGATGCATTTTTAATGAGGTCCTATTTTTGTAAGACCTGTTCGTGATTACAATACATATATTGATTATTTTCAATGTTAACACCTAGGGTCAAGATAAAAGTGCTATTAAAATTTTATCCTGAAGAATGACACTTTCAATGACACTCTAAAATGACACTGTCATTAACACTTTCAATGACACAATCAAGGACACTTTCAATGACACTATCAATAACACTTTCAATGACACTTTTATCGACACCTTTAACGACACTTTCAACGACACTTTCAATGACACTTGAAAGGACACTTTCAATGGCACTCTCAATGACACTTTCAATGACACTTTCAAATGACACTCTCAATGACATTCTTAATGACACTCTTAATGACACTTTCAATGACACTCTCAAATGACACTCTCAAATGACACTCTCAAATGACACTCTCAAATGACACTCTAACATGACACTTTCAATGACATGTTCAATGACAATCTAAAATGACACTTTCAATGACACTATCAACGACACTCTCAATGACACTATCAACGACACACTTTCAATGACACTTTCAATGACACTTTCCATGACACTTTCAATGACACTTTCAATGACACTTTCAGTGACACTTTCAATGACACTTTCAGTGACAATTTCAATGACACTTTCAATGACAATTTCAGTGACACTTTCAATGACACTTTCAATGACACTTTCAATGAGAATTTCAATGACACTTTCAGATTGAGCAGCTGAGAACACAGCATCGCATTTCAGGGCTTCGTGAAAACTGGTCTCGAAATCAAACCTTGACAACTGTCCATGTCTTGGTTCGTCCAACCGAGAATGTTGTTATTGTCACAGCGCGAGACGTGACGATAATCTCCGGTGAAAGACGTCATTTCTCTTGTTTTGCAATGAAATATTTTTTTTTTAAAGTTCCAAATTTAAACTCGGCGTTAAACATGTGTTCACTGTGTGTTTAGTGGCGTTGTTGTTGTCGGCATCATTCAGTCTGCCAAAGACGATCACGTACGCTTCTATTTCATCCACACTCGAGCGTGTGACTTGCGAGGCGTATTCCAGGTGTGGGAATCCCGGCTCCATCTCTCAAAAGAGAACCTCGACCGTACGTTGTCTTTGCGCTTTCACATTTTAATATTATTATTGTTATTTTTTTTTGGGGGGGGGGGGGGGGGGGTTTACGCTTTTTTTTTTCAGTTTCTTTGTATTGCCAAAATGGACACGGTTGTCGTTTGGCCGCATCTACTTGCCTGTTGGTGGTTATATTGTTTGTTGAAAAGATCATTAATGTTAACAGTCAGTTAACAGTCAGTTTTTTTGCTCTTTACAAAATCAATATGATTGACTGAGTGGGTGAGCAGTAAAAATGACGTTTGGCTTTCGTTGTAATGTTTAGAAACGTAGCCGTGTGCGAAGCGATGAACGTAGTCATGGGCGTAGCCATGAACGTAGACATGGGCGTAGCCATGAACGTAGCCGTGAACGTAAGCCAGGGGCGTAGCCATGAACGTAGTCGTGAACGTAGCCATGGGCGTAGCCATGAACGTAGCCATGGGCGTAGCCATGAACGTAGCCATAAACGTAAGCCGTGGCGTAGCCATGAACGTAGCCGTGAACGTAGCCCTGTTCCAGTACTATTGAAGAGGGATGAAATTATTTTGAGTATAATTTACTGCTCTGAATTTTTTTTTTAAGTCACAACCGCCTACCCCCCCCCCCCCCCCATAATAATATATATGCTATTCCTTAAGCTGGGAGAGAAACGTAGTCCCGAAAAGATAGGATCCGACGAGTCGACGTCGTCCATTAAATATCAAAACCGTGGGTGTGGTTGGCGGTTGTGCTCCATACTTTGGTTTAGAGACCGATGATCTGAGATATCAAATAAACCGCTATCAGTCAGTGGTGGGATATTCTAGGATGGCTCAAATTGGTGTTTCCCAAACGATAACTGCGGACATATTAAAGTTTACCTTATTTCAGAGATGGCTTTTTTTCACTTTTTTTTTTGGTACTGGCATACGTCAGCAATTTATCTGATCCAGACAAAGCTTGCAGAACATCTAGGGATACAAAAAAAAAACCCATAAAATTTGAAACAAATTAACACAGGAGAAGCACAATCTTGTCTGAAATCAAAATTATTTAGCAAAGACTTCTTATAGTTGCTAGGAGTGAATAAAATTGCATGAGATTAGAGTCTTTAAAATGTTTGAGGACCACCCATTAATAAACAAATTTGACTTCCGCAATGTTTGCGATAGAGCCGACGGGATTCCGGACTTTAATTTCACTTGATCCCTTGTCTTTTTCTTAATTCTTTTAAGAAATAGATTTTTAACGAAATTTTCTTAGAAAAGCCTTTGAAATTGCTGAGTCACGTTTTATTCATAAACACTTTTTAAAAGTTTCCAAAAAAAAAAAAAACAACATTCAATAAACATGTTTGATGCAATTCTCTGTATTCTGTACTAGTTTATCATGGTTTACATTGATTGCCCTTTTTTCAGCAAACCCCACACTTCCCCTTGTTTGCCTTTTTTCTTCTAAAGTCTCAAGAATCACTGGTATAGATGATGGATAACTTTTCTTCATTTTTTTTGGTTTAAATCCGATCCTGAAAAAAAAAATCAAATGACGGGGAGGAGATTGAACGGCTGAAATCACATCTGCAAATGTTGACGACATCCTCAGCTCCTGCCTGGGTTAAAGGTCGAGGTCATGCACGGGATACGATTGATGTCAGGGGGGGGGGGGTCACAAAGGTCACGATATCAAACTCAATGACTCGAAGGCCGGGCTTTTCGTTTTAGCGGAGTCATTACACTGGCACACTTTTTCTTTAAAGGGGAGGATATTGGATTCAGATTCCAGTACACTTTTCTACGGACGGGAGTGATGTGGTGGGGGAAAAAAGGGGGGGGGGGAAATTACAGTATATCATAGCCTTAGAGACTGTAAATTTTGCTTTTTTTTAATGGAAGGGTCATTTTTCAGTCCATCGTGTGATGCAGTCTGGCGGCATTAATGGTAACAGGATGGATGACGTGGGTTGTTTCTGTAAGGATTTCTATCAATTTCGTATGAGCTCTTTAATGTGCCTGACAGAAACATGGCTTAACGAAACGTTACCAGATTCAGCAGTGGCACTGGACTAATTTAACATTTTCAGTGCCGAAGGAACAACCGACAGCATCAAATCCAAAGGAAGGGGTTGCAATATATGTTAACAAAAACTACTGTAGAATCAACAACGGAATAGTGAAACATGTAGTTTGTACACCCGACATGTAACTACCTTGCACCACTTTGCCGCCATTTTACCTACCTACGGAATTCACACAAACCTGTATCATCCTGAAAACCCGGAGATGGGGAGATGGAGTTCACGTGCGCCTAACAGGCAGCAGTGAGGCCTCTCGAACATCTAACATCGGATTTATTTTACGCGCTTCGAGCCTTTGGGGATGAAGCGGGATTTTTAAATAAACTTTATTATTATTATTATTATTATTATTACTCGCTGCAATGTCTTGGGTTGCCGTGTGAACATGACGTCGGCTATGTAGCTGAAAATGACACGAAATTTGATTTTCTGGGTAAAACGATTGCTTCTTTTCACAAATTTCATCCAGTCGATGAACTTCGACGCAAGAAGGCCACGTGATATTAGAGCACGCGGGGAAACGTCTTCATTTAGCAATAGTTGTAGCCGTTTCTGATGTGAGGGAAATGATGATTTAAATCAGTTTAAAGGGTTTCGAGGCCTGAGATCGGTATCGAGTATCAAGCATCGTCGAAAGTATGATGGTTCGATTATGGCGTGTTATGAAGTGCAAACCCGGAGATGGAGTCCCGTAGGAGGTATGACACTGACGCAATGAAATTCCGTCAACTCCTGCAAAGCATAAAGAGCACAGTGAAATACACGCACACATGCTGCTGGTCAACTACTGCATCCTGGTCTATTTCACGTCGTCTTGAATCCGTCTTGCCATTGGATCAAAATGGATGAGGACGAGCGTGCGAGGCTGACGAAGCGAGCAACTGCCCATCACTTTAAACAAACACAAGTCACTCACAAAAATTACCTTGGCCATCTTCGCGTGCGAAGGACGAAAAATAACAACGAACAATATTATGAAGTGAATGTTGTTGTTTTTAAAAACGTTGTTTCCTAAAAAAGAATTCAATTTTATTTTCAAAGGGACACCTCATGGAAGTGCTGAGATAAAATAACACAAGATGAGATTATAACTATCTTCTCCAGTAATTGAAAGGTACTGAAGGGAGAGAAAAAACGACGAGGGGTAATTAAACAAATAAATCCTTATTGATTTCCCGGCATTATCTTGACCAACCTATCGCAAATGAATTTGTTTTATCGTTTACCTCGAAAGAGTCTATGATCTCTGTCAGTGGTGGTCACCCAGTGTGACAGCCTGGCTATCTGGTCACGGACCGGTGAACGAAAAAGCTTTAAATAATCCACGACGTAATGAAACGGACGTATTTGCTGTTTACCTCTATTATTGCACCTTAAATTGTAAACATCACATTTTACGTATACGCTAAATAAGCTTCAGCTTAGGGCCTAACAATTTGCCAGCTATATATTTTTAATTTTTCTTTGACCAACTCATGTCATTTCAAACGGGTAAAAGGGGGGGGGGGCTCCGGACTTTGTATAGCTTAGGGCCTCTGGACTTTGTATAGCTTATGGCCTCTGGACTTTGTATAGCTTAGGGCCTCAGCAAGTCTAAATTCGGCCCCGGTGACAGCAGATCTTGTTTTGGTGTTTGTGTTTAATCTTAAAGCTAGGCAGTTTCACAGTTAGCGAATAATGTGTGAACCACTAATGGGAGACAAGTAATATACTTTATACTTATTGTGAATATTATACAGAGTGTTGGGACTTTGAGAGTACGAGCCAATCAGAGTGTTGGGACTTTGAGAGTACTGACCAATCAGAGTGTTGGGGCTTTGAGAGTACTGGCCAATCAGAGTGTTGGGACTTTGAGAGTACTGGCCAATCAGAGTGTTGGGACATTGAGAGTACTGGCCAATCAGAATTTTTTGATTAGATTATAATCAAAGAAGACAACGATAAAGGCGGATTGAACAGAGACCGTTGATTGTGTAAAAAAAGATTTTGTTGGTGAAATTATCAAGTAAAATGTAAAAAAGGGGAATATGTTATGAGAGTATAATAATAATAGGAATTGAAAATGGCGTTATGTGATGCGAAGTATCTTCATGATTCTGTGAAACATATTTATTATTGCGAATCTTGTGGATGCCCATATTAAATTTTCGTCAATGTTTGAACCGCGTCGTCTGGGGTTCTCTCTACAACGAGACATAACAACGAGAGCCAGACTGCATAGAATGTTATTTGAATTCAGAGGTGCGTGATGAGAGGATTTATTGTCTATATAGATCGGTAATTAAGCTAAACAAAGATAAGCAAGGTAAAATGCTAGTAAAAAAATGCATTCAAGTTGTGCCGTTCTGAAGGCGTTGAGTTAGGATGATACATAAAATCTAACATCAAATTGAATTTATGACATCATTTTAATATAGCAGTATATATACATATAATTTAAATATATACGCATACCCTAAACACACAATTCCTATCACAGCCCCAACCTCTCTTTTTGCGGACGTTTTGGCAACAACTTATAGATATTTTAATCCTTTTTTTTTTTTTTTTTTTTTTTTGAAAACCACATTTTTCTGGCTTTCCTAAAGAATACAGTTCTTCTTCCTGCACTGTAAATGGAGACTGTATGTCAAAAAATATGAATACAATGTTTATTTTTCATTAAAATTATAAAACAAAATTTTAAAAATGCACACATTAAATTATTTGTTTACTGATGGCATGAATCTATCGTTTAAAACCAATGAAACATAAAAAAATCCAGATGACTTCTCGAACTCCGTTAAAAACGCCTACTCTCGAAAACTAAAACAAATTGTATGTCTTAAAATATAACTTTATTTAAAATCGAATGGTGTAACCTAAACCGCTTCGAGTTCGATCTCATTAGCTAGCTGATTACCGGAAGTGGAATCAGCTCCGTAAGCCTAGGCCGGGCAAACAACCTCTGCTGACGTACCAGTCGGTCCGTCCCGCGAACTGAAGCATTCATTACACCAACATGCCATTCGCAAACCCACTTTATTGTCTACATGCTCTCGTTCCCCAGGCCGTGATCCATTAGCTCCCATTACTGCACCGTGGTTTTATTTCGGTTCTTTCGCACCTCCTTATTTTTTATTGTTCGCTAGAAATTTTTTTAAATAATAAAAGTAAAATCTGGTATGACATCCCCCCCCCCCCGGGCCACGAATAAATCTTAATGACTTGTTTCGATTCTTGTTATTGTAGTTGAGAAATATTTACATTTTTTAAGGTCGCCCAAGTTTCCGCAAAACTGTCAGAAGGGGGGGTGGGGGACAGGAAGAGCAGGGGTGTTAAGAGCAGGCTAGGCTTTTTGTGACCGGAAACAGTGAGCTAATGGCGGCTTGTCTGTAAGAATGTTGAAAACGAGAAATTAAAGTTTTGGTTTTATTTATTAACATTGAACAACAAAAAAAAAACGTATTGTTGTGCTGTCTTAAGAACTAAAGAGCGAAAATAATTTTTAATTAAAATAAGGCAGGGACACGGCGATCTCTAAAGGGAATGAAGATTTTTATTTTTAAACAAACGTATTTGCATGTTGGTGTAATGTCAATAAGAGACTTTTTTTTTTGAGACTGATGTAAGCCTATGACGTATATAACGTAAATGTCATCTAATAAAGAGACTGTTATTTTACAAAGTTATGCGTTTATCCCAGTGGGCCCTGCAACCAGTGGCGTAGTGAGGGGGAGACAAGGGGGGGGCATCATGTCCCGGGCACTACTCACAAAGGGGCGCAAAATGGTATATTTTACTATAATATTGTATGGTTTCGAATGGGGGGCGCTAAAAAGGTATTGGGGGCGCTAAAAAGGTATTGTGCCCTGGGCGCGAGTTAAGCTCGTTACGCCACTGCCTGCAACCCCTAAGACTAGAGTCTTAGATATTTAAGGTGTAGCGGGGGGGGGGGTAGTTGTATGGGGATAGAAAATGAAATTAAATGCAAAAAAAGGGGGGGTGCCTAAAAACGGACAAGTCATACGATGGCTCTAGGGGGTAAACAAATAATTTGTAAAAACTACCCGTTTTTTTAATCACTCCAAAAAAGGGAAAAAAATGTTTAGGACTACCTCTCGTTGTCCTGGTTACATGTCATGATTCCAAATAATGCAATGTTTCTGAACTTGTGGTTCGCGATCCCTTTGGGGGCCGAACGACCCTTACAATCGGAATTCCCATATTTATGAAGGAGCAACGTAAATAATTGTATGATGTGGGGGGGGGGGGTCACCACAAAGTGAGGAACATTAAAGAGTCTATATTAAAGGGTCGTGGCATTATGAAGTTTGAGAACCACCGAGCTAATGCGCTGCAAATTAAACATAAGGTTGGACAAACAAGTGACCCAGATTTGAGGAATCAGTTTGATGTCCGGACGGCTATTTTTGCTCCTTATTAGAAAAGATATTTGTGGCTCTTATCTGCAAGGGTTTGGTGCAAAGATAAAGGCAGACTGCTTATATGATTATATGGAATATTACATAATCATTAAATGGAAGATTACGTCGATCATTTTATATGAGATATAACAAGGCTCCAACTTGCATTATCTCTTGGATTATTTTTAAAACACCAAATTTAAAACGAAGTCTACCTATATCCTTTCAAGCCTATTTAAAAAATACAATAATTTTTATTAGTCCAAGCATTGCTTCAGATCGTATTTGTTGCATGTTTTGTATTTTAGTATTGTTTGCTCTATATTATTTCACGTCAAATGGCAGGAAAAAAGTCCCCAACACGGATGTCCTGTCTCAAACAAATATGTGCATACCTAAGGACGTGCTGTACAGCGAGCTGGCGACAGGGTCAAGGTCAGTTGGACGGCCTCGTCTCAGATACATAGACATATGCAAAAGAGAATGAAGGCGGCCAACATCAACATCTCACATTGGGAAAGACCTGGCGGATGATCGCTCCACATGGCGGGGCATCGTCAAGAAAGGATCACTACTTGCCGAGGAGCTTTACAGGGCGGAAGCAGCCGTAAAGACAGCGCAGAGAAAGGCCAGAAAACACTGCTCCACCGCATTCGTGTGTTGGACATGCAAAAGAGACTGCCACTCGAGGATCGGTCTCACTAGCCACACAAAGAGCTGCAACCAGAGAAGATAAATCTATCGTCTCTTGTAGACGGCAAGATGCCATACATTATTTCACGTATGGGATGTCTGAAAATACTTGCATTGCTAAAATAATGTTGTGTTCATTTTGTTTTACAGACATCACGTTTATCTCATAGTGATGTGTCTAATTTTTTGAGCCATCCGTTGTTTATTTCAGGAGTTGCTATTCAAATTTATTTTATTTTAATATCATTGAAGGTTGTTTTTTTCCGTCAACTTCTTTCCGCGTGAATAGCTCGATGTATTTGTTTGTTTCACCAGCTACGCCTTTGCAAACAGTAGTGGGTACATGATCTGTATTCTATGCACGAGCAGGCAATGGTAGGTAAATGATTTATATGTTATGCACTCGCAAGCAATAGTATTTAAATGATCTATATTCTTTGCACTAGCAAGCAATGGTAGGTAAAATATCTATATTATATGCACTAGCAAGAAATGGTAGGTAAATGATCAATATTCTGTGCCCTAGAAAGCTGTAGTAGGTACATTATCTATGTTGTATCCGAAAATTGGGGAATTTTTTTAAATTTCCAAACATATTAGTTGAATTATGTGTTGACTGTACAGTTTCCAGATCCACCTGAAGCTCTGTTTCGCCTAAACGCAGACGTAATCATTATATCTTAATTTGCTATTTAAGTCCATCTACACCATCTTATACTATGAGTTCAACTACTGAATCCATTAATTTAGTTAGTGCACCGTGTCCTTTGTAGATGGTAACAGCGTGACACAGTGACCTAATCAAACGTACACCTCTTGTCTGCTGGCCACTTATCACCAAATTAAATCCGGCTGCGATGGCGTCCAGACGTCTTAAGTAGCTTACTTTACCCCTGAGATTATCCGCGAGCAAAACGTATTAACAAATGATAGCCTCGAACATTGGCGCTAAATATGTGAAACTCGTATCAAGTTTTCTCAGACACTAGAGTTTCAAAAGCTTTTTTTTTGTTTTAAATCTCATCCGGGAATTTTGCAATATTAAGATAATGTATACACTTTAATTATTACTTAATGATCTTAAGCTTCCTATGTTGCAGAGATTTTCAATTTTCTTCCCCGTTTTATTTTTCAGTAGCATTAAAACCTGGGTAATAAAATAGCGGCTGGGGGACCAACGTCGTCATATTATGGGTCTTAAAATATGTACACATTTTGAGCGCTGTTCTTCAAAACAGTCTTGAAACGTGTGTAAGTAAACTGTGTTTTCAAGTCTTGTTTCAAACTGAAGAGGCCTCATCATGCAGAGCACAACGCTGTATTCCACAATAGGGTTCGTCATTTCTCAGACCGGAAAACGTCATAGCGTTTCTATTTTTTTAGAACGTCGGACAAGTGTTTCTTAAAACATGGCAGCTCCTAGTGTGTTTCAGCACATCGTTCGGAAGATCCTTGAACCCAAAGACACTGTTACATGTGTGATACGCGCAATGAAGTCCCATTTCACAAACTAGCAACAAAATAATGTACAAAATATTTCGTAAAATATAGCTGGAAACAAATTTTGATTTAGGTTAAGGGCCTCTTCCCAAACATAGTACTACTGAGCAGTGTTGACATTTTGGTCGACCCGAGTACCCGGATGATTACAGCAGTTTTATTTAATAGATTTCCGCCATCCAATGATAAGCCATATAGGAATAGGGAAAACGAGAATGAATAATCCCCTGTCTATCCCCTGCTCTCCGTGGCTCGGTTGATTATTGCAAATTTGAAGATGAAAACAACTATTGCACATAAAAAAAAAACCATCATAATACCAACGACAACAAAAAAGCAGTAATTGTAGAAAAGGTACAACCTTAGATTTCAATTGTGCCAAGATTCTACATATTCTTTACTGACTTCAGTGCCGCTCGGCCAGAGGGTCAAAAATCGGTTTTGACTCTGAAAATCTTGGTTCTTGAAGGGTTCTTGAAAAGAAATTTGGCTCTCAAAAAATATGTTTTATCGTCCCGCTGCTTATTTTTGGGCTCTTTTCACCAATGAGTTTGCCGACCACTGGTCTAGCATAAAACTCACAATTGATATGTACATTAATTATTTTTTATTTGGTCTGTGAATAAACGAATTTCAGTATACAAAACAGTTCAATAGCGTTTTTAAATTTGTATTGGTATCCTAAAATTTGTTTCTTGATTTATTTCAAGAGTTATATCAATTATTACACATCATCCAACATTTTGAATGAGACCGTGGTTTTCATTGGTCTTGATAGCTTTAGCAATTTTGAGCCACTTGAAAAAATGGTTGCTTAAAAAAAAAAAATTACACAATTTCAAATATTTGAAATTAATTATCCGTTTTTAAATTTGAAAAATTCTTCACCAGGTCGTGATCCCGACGGGTCAAGCTTTGACGAACACACTGACAAGTTAATCCGACTAGACTTCCTGAACGTCACTTTTGACAAAATTGAACCGGAAACAAGGGGACGGCACTGCGACCAAGTTCAAAACTACCGGTGAGTTGTCGGACCAAATGTAATGGATGGATCGTGTATGAATTATTTCCCCATCAAGTGGCCGACTCTTTCCATCACGTTCACGCTTCCGGTTTAGGTTGAGATAGATACAGGTCTCAACCCCTTAGAAACTTGGGGGGAAAATGAATAGAGTATTATACAGTATGTTAGGTAGACCGTGACATGACTAATTCATCTCAAGCGCGTGTCAAAGGGACGCGATTCTCCGCGAGACTTGGTTCAAGTGTTGTTCTGATCGTTTCATTTAGAGTGTTTCTTTATTTCTTAAAAAGCTTGACGCTAGAATGTAAGTGTCTAAATATAGATATTTGATTTCGTCAACAGTTTACGCGTTCAAAAGTAAAGAAAAAAAAACAGTGTTGGGGAGTCGTTGCGTTGAATCAACAGCGATTGGGGAAGCTGTTCCTAGACGACCGCTTCGTCGAAGCTGTTTCGTAAATTAGTTGCGAGGTAGAAACGCACATTAAAAATCCCCATTAGCGGGCGTCTGATGCTTCACCGGGATGGAAAGGGGAGGGGGGGATTTTAGGACGTAAAGTTACCATCCCAACTCCTGGGAGAGTCGTCTGCTGACGCTGTGAGAGCATCATCACCAGCCGACTGGATGTCCTTGAGCCGGGGTGACCCGATCGAGTGGGTGCTGGCGGGGGCTGACCTGGTGAAGGAAAATCACCAACATGACTCTCCGCGGTCAGATATTCAGGCTTGGGAGAGGGTGTGCTTTGAGGGAGGCATAAGGAGCTTGGTACTTAGCTCGATGGCTCGCTGGCGCAATTTGCTATTGTTCAATTTCAGTATTTAAAAAAACTGCTTTGAAGGACCAAGTTGACATGTTTTATGCTCAATTTTTAGAGACTCGAAGTGGCCATGCTACGTCATCACAAACGCCAAAGTTTATTTCTACAAAAATCATCACCCAGTGTCCCACACACTGAATTAATGCATCTTTCATTTGTGTCTTGACATGTCAACCCTCATTTCTATACGCGCGTAGTGTTCTTACTTTACTTTCTCATTGATGCAGTTCTCTCTCTCTCTCTCTCTCTCTCATTCTCTCTCACTCTCTCTCTCTCTCACTCACTCTCTCACTCTCTCTCTCACTCTCTCACTCTGTCCCTCACTATCTCTCACTCTCTCATTCTGTCTCTCTCACAATCTCTCCCACTTTCTCTCTCACTCTTTCTCACTCTCTCTCACGTTTTCACTCTCTCTCTCCCTCTCTCACTCCCTCTCTCCTCTCTCTCTCCCTCTCATGTCAATCACCTCTTGGGTTTAGCAAATATCTTTGCGATCAATACAGTCCTCACACAAAACTTTTCGCCCCGCCCCCCCCCCCTCCTTCCAACCTCCTCCTCTAAATCATCTCACTGTAATCCCACTCATACAAACCCATTTACTACCAAAAAGGAATGTCCCAATACTTTCTTTTCACTTGATTTAAAGTGAAATTTGCTTTCATCCATTTCCATGAAGGTAAAAAGAAATGAAATCATGCAAATTACAGTAACGAAGAAAAGGGCATTTTATTTAGTATCTTTAAAATACGCCCATGCGTCTCGAAAAGTAATTTATTTTTTTAGGTGGAATACATTAAAATGTTGTAGGCTCTGTGACTTCATGCCTCGAGCGAGTCAGGCGCCACACATATTTCGTCTATCAGCGGATGTTAACTTTTACCACTACCTAGAAGCAGGGCCGGATTAAGCCATTTTAGTTTCCGTAAGGCACAAACCCACATGGGTGCCCCCTTCTGCCCGGGGCCCTTGATCTTTCACTGACAGTAAAAATATTTCTTGAGGACTTGTGGTGCCCCCAAACGATTGGTGCCCAAGGCACGTGCCTTGTTTGCCTAATGGTTAATCCGGCCCTGCCTAGAAGTCCATCTGACTCAATGTTCATGTGCCACGTCAGTTCAATGGAAACAGCGACCAGCCCTGTGTGCTACACGTATCTATGAATTGATCTTAACGTAGCTCTGTCTGTTTATTTTCATTGGCTTGGTGACCTGGTCCCCGGATAATCGTTTAAATATTCCTTGGCTTCTGTATGTCGGATATGAAACTAAACAAAATTCCTTTCATTTAAAAGAAAAAAAATTTTTTTTTTTTAAAAAGTAACTTTCCAATCATAATTAACCTGAGGCAGGAACACATGTTCGGAAGAATTGTCTTAAAAGTCGGGACAAATTTTTGACCTTGTTTTTGTCGAGACCTGGACTTGACATTGCGTGTCCTAAAGCCGGGACCAAATGTTTACCTTGTTTATATTTAGACTTGGGGGCACCCGTTAAGAATGCATGGCCTGACACTTAACGAATTGGAAAGTGAAGAAGGAAAAAAAAATGAAGAGATTCCGTGACTGCCTCGGCACCATGATCCTTGGATCATTCCAATTCTGCAGTGCAACAGTTAGACGGCTAAGACATTGTTTCATAAAGTCATCGCTCTCCACAACCTTTATAGAAATGTATGCTAAAAGAGGCTCTACAATACCCGCTTTTTTTTTTCTAAATTGAGTTATAAAACATAATGGGAAAAGCAAAGAGAAAGTGATCTGATTTCAAATTGAATGAGACATATCACGTTGGTGATCTTTTTAAAAATAAAATTCTTCGTGTTTTTTTTTTTTTTCGGGGGGGGTGCAGAACTTTGCGGGTGATGTAATTTTTAATGAAATAAAAAAAAAACCGTTATCATAGCCTCACGTCGAAGAATGGTGAGGATGTGGTGGTCATGTCAGGTACCAACAGTGTGGCACCCTCCCCCACCCACACCCCACACCAAAACTCAGCAGGCAAGCGAATGTATTTTTGAATGGCCACCGGATGTACAAATTGGACGCAAGCTTGAAAACCGAGTTTGAAACTTTGTGACCTCCGGCAAGGATTCTAACATTCCCCCCCCCCCCCAAACTACAAGTGTTCTCAAACTCTGACCTCTGGATTTTCATTTGTTTATATATATTTATTTATTAAAATTGTCCATGATTCCAAAATGACTTTGAACCTGTTCTTTCTGTGGCTAATTTGGCAAGGACCATGATCATGTTTCTACAAAAAAAAATACACGAAGGCGTTTTTTGGGTGAAGCGCCTATTTTCCGAACAAATTTTGAGACCTCTGGTAGTTCGGATAATTATTTTTCGGATAATCGAGCCCTAAAATGAAAAGTTGCGTTAACGAAGTTAGATCTTAGAAGGTAACATATTCTTGCCATACAGTTCTACAACTCTGTGACTTCAGTGTACAGTATATAAACTGCATCTGGCTGTTTATCGCGGTCAGCTATCTGTTGTAAAAAAAATATTATTTTTTAACTGTGAGTACTGGAATATATTTTCTGCGAAATTAGATCCAACATAGGTGACGAACAATAACATCCGGGGGAATTTGGGGGGGGGGGGTGTAACTCTTATCATTGCGAACGTGCAATCCGCGATACATCTCAATTAGCAATCTTGCAGGATTCCAATATCCCAGTAGGGATACAGCGTTTTGATTTTACCTGGAGTGTGCGACCCCCGAAAAGGATGTGGGGGGGGGGGGGGGTAGAGTTATTTTCCGATGTGTGTACCCCAAAGGCTCTAATCCTTGTTCGATTCGCTACTGCTGGTAATTTTCCTTTTATTGATTTGTAAATGATCTAGCAGGATTTCCAATAAAAATGTTCATGCTTGTCTTTTTAGGGGATCCATTCTTCATAATTTATTTCTCTATTTAAGGTGGGAAGGGGGTACTGATCATACGTTTTAGAACCTCTGATAAAAATATATATATATAATTATGGTGCGCTTCCTTCTTACGGCACTTGGATGCAACTATCCAAGTTTTTCCATTTCATCTTGTATGATTGTATTAACAAGGAAGTTGCTTTTTCTATAGATTGGATGCAGTTTTTTTTAATTTGATTATATTTATTTTATTATTATGTATTTTAATTTTTTAAATATTTTTTAATATTTTTTTTAAGTTAAGGTGGTGGTTGGTAGTTAAAATATCTTTCTTGTTCGGTTCTGTGTTCCTTATTTTGCAACATGAGACTCATAACTCCCACTACAGCTTATTCATATAGCTACATAACTAGTTATAGCTACAGAGCCTCTTACTTTTAGAACTGGCAGAAACTGATGGAAGCGTCCGTTTATTACAATAAGATTTCATTTGTTATCGTGAGTATTTAAGCAACCGCGACCTCATTCCTTTTCCCCACTGAATCGTTTATTTTTTTGTTAATGCCATGAGAGTTGCGTTTATTCTAGTGCAGGGGCGGCGAACTGCCGCTCGTGGGGATTATCGGGCGCCCCTTCGACAGTTCTCAGCTAGAACAGATATCATCTGGGTTTTTTTTTTATTTTTTTTTTAAAGGAAATTAGAAAGAATACACAAAATGCACGTCTCCTCTATTACAAATCTTGTGTCCCCTACGGGTTTTCATTGTAACGCCAATCTTAAGCACAAGTTGAAGTTCCGTAGTCGTAGCAATCATTCCGTAGTCTTAACAATCATTCCGTAGTCTCATTAATCATTCGTAGTCTCAACAATCATTCGTAGTCTTAACAATCATCCCGCAGTCTTAACAATCATCCGTGGCCTTAGCAATCATTCGCAGTCTCAACAATCATTCGTGGTCTTAACAATCATCTGTAGTCTTAGCAATCATCATTAGTCTTAACAATCTTGCGTAGTATTAACAATCATCCGTCGTCTTATCCATCTTCCGTGGTCTTAACAATTACACGTGGTCTTAACAATCCTCCGTATTCTTAACAATCCTCCGTATTCTTAACAATCATCCGTAGTCTTAACAATCATTCGTAGTATTAACAATGATCCGTAGTCTTAACACTCATCCGTGGTCTTAAGAATCATTCGTAATATTAACAATCATCCGTAGTCTTAATAATCATTCGAGGTCGTACTGCAAGAGTTAGCTGTAGAGGCATACCGAGAGTTGTGCGGCATGACACGACACGGCACGACACGGTATGACACGGCAAGACCCGAGGCCTTCAATTGAAAAAGAGAGGTGTGTATGTGTGCCTGGTTGTGGGGGTAAAGGGTTGGTCGTAAGTGTTGGACAGGCGGACAAAGAATGCACAAGTTCATCAGCTAGTGTCCGTGCATTGAATGTGTGGAAATCAAATGCTTATATAATAATCTGCCCGTTCTCGTATTACTCGTGTGTTTTTAACTTGACGTTAAATGCGACTTTTGTAAGAGTTGCTTTCTCAAGCTTGACTGACTTCTTGAAGGTCTAACCGTTGGCGCATTATGCCCTCGGTACGCCCCTGTTTATCGGAGCGCCCTGGGGATTCTTAAATGTACAACAGATGTCAGCGCGTTCCACGTTGAGTAGTTCGCATTATGTCTGAAAATCTGTGCAATTTTGACCTATCAACATTCGCATATCGACTTCTTCTCTCAGCTGTCGGACATGTTTTACTTATGTTTGGTGTTTTATTCTGCAATTCTTCCAGTAGTTGAAACAATTCTTCCAGTTTTTTAAGCATTTCTTTCAGTAGGTGAAACAATGCTTCCAGTAGGTGAAACAATACTTCCAGTAGGTGAAACAATTATTCCAGTAGGTGAAACATTTCTTCCAGTAGGTGAAACATTTCTTCCAGTAGGTGAAACAGTTCTTCCAATAGGTGAAACAATTCTTCCAGTAGGCTAGGTGAAACAATTCTTTCTGTAGGTGAAACATTTCTTCCAGTAGGTGAAACAGTTCTTCCAATAGGTGAAACAATTCTTCCAGTAGGCTAGGTGAAACAATTCTTTCTGTAGGTGAAACATTTCTTCCAGCTGGTGAAACAATTCTTTCTGTAGGTGAAAAATTTCTTCCAGTAGGTGACACGAGGACATGTTTGCACAGACGTAAGAATCATGCAACTCGCATGCTAACGGACATTTAAATAATTAATGTCTACCGGTGACCACAGCCCAGGGAAGGAGGGGTAAATACGAAATATTGGAAAGGAAATACAGACAATTGATGGAAACACAGACAAGTCAACTTTGCTTTTACGTGACTTTCATAAATAAAACATCATACTCTTATTCATCCGAATAAGATGTATTGAACAGATGATACGTTCATATCCGTGGGGTTATCTGTGTTTACCGTAAAAGTAACTGAAGAGTATGTTCTTTTTCTAAAGCCCTTAGGGCTTATGCAGTAGAGGTGTATTATTTATCCTGAGGATAACTTGATCATTTGTCGTCAGACTGTTTGTCGAGAGAGAGAGACGCTATGGCTGACTTGCTCCGAAGGTGAATAACGGCTTTTCTTGTTGACTTGCTCCGAAGGTGAATAATGGCTTTTCTTGTCCAAAATGTAAATGCCATTCCTGTTTAATATGTAGCGACAGGGGCGGCTTTAAAAAGGAAACATCTTCAGGGTATGTCTCGACATTTTGGAACACCATCCCCTCACTCCAACCCGCAACTCCAACCCCAACTCCAAACCCCACTCCAACCCGCAACTACAACCCCAACTCCAAACCCCACTCCAACCCGCAACTACAACCCCAACTCCAAACCCCACTCCAACCCGCAACTACAACCCCAACTCCAAACCCCACTCCAACCCGCAACTACAACCCCAACTCCAAACCCCACTCCAACCCGCAACTACAACCCCAACTCCAAACCCCACTCCAACCCGCAACTACAACCCCAACTCCAAACCCCACTCCAACCCGCAACTACAACCCCAACTCCAAACCCCACTCCAACCCGCAACTACAACCCCAAATCTCCACGTATCAGATCTACAGTCTAGTTCACTTGCATACCAAAGATACCAAAGAATAAGCCAGATCATACCAACAAAACAGGATCAGACACATGAAGGCAGGAAGACTACCAATATCACGCGGCCCCTCTGAATCACACAAATCTGAGCCCAATCTTACATGGAACTGTATAGACTAATATCTATCTTTGGACGGACGTGTGCCGCATCGAGTGAGATTCTGTCACGTCACGCGAGCGAGTCCTCTCAAATCTTCGAAATCGTCAATGAACTAAATGAACTCTGGTCCGTGCTCCTGGGCTGAGGCGGAGATTTGTAAAGTAAGAAAGAAAGAGAAAGGACTCTGTACCCCTGCTTTTCAGAAGAAATTGAATTCCAAAGGGAATAATAAATTCTATTCTCTTAGACAACCTCTGCGAAATTTATTAGGATTTCCGAATGTAACTTGTAATTTGACGTATAAGCAGTGGCGTAGCGAGACATTGTGCCGCTCGGGAATGACTTTGAACTTGCTGAGACCCCCCCTCCCACCCCCTTCCCCGCCGTGAACGCTACCTATAAATATATAAATTGCATTTTGGCACAGTGAAACCTGTAAATAACGATCCTCGAAATAGCGATGTCCTATCATGTGCACTAAAACACCCCTGGAGATGAAAAAAGTTGGGGGGAGGGGGACGACTTAGATAAAGGGCTCCAAAGGCGCCAAAGTGGAGAAAGGGGTTGTGGGGGGGGGGGGGGGGGTCATTGAGCCACTCCCGAAGAATTTTTTTTAAAATTCAATATACAAGGATCCATTTTTTCGCATATCCGAATTTAGTACTGCGCTAACCTAGCTAATCTACGTTTTTTTTTTTGTTAAGATGCTGATTCGCTTAACGTCACACAAAAAATGCATTTTTATATATAGACCTACTGCTGCCCTGGTGCGTCTTGTGTGTCGTGGCGCTGAGTTATATGAGGCTTCGAGGCCGCATCGGTTTAAAAAGCGGATTTTCAATTCATGCTTTTCTTAATTGAAAAGGTAAACAATTGCAAGCATTGAAAGGCTATTTGGTTCCAATTTTTATTTCTTACATATATTATAATTTATAGTCGCCGTATTACATCAAGAAACCCCATCCGGGGCGTACTAAAACAACTATCTTTAAGACAATGAATGGACAGTAATTTGTCCTTATGTAGACTGTACCCAGAACCTCAGACGCCTAAATCCGACAAAGTATCATGAAAATGAAATATTAGAGCGCTAACACGTGATACTGTTCAAAGTCATAATCACGGTGGTTGGATTTTACGATAAGACCAAACGAAACCATGTCTTTTAGGGTAACAGATCCCCCAGGGGCGACGTAAAATCAAAGCATTGAAATTATAATTAAAATATTAAAGAGAATTCTTGAACATAGTTTTATGATGCCGCCAGGTGGCGGATCGACCCACCCCCCCCCCTTTTTTTTGCCCTCTCTTCTTACGCCACTGCACATACTGTGGTTAAATGTTAGCTACCTGCTGCGGGATATAGAGTCATTTAAAAAACGTTACTAATAAGTGTTGAAAGGTCTTTTCATATGCCACCAGCATTCCATACGTCAAAGCTAAGTGTTTCCATGTGCTGGCTTGTTTAACAAATGAAAATTCAAATTTTCACCCATTGAAAATAATGAACAGCATTATTGGAGCAGCGACATGAATGTAAAGAATCGTCCAGACCCTACTCTTATTTAGCGAAGGACAATTTAAAACACTATCGTTTTGGAACTAGATTCATTTTCGACTTTTGTTAACTCAGAAATGTGGCCTTTCCTGATAGCGAATGTTCATGTCTTGAAAAAACACACCAATTTTTTAAAGAATACGACTGCTTGAGAATCATTGGTCTTTTCAAATCCACAGCATTTTTTTAATAGGTTTTTTTTGGTTTTTTGTTGTTGTTTTTTTTTGGGGGGGGGGGGGGCTCTTTGTGATGACTACAAGAAATGTGATGACTACAAGAAATGTGATGACTACAAGAAATGTGATGACTACAAGAAATGTGATGACTACAAGAAATGTGATGACTACAAGAAATGTGATGACTACAAGAAATGGGTTGACGTAAATTCATTGTGTCGGAATCTCAAAGGAATAGACAAGAGTTTTACAGTAACGAAGGAAATCAAAATATCTTAGGCCTAATTTTCATCTCGACAAATAACAAATGTTTTCAGATAAATAAAGCAATGTAGTTGTCCTTCTATTTTCACAGCTTTAAAAAGTTTCTAGTAGCTCTTTAAAGATTCAGCCACGGAAATTATATATTTATATATATATCTTTTTTTTATAAAGATGCAACTTAATGAATGCGCGGAAAAGCTATTTTCTAACCTCGGCTGCACTGAAATGAAATTTACTGTTTAAACGTAAGTTATGTCTCCGCACTTGCTTGTTTGTTGTTGTTTTTTTTTTCACTGGGGATTCGAAATCTAACGACTTATTATTACGTAATCGATAAGTTTAAGAGGCCAACGTGATATATTGATAGGAAAAAAAGCGGTATATCGAGTTCTGGTCTGATCTGTTGTGATCAGTGAGCAGCATATATATGTATATGGATGGCGTAGCTGTGTACACTTCAACAAATGGCCTGCTAGGCCGATCCTAGAATATATGTGTGTGTATTTTGATTATGTTTCATAATACATTCAATTTTAAGAAATAATTTTTTGGTTTTGTAACATAGCCGTTTAATTTCTACACGTTAAAAGCGATCGTGTGTTGTAAGCGATCGTGTGTTGTAAGCGATCGTGTGTTGTAAGCGATCGTGTGTTGTAAGCGATCGTGTGTTGTAAGCGATCGTGTGTTGTAAGCGATCGTGTGTTGTAAGCGATCGTGTGTTGTAAGCGATCGTGTGTTGTAAGCGATCGTGTGCTGTTCTTGGGTGTCGCTGAGACAACTAGTTCCTTGATAAAAATGTATTAATCTTTTTATTCGTAAAATGTCACCTTTTTTTTTTTTGGGGGGGGGGGGGACATTAAAAAAATTCTTCAATACAATTTAATCCGGACGAACAAAAATCATCCAGAGATACTACAGGGTGTGATGTCTATAGCGATCGGGGGGGGGGGGGGGGGGGGAGGGACATTAAAAAAATTCTTCAATATAATTTAATCCGGACAAACAAAAATCATCCAGAGATAATACAGGGTGTGATGTCTATAGCGATCGGGGGGGGGGGAGGGTCATTAAAAGATTATTCAATATAATTTAATCCGGACAAACAAAAATCATCCAGAGATAATACAGGGTGTGATGTCTATAGCGATCGGGGGGGGGGGGGGCATTAAAAAATTCTTCAATATAATTTAATCCAGAAGAACAAAAATCATCCAGAGATAATACAGGGTGTGATGTCTATAGCGATGGGGGGGGGGGGGGGGGGGCATTAAAAAATTCTTCAAAATAATTTAATCCGGAAGAACAAAAATCATCCAGAGATACTACAGGGTGTGATGTCTATAGCGATCGGGGGGGGGGGGGGAGGGTCATTAAAAGATTATTCAATATAATTTAATCCGGACAAACAAAAATCATCCAGAGATAATACAGGGTGTGATGTCTATAGCGATCGGGGGGGGGGGGGGGGGCATTAAAAAATTCTTCAATATAATTTTATCCAGAAGAACAAAAATCATCCAGAGATAATACAGGGTGTGATGTCTATAGCGATCGGGGGGGGGGGGGGGCATTAAAAAATTCTTCAAAATAATTTAATCCGGAAGAACAAAAATCATCCAGAGATAATACAGGGTGTGATGTCTATAGCGATCAGGAGGGGGTGGCTTGATAAAATCCTCGCGACAGTCTCGTTCTCAGCGTGAGCACCAAAGCCATCTCGAGGGGGGACAAAATGGCGGGTGGGGGGGCGCCTAATCCGAGAAAAGCCAGACCACGAGCTAGGGCGTGAGACACTGTCTGACAGGAAGATAAAACATTTTTTTTCCTGGGAGACACGATAGGGAGACCTGGTCACGACGGCTGCTTTGTTAACTGGCGTATGGCGATTTTTAGGGGGGGGGGGGGGGAGAGAAGGTGTCGATGTGCTAAGAGAACATTCGTAGAACAAATACGTCTTTGGTTTGATCTGACTTAAAGACAACGCCCAGATTGAACGCTGTACGAGTTTAGTTAATATTCTTCATTAGTGTAAAAATGGGCTGAATTTTTTTTTAGGAGAGCGGTCCAGATTTTCCAAATAGTATTAAGAAATGGTCCGCAGACTTTGCATTGCAAGGCTTCGAAGGTCAGCTTGGTGGGTCTGAAGGGCAAAACGGCAAAATGGTATGAATGCCATGGAAGCTGGGACATATTTCCTTGACCGACAGTTTTCTATAAATATGTTATCCAGTCTGAATTCCCATTCCGAAAAAGCAAAGGGCAGCACATTGGGTCACAGAGTCTAGCAAAGGGTAGCACACTGGGTCACAGAGTCTAGCAAAGGGTAGCACACTGGGTCACAGAGTCTAGCAAAGGGTAGCACATTGGGTCACAGAGTCTAGCAAAGGGTAGCACACTGGGTCACAGAGTCTAGCAAATGGTAGCACACTGGGTCACAGAGTCTAGCAAAGGGTAGCACACTGGGTCACAGAGTCTAGCAAATGGTAGCACACTGGGTCACAGAGTCTAGCAAAGGGTAGCACACTGGGTCACAGAGTCTAGCAAATGGTAGCACACTGGGTCACAGAGTCTAGCAAAGGGTAGCACACTGGGTCACAGAGTCTAGCAAATGGTAGCACACTGGGTCACAGAGTCTAGCAAAGGGTAGCACATTGGGTCACAGAGTCTAGCAAAGGGTAGCACACTGGGTCACAGAGTCTAGCAAATGGTAGCACACTGGGTCACAGAGTCTAGCAAAGGGTAGCACATTGGGTCACACAGTCTAGCAAAGGGTAGCACACTGGATCACAGAGCCTAGCAAAGGGTAGCACACTGGGTCACAGAGCCTAGCAAAGGGTAGCACATTGGGTCACACAGTCTACTCAAGATGGATATATTTTGGTAAAATTGCGCTTTTCGGCCTGTACTGTGAAAAAGGTAGCAATTTCCCCCCCCCCCCCCCCCGGCAGTTGCAGCATTTGTTCTGCCGAGGTGCGCATTATTTTCTCTCTTTCTCTCTAGAATGTCATGCTCTATTTGATTGGCGTTCAGTTTTCTCGATTTGACACTAGCATTTTGGCCTGTTGAAATGGGGGCATCTCATATCCACAAACATCACCAGTACAAAGTGCAAATAATCTCTACACCAAATACGCTCACAAGAACAAATAATATATCTACACCGATAACGGACACACTGCCTACGACTTTGTGTTATAGCAATGCAAGGGACACAATTTCTTTAGCGTTGAAAAAGAGGCAAAAGGAATATATTTTTTTGTTTAAAATCCAATCAAATGACCAGTGAGTTAGGGGCCAATTACTGGTGGCAACAGGTCCAGAGAAATTGATTTCTTTTTCTTCACAGTTGGATCAGTTCCAATAAACGTGACTTTGGCCATTGCAAGCCCTGCCCACTAAATCACTGTCAAATATTTCAACTTGTCTCATTTAGTGTCAAGACGCTTTTGTTCGAACTATTAGAGAAACTTTCGTTCCAGCTATTAGGGACACTTTTGTTCCAGCTATTAGAGACACTTTTGTTCCAACTTGTAAAGACAATTTTGTTACAGCTATAAGAGACACTTTTGTTCCACCTATTAGAGACACTTTTGTTACAGCTATTAGAGACACTTTTGTTCCACCTATTAGAGACACTTTTGTTCCACCTATTAGAGACACTTTTGTTCCAGCTATTAGAGACACTTTTGTTCCAACTTGTAAAGACAATTTTGTTACAGCTATAAGAGACACTTTTGTTCCACCTATTAGAGACACTTTTGTTACAGCTATTAGAGACACTTTTGTTCCACCTATTAGAGACACTTTTGTTCCACCTATTAGAGACACTTTTGTTACAGCTATTAGAGACACTTTTGTTCCACCTATTAAAGACACTTTTGTTCCAGCTATTAGAGACACTTTTGTTACAACTATTAGAGACACTTTTGTTACAGCTATTAGAGACACTTTTGTTCCAGCTCTTAGAGACACTTTTGTTACAGCTATTAGAGACACTTTTGTTACAGCTATTAGAGACACTTTTGTTACAACTATTAGAGACACTTTTGTTACAACTATTAGAGACACTTTTGTTACAGCTATTAGAGACACTTTTGTTCCAGCTATTAGAGACACTTTTGTTACAGCTATTAGGAACCGACAGTCTCTGAAAATTACCGCTAAAAAGGATGCTGATATGGAAAAATAAAAGTAACGAATTGGTCAAAAGATTAGCAATTATTACCAGGATGGTCACAATATTCAGAGGTAATTTTTTTATAAGTATTATCCATGAAATCGTGGAGAAAATTGGTTCTCAAAGGTGTTCTGCGGCACAGCATAGGGCCGCGAGATTATCTAGATGCGCCGCAAAGCTTCTGACACTTTTCGGTAATTGCGTAAAAGTAAGTAACATAATTAACAACTCGTGCGCTAGGGTGCCGCGGGAACTCACCCTATGGGATAGTGTGCCGCGGACAAACAAGCGAGAACCATTGGCATTTATTTTAGATCAATTATAAATGTATGCATTATTTCTTGGTGATACATTTTTTGCAAGATTTCAATTGACTGGACGTAAGTATTTATGTTATAAAGAAAGAATTGGGTTTATTCGAATTGTCCATTTCTAAAAAAGGATGTGTCATAATCCTAATTAAAGAAAGTTGTAAAAAACCAAAAAAAAACTTGTGTTGCCCTGCAATAGCTTTGTAGGGTATTTATTATACAACATTTAAAGATATATATTTAATAAAGCACGCCTCTTTAATGTTAAGAGCTATGTCGTTTCGTGAAGTTCCTAAATTGTCTTTATCACCTGGTAGTCAATGAAAACAAAGGAAAGTAAAGCTTGCAATAGTTTAGCTAAATAGTTTGACCACAGTATCTGTGTACAGTGAAGAAGAATTAAAAAACCAACACTTCATCTGTACAGAGCAACTATTCCCCCTACTGGTGTGCTAGGACTTCAGTGGGAGTTGCGTCTTGTGAATATACAGTTTGTTGCATCAACATCATCGCCTGTTGCGCCGTCTGGGGCATAGCCCACAAAGACTATCCAGGCATCCCGGTCTTGGGCAAGTCTCTCCAGCTGTCCCCAGTTGTGCCCACTCTTTTTGGTGTCTGCCTCTAGTCCGTCTGGGTCATAGGCCTCAAACAAAGGCTCTCCAGAGGCATCCTGGTCTTGGGCAAGTCTCTCCAGCTGTTCCCAAATTGTGCCCACTCTTTTTTGATGTCTGCCTCTAGTATATAAAAATGAGATTGCTTACTCTAGCGATGCACCCACACAGTGGCGTAGCTAGGGTCAGTGCCACCACGGGCCAGTACACCTCTGCCACCTCCGCCACACTATCTGCACACTAATCTTTTTTTTTTTAATCATAAGAGTGTTCCGTGAGATACAATGATTATTTTGAACGCTGTTGTGGGCATTTCCTTAAAAGTGATGGGACTTTTGAGTAGTTTATTAACGAGCCTGGTTGTCGTCTGGGCGTAATTCAACTGACCACAAACGAAGGTAATCGGCAAGTCCAGACGACCACTCGAGACAGACAGATATATACAATAAGTCAAAGTTTTATTTTTGGCGTGGCTGGGGGTGGAGAAAGGGCAGGGTTGATCGGCTGTCGTTGGTGGGATGTGTGGGGGAGGGGGTGTTTAGGTGCGATCAGTTAGCAGCGGAGAAAGAGGTGGTTGGGAAAGGAAAAAAACTAGTGATGTGGGAGGGGTCGGTTGGGGGGGGGGCTGGCGTGGGAACGGGTTGAGGAATAATTGAGACATCAGAGGGGGGCAGGGCCATAAATCAGCCCGCCCTTTAAATTAGACAACCGCAGGAGAAGAATTTAAGTAAACACATAAATTTCGGGCCACTCACAGATCAACTCTATTTGTTGAAGAGTCTGAACGTGTCGTGCATGTGTCAAGCGAAATGGATGCACAATAGCTGTTCAATGAAACTATCAGCAGCAATACTACAACACTGTTACAACTACAACGTCAAAACGCAATAATACAACAAAATAACTACAACAACATCAATACTACAAAGTCAATACTACAACAACATTACTACTATAACGTCAATAATACAACAGCATTACTACAACAGCAATTCTACAACAGCAATACTGCAACAGCAATACTGCAACAGCAATACTGCAACATCATTACTACAACAGCAATACTACAACTCCTCCAATTATGTTTTGTCTAGTTACACATTAAAATAGGACAAAAACATAGGATTTGATTAAAAGGGGCATCTTAGAAGATGCATCTTTATGTTAAAACAAATATGTTGTTGCTTCAGCAAGATTAGTATGTTCTTAGCTATGATACTTCTTTTAACTCGGAATGCTGTCCATTGTCATGCATATCCTAAATTCCAATCATTACTTCAAGAAGGTCTATTTTTTAAAGTCCTCATTGATGAGATAATGATAACTAATTTTTTTTATTTTGTTTTTTAAATTTCAAGTTAGTTTTTACAAGATTATTTTTTTTATATTCTGCCTTGCACGTAGAGAAGTAGAATCTCACGAGTCAATTAACGCCACTAATAGTTGTAAGACCTCCGCCCCCCCCCTTAAAACACACTATCACCATATTCTACAACCACAAATGGTCTTTATTTTTTTTAAAACCAAGCGTAATGACACCACCAATATATTAGTAAACCTGGATCATGATTAGACCAACACCCAGCATCTTCTTAAACCACCAGTCTAAAGTCAACCAACACCATCATCTTCTTAAACCACCAGTCTAAAGTCAACCGACACCAGCAGCTTCTTAAACCACCAGTCTAAAGTCAACCAACACCAGCATCTTCTTAAACCACCAGTCTAAAGTCAACCGACACCAGCATATTCTTAAACCACCAGTCTAAAGTCAACCGACACCAGCATCTTCTTAAACCACCAGTCTAAAGTCAACCAACACCAGCATCTTCTTAAACCACCAGTCTAAAGTCAACCGACACCAGCATCTTCTTAAACCACCAGTCTAAAGTCAACCGACACCAGCATCTTCTTAAACCACCAGTCTAAAGTCAACCAACACCAGCATCTTCTTAAACCACCAGTCTAAAGTCAACCAACACCAGCATCTTCTTAAACCACCAGTCTAAAGTCAACCAACAACAGCATCTTCTTAAACCACCAGTCTAAAGTCAACCGACACCAGCATCTTCTTAAACCACCAGTCTAAAGTCAACCAACAACAGCATCTTCTTAAACCACCAGTCTAAAGTCAACCAACACCAGAATCTTCTTACACCACTAATCTTAAGTCAACCGACACAAGCATCTTCTTACACCACTAACCTTAAAGTGAAACAACACCAGCATCTTCTAAAACCAGCAAGCCTGAGTACACCAACTCCATCATCTTCTAAGAGTGTTAACTGTAGGACTGCAATGCCAGAAATAGCAATCTCCCCACCCTCCAACACCCTACCCTACATCTCCATGACGTCTGATCCTTATTTAGCTTGCTCATCAGGCAATGCCCAACCCCCCCCCCCCCCCACACACACACACGGGGGTCCATTTCTTCTTTTAATTCACACGCATGTGGAAGCACGAGACCCCGGACCCCACCCCCCACACCCCCTTCTCCGATCCCTGTTCAAAGGACGCACATCAGACAAGCTTGAGAAAAGAGACCCCTTGTTCCCTGTCAAGACTGAAGACCATACAATTTTTTTTTCAAACCAACGGGAGACCATTTCCCATTTGTAATAATGTATTTCCCTTGTGGGGAAATCACATCAAATATTAGCATTGTATTTTAACCCTGACATACTGAGTGATCAAAATCTGTACTGTTAACTTAATAAAAAGATGTCCTGCTCTAGTATAATTAAATTCTGATGATGGTTCTAAAATGATCTCATCGCAGGAATGTCATGCTGTCATTTGTCTCTTTTTTTGTTTAAATATAAAAACTGACCGTATCTCTGCTGGACCACCCACCAACTCCTTGCGTGCCGACCACACCGCTGCGGTCAGGCTCACCTCGAAAGAGTGTTGGAGAATGATAAGTACACTCTCTAAGCATTGACAATATACACTCTCTAAGCATCGACGATGTACACTCCCTAAGCATTGACGATGTACACTCTCTAAGAAATGACAATGTACACTCACTAAGCATTGACAATGTACACTTTCTAAGCATTGACAATGTACTCTCTCTAAGCAGTGACAATATACACCATTAAAGCATTGACAATGTACACCCTCTAAGAATTGACATGTACACCCTCTAAGCATTGACGATGTACAGTCCCTATGCATTGACAATGTACACTCCCTAAGCATTGACAATGTACACTCTCTACGCATTGACAATGTACACTTTCTAAGCATTGACAATATACACTCCCTAGGCATTGACAATGTAAACCCTGTAAGCATTGACAAGGTACACTTTCTAAGCATTGACAATGTACACTTCCTAAGCATTGACAATGTACACTCTCTAAGCAATGAAAATGTACACTATCTAAGCATTAACAACGTACACTATCTAACCATTGACAATGTATACTTTCTAAGCATTGACAATGTACATTTTCTAAGCATTGACAATGTAAACTCACTAGGCATTGACAATGTACACCCTGTAAGCATTGACAACGTACACTTTCTAAGCATTGACAATGTACACTCCCTAAGCATTGACAATGTACACTCTCTAAGCAATGAAAATGTACACTATCTAAGCATTAACAATGTACACTATCTAACCATTGACAATGTATACTTTCTAAGCATTGACAATGTACATTTTCAAAGCATTGACAAGGTACACTCCCTCACAATTGACAATGTACACTCTCTAAACATTGTCAATGTACACCCTCTAAGCATTGACAATATACACTCTCTAAGCATTGAAAATGTACACCCTCTAAGCATTGACAATGTACACCCTCTAAACATTGACCATGTGCACCCTCTAAGCATTGACAATGTACACTCTCTAAGCATTGACAATGTACACTCTCTAAGCATTGACAATGTACATTCTCTAAGCATTGACAATGTACAACCTCTAAGCATTGACAATGTACACCCTCTAAGCATTGACAATGTACACTTTCTAAGCATTGACAATGTATATTCTCTACGCATTAACAATGTACACTCTCTAAGCATTGACACTGTACACTCTCTAAGCATTGACATTGTCCACTCTCTAAGCATTGACAATGTACACCATCTAAGCATTGACAATGTACACTCACTAAGCATTGACAATGTACACCCTCTAAGCATTGACAATGTACACCCTCTAAGCATTGACAATGTACACCCTCTAAGCATTAACGGTGTACACTCGCTAAGAATTGACAATGTGCATTCTCTAAGCATTGACAATGTACACTCCCTAAGCATTGACAATGTACACTCTCTAAGCATTGACAACGTACACTTTCTAAGCATTGAAAATGTACACTCTCTAAGCATTGACAATGTACACCCTCTAAGCATTGACAATGCACACCCTCTAAGCATTGACGATGTACACTCTCTAAGAATTGACAATGTGCATTCTCTAAGCATTGACAATGTACACCCTCTAAGCATTGACAATGTACACCCTCTAACCATTGACAATGTACACCCTCTAAGCATTGACAATGTACACCCTCTAAGCATTGACAATGTACACCCTCTAAGCATTGACAATGTACACCCTCTAACCATTGACAATGTACACCCTTTAAGCATTGACAATGTGTACCCTCTAGGCATTGACAATGTACACTATCTAAGCATTGACAATGTACACCCTCTAAGCATTGACAATGTACACCCTCTAACCATTGACAATGTACACCCTCTAACCATTGACAATGTACACCCTCTAACCATTGATAATGTACACCCTCTAACCATTGACATTGTACACCCTCTAAGCATTGACAATGTACACCCTCTAAGCATTGACAATGTACACCCTCTAAGCATTGACAATGTACACCCTCTAATCATTGACAATGTACACCCTCTAGGCATTGACGACGTGTTGGTGTCATCCAAAGTTAGCGTCTTCCCCCCCCCCCCCTCCCAATAATTATCAATGTTTTTGTTTGTTTCTTTATTCACCGCCTCCTTGGGCATCCCGTAGTACTTATAAATAGATTTGAGAAGTCCCGAATGGAAAATTTACAAACGTATGTACGGATTTACGCCGGTGGTTCTCAACCTTCCTAATGCCGCGACCCTTTCATACAGTTTCTCATGCTGTGGTGACCCCCCCCCCCCCCAATTAAAACATATTTTCGTTGCTATTTCATAAATATGTATTTTCCGATTGGTCTTAAGGGACCCCTGTGGAAGGGTTTGTTCGACCCCCCCCCTCCACCCACAAACAGGTTGAGAACCCCTGATCTACACTGGTATGTCGACTCCCGCATGTTCACTTGGTATTTACAAACACATGATTGATTATCGAGTCTCTGAGTTTTCTCCATTTTGACATAGCAAATTAGGTGGCGACAAAGTCATTATCAAATCATTAAAAGATCTTAAAACATTCCGTCCTGCCACAATTTACAGCAGTTTTCATTTGGGCCATGTTTAGTGATACACCGTTAGTAAAAAAAAAAATATCACAAACAATACGTCTGCGAGGATAGTTTAAACTCGAATTTCCTTTAAGGACCCAGCTACCCTGTGACAGTATACCTGACTTAAAATTGCACGCGCATAATGACAGAAAATTCGAAATGAAGTGCACATAAAATAGAACTAAATTCAGATTTATAAAAATTATTTTAAAAAGTTGTATAATATTTTTGTATTACTGAATGGAATTGGGTGTTTATAAATGTGATTAGTAGCAGTGATAAAAGAAATATAATCCTTTTAAAATTTAGTCCATACAACCCACTATAAAAACAATTTAGTCTATACAGCCCACTATAAAAACAATTTAGTCTATACAGCCCACTATAAAAATAATTAAGTCTATACAGCCCACTATAAAAATAATTTAGTCTATACAACCCACTATCAAAACAATTTAGTCTATACAGCCCACTATAAAAACAATTTAGTCTATACAGCCCACTATAAAAACAATTTAGTCTATACAGTCTTGTTCCAACGAAAAAGAACAGTAGTAGTACATAACAGAAACATCTTAGAAGTAGTACATTACAGAAGCATCTTGCAAACCGGAAATAAAGAAACAGCAGACACACTTTTACTCTTGACGCCGACAATCTGACCACACAGTCTTCCACCCACTCACCCACCACCCCCACCCCTTTTCTTCATTCACCAAAAGCTCTTTATCAAAATGCCAGGGGCCCGTCAATCACAACTAGCCCAGCCAAAAATCTATCAATGGCAAACCCCCCCCCCCAACCCCTTTATTTTATTTTAAAAAAGGGAGAGAACCACCCGAAGAAACGTTATAATTCCGAAGGAATCTATAGTTACCTCCCCGCCAATGGTTTTCTTTCAGGACTTTCCCCTTGTGAGGAACTGAGAGAAAGGCCGTGGTCGGGCGAGGTGGAACCATTTGATTTGATTCTTCTTTTCAAAGTGTCGTGAACCGAATCACACGTTTCCCTAAATTTTCTTCTAATAAAATTGGAGGGTTCTCACCCCCTTGGAACCGGTGAGCTGCTATCACAGTCTGGTTAGGTTTGTTTGAATTTAATTTTTTAGTTAAAGATACATTTTTTAATTTATTTTTTTTTGGTCTAGATTGTTCACACATCAAGGATCTCTGTAACAGTATTCAAGTGTATCTTAAACAATCCATATACTTCTAGAATATCTAAGATGTAACTTTAAAAAAAACACTTTCATTTATTTGGATGAATTATTTAGATCAATAAAGAAACGTATCTTAACGTATATTTTTTGAATTACATGCACAGCTTCCTTGAATTGTATCCATGCGGCCCTTGAGTAGTATCCATGGGGCCCTTGAATAGTATCCATTGGGGCCTTGAATAGTATCCATGGGACCCTTGAATATTATCCATTGGGCCCTTGA
Source organism: Omphiscola glabra (assembly GCA_964017045.1). Lineage (NCBI taxonomy): Eukaryota > Metazoa > Mollusca > Gastropoda > Lymnaeidae > Omphiscola > Omphiscola glabra. The sequence continues at coordinate 16,341,522 of OZ024809.1, read as the reverse complement.
ATAGTATCCAGGGGGCCCTTGAATAGTATCCATGGGGCCCTTGCATTGTATTCATGGAGCCCTTGCATTGTATTCATGGGGCTCTTGAATTCTATTCCATCCAAGTGTGTTTAATTTATATTCATGGTAAACTTCAATTGAATCCATGAAGTGCTTGAATTATTTAGCACCCCGAGGGTTATAGCTCCTATATGACAGATTAATTGCATAGCTATATAACGTTTTGCAGAATTTGATAATGGATATGAGGATTATGATTTTGAGGAGCATGAAGTTGAGTGGGGTGTGGAGTTAAGGAGCCATGAGCTAAGGAACTAATGAGCTAAGGAGATAGGAGCTAAAAAGCTGAGAAGCTAAGTAGAACTGAAGTAAGGAGCCAGGAGCTAACTGGTTGGACGCTAGGGAGATGGGAACTAAGGAACCAAGGCGCGAGGGGCTTAGGAGCTAGGCGCCAAGGAGCTGAGATGTAAGTAGTTAGGGAGATTAGATATATGAGAAGCCTGAATTTCGACAACAACGTTTGAATAAGTAATGTTCTCCGATATTTAAACAATTCAAAGGGTTCATTGTTAAGTATGCCCCAAATATCAATCATATCAAATGTAGTTCCTAAGTGAGCCGGGACTAGTAACTATATATGTTTATGTGTTAAGGCCGGTATTTGGCCAAAGTGGGAACTGGTGGCCAGCAAAATCGGGAAATGGCCAATATCGCCTCACATTGACCGGCCAATGTCTCGATCGTTCCTTGATTTCGGGAATTGGCCAGTCCGTTTGCGAAATGGCTTGGGGCGTTCGGCCAATGTCGGAAGAAAAAGATGTGAGAAATATGATTATTGAGATAAATGTTGTCAGAAGATTATGAAATAGTCTGCAGGTAATTCTCCCTCCATACCCTTCGTCTGCTTCATTACTTGGTCAATTGCGTGGGCATCGTTGCCGCACGACCCACAAGAAAGGGCTGAATGATACTCTTTTTCCAGACACTACACAGAATCTGTTCGCATTGTTATTAGGCTTGCATCAGCACATCGAATATTAGCCAGGGATTTTTCGGGACACCGGGAAGTGACCGGCCAAAGCGGCACACACACTGGCGATTTCCAGTACATCGGACACTGGCCACATGCCTCGGCCAGCGTGTGAAATTCAAGCCGTTCCGGGAACTGGCCGAATTTCGAGCTGCGGCCGTAACATACACATAGGAAATAAGGAATATGCGTGTACACCTGGGAGAACTGGCGAATTGTATTGCTCGGCGCGGAGTTCTTTTAAGAAAGTATTTGTTGACCCCTGTCCAGTTTTTTTAGCACGGGTGTAATTTAATTCATGGCTGCGTGTCTAAACATTGACATATCCGTAATGCGCAAAAAAGCACAATTAAATGAATCAACAAGAGGCATGGCGTCCAACTCTACGTTTTAATGTTTGTTTCTTATTCGAACATTGTGTCTCCCGTTCAAAATTGGTTCGCACTTTAAATTCAAAACGTTCTGTGATTGCCACAATGGCTGACGTATGATTTCACCACAACAGCTTTTGATTTTGAAATAGAGTAAACATATAAAAAATGTATGTTTCATCGTGGGTTGGTGGGGCGCTATCGTCTTTTGAGAACAGTGTGTGACTGGAATGTGATCTATTTTCATTTGAAACAGATGTCTACCAACTATTTTGTTTCGTGGCACTGGCACAGCCAAACAGGCAGATGGCACAACCAAGCAGATGGTACAATCAAGCATTTGGTACAATCAAGCAGATGCCACAGCCACGCAGATGGCACAACCAAGCAGATGGTACAACAAAGCAGATGTCACAGCCAGGCAGATGTCACAGCCAGGCAGATGTCACAGCCAGTCAGATGTCACAGCCAGGCAGATGTCGCAGCCAAGCAGATGTCACAGCCAACCGATGTCACAGCCAAGCAGATGTCACAGTCAAGCAGATGTCACAGCCAAGCAGATGGTACGGCCAAGAAGTCACAGCCAGGCCGATGTCATAGCCAAGCTGATGGTACAACCAAGCAGATGGTGCAGTCAAGCAGGAGGCGTTGGTTGCCAAAGGATTAGACGGTGCCTTAAAAGCGAAATCTCTGGTCCCCCCCCCCCCCCCCACTACACACTTTTTCTCCAGAAAGTTATGTGTTAATTAACCAGCTATAGTAAATTAAGCATTTCTAAAGTGTCATCAAAAGCATGAAGACAACCCAAATTCACCCATGCCTACAAATGTCGCCTCCTCTTAAATCTTATTTTTTAAGTGCATCTCATTTGGTCCTTTTAAAAAAAATCTGAACAGTACTAAATGGTTCGCTCTCATCACGAGGGCGTGCACAGAACCCGTGGGAGGGAAAATAACGTTCCATTGATAAATTGCTTTAAAATGGCCGGACATCAAGTCTAGATGGTCAGCAGATTTCTTCTAAACCTCGAGAAATTCAATTTTATCCCGACATGTGCTTGTAGCGTGTCCTTCCACGTCTCGGGAGACTTGAAATAAATGGACGACTACGGAAAAGCAGTGGTTTTTTTTTTCAAAATCCTGCACTGATTTGTCGATTAGAGATGTATTGATTCCATGGTCCTTTTTTTATGCAAAAGCCGTAATAGATTTCATAGATGTGAATTTTTGACTAGGTCTTAAGGTATACATTTTGTTTTTTAATTGTGTGTTTGTTTCATATATCACTGTCATAACATCTTCATGCCAAATAATGAATAAAAAAAAATTCATGCATTTATTTTTTGAACGCGTTTTCAACATTTATTTAAACAATTTTCTTTTTTAAAGTCAGTTTAAAATTGATAAAAGCTTCATTTTCATGCAATAGTAGGTGTGCATAGAGTATTTCTTCTCCCACTGTAGACTTTCGTATTAATTCATATGAATTGGATGAACGAAATGTTTTAAGACATTATCCCCATACGATTTAAGTCATTGTTTTCTTCTATTTCAACGTTCAGTAAAACGATTAACGTGAGAACCTTTCTCGGTTCTCTAAAACTTCGTATGCTAAACGGTTGTGTTAACGATATTTTAACAGGAGGGAAATAATCTGTTGGGAAGGAAACCTAAGTCAATGAAGATGGTTCTAAAACTAGCGGCCAGGTAACCTTCTCTTAAGAGTTTTTCAGCAACCTGAAAAATGTAGAGCATTTTGAAATGGTGATAGTTTAGATTTGCGGTTCTCAACCTGAGGGTTGAAGTACCCCCACACGGGGGTTACCTAGGACCATCGGAGATCACATATTTATGAAATATCAACGAAAATAAGTTTGTTTTTTTTTTGGGGGGGGGGGGGCACCACAACACGAGGATCTGTAATAAAGGGTCGCCGAATTAGGAGGGTTGAGAACACCTGGTTTAGATGGATTCCTGTCATGCGGCCCATCAAAAGTTGATGCACTTGTAGAGCTGTGAAGGCGGTGCGAGGTGTGGAGTTGTGAGCGTTCCTGATCCTCTTCATTATCCTCTCGATACATTGACTCCTGCTTCTATTTTCCCAATTCTATTCCGGCACCTCTGATGTCCCAACTCTATCGTCCCATCTCTGATGTCCCAACTCTATCGTCCCACCTCGGATGTCCCAACTCTATCGCCCCACCTCTGATGACTAACCTGTATTGTCTCACCTCTACTGTCCCACCTCTTTTGTCCCACCTCTATTCTCCTACTTCTATTTCGGTATATCTGATGTCCTCTGATGTCCTGGTCTGATGTCCTCTGATGTCCTGGTCTGATGCCAACGCTGCTGGTGGTGCTAAAATTTAAAGTGACGATGATCATTTCATAAGCCGTCTGGCACAGGCCCATGACCCACCAACTCCCAGTTTGGTCATACAAACACATTTTTTTGCATGTCTAGGCCGAATCTGCTTTTGTTAGACTGCCCCATTTCTCCATATTGTATACACCGGGCCTGCCACCTTCCGTAATCACTTCGGTAAAATCTGTGTTAATAAATACGTACATCAAATAAATTAACCTACTTTATTTCACCCTTAACAACACTCGTGACGTCAATATCTCCAACACTGCAGTGACGGCAATTATCTAAATGGACACAAGAAGCCGTCCAGTCTGAGCCGGTGCTGCCACACATAAGACCCAAGAGTTCTGTGACAAAAGAACCAAAAAACAACAAAAAACAAAAAAAAAGGGGTCAATTGGGGATTTGGGATTTTGATAATTGTCATTGACGTCACAAAACTTCTTTTTTTCCCCCCAAATAACTGACTGTTAATTTCAAGGTTGGTGTTAGTGTCGGAGACTTTGTTGTCGGATTCAATGAGTTAAAATTTCCTGATGTCAAAAAAAAAAGTAACAATAATAATAATTTCATGGTTTTTTTTTCTTAGCAGAGCTGGAGTGAACAAAATATCTTGAATTTTCGAATGGACTATTGACTTAATATAAGATGGAGCATTATTGAACGTGTGTGTATATATATATTCTCTGCATTGCAACTATATTTTTTACAACGTTATCCTGATATCAAGGAATTATTTGACGTATTTAGTGTATGTAATAAAGTGCTGTGTATATTATTCATTTGGACATGATTGCATGAGAAAGAAAGAGACGGTTTTTGAGGAGTGGAATGAATTATTCAATTAGTAGCGGCAAGCCATCGCTTACATTGAACTCACAGTATTAGCTAACATTGTAGGAGTAAAATCATTGAAACATAAGCCATGCTTACATTGAACTCACAGTATTAGCTAACATTGTAGGAGTAAAATCATTGAATCACAAGCCATTGCTTACATTGAACTCACAGTATTAGCTAACATTGTAGGAGTAACCTCATTGAATCACAAGCGCCATCCTCCACACCAAAAATTGACAATATACAATTATTACATTTAGGAACACTCATTTTTTTCAAACCAATAACTAACAAACACATTCTGAATGAGTGGCATAAGTCTTCGTTGTTTAAGGGTCCGGCCAGTACATTGGCGACCAGTTCCATCTGTTGGGGGGGGGGGGGCGTGCCGTACAACAATTTATTGACACAGGAGCGTCGAAAATGTTTGTGAAATCCGCCGATCCAAAGATACGGGTGCCTGACGAATTTTCAGGAAATGTGGGAAATCATGATATATATAGTGCTGATAAAAGTTGTTGACAAAAAACAAACTGTAATGGGCTGTGTTGTGTGTTAATACCTCAAGTTTTACTCATTTGCGACGGTGAAGGTAATCAATAGCAATTGTATTATTTAGAAACGTTGGTAATTTCACACTATTAGTGCCGCGGTGTCTCACGCTGCCGCCATCTTCGTTGCCGCGACCCGTAAAAATGGACTTAGGCGGCCCATGGGAAAGGGTCGTTCGACCCCAAAAGGGGCCGCGAACCACAAGGTTGAGAACTGCTGTTGTAGAGTGTGTATGTCATACTTAGATTATACATTCACCGCTACACTCTTTAAAAAAGTTTTTAGCCGCCCTCACTGCTACACTCTCAGACACACAATCATTACCTGCCCTCACTGCTACACTATTAGACACACAATCATTACCTGCCCTCACTGCTACACTATTAGACACACAATCATTACCTGCCCTCACTGCTACACTCTTAGACACAATCATTACCTGCCCTCACTGCTACACTCTTAGACACACAATCATTACCTGCCCTCACTGCTACACTATTAGACACATGGTCATTACTACCCCCCCCCCGGCCCCTTTTTTTTTAAATTGATTGTTGCCCCTTCACCTCACGCAATGAACTAGTCCAACAGAGACAAATCCTCCCCAACACTAGACGTCACGAGAGTTAAACACCCTATCCCACGCTAATCCCGCACATACAACCCACGCATGGGTCCGAGGTCATCCGGTCAACTATTCCTGGTCACTCCGAGGTCTTCCGTTCAACTATTCCTGGTCACTCCGAGGTCTTCCGGTCAACTATTCCTGCTCATTCCAAGGTCTTCCATTCGACTATTCCTGCTATCTCCCAGGTCTTCCAGTCAACTATGCCTGCTATCTACTAGGTCTTCCAGTCAATTATTCCTGCTATCTCCCAGGTCTTCCAGTCAACTATTCCTGCTCACGCCTGGGTCGACTTACGTTCACCATTTACCCTCGTCGTGTTGAGGCGTAATTTAACACCGAATTTCCTTGCCAAGAATCGAACTATCGAACTTGTCGAACACATTGCAAGTTTTCGATTATGTCTTGTAGAGCCGTAAAAAAACTGAAGTTGAATAGATAGATGTTCAAATCAAAGTCGAGTCCATCCATACAAAATTAACTCCACGATTACGAATACGTAACGAGTTATAAAACAGCTTTTTATTTTTAGACATTCGATGATTCTCAAATTATGGATTTCTAACATAAGTATATAACCTGCCCGTAACCTGTCAATAGCCAGTCTATAGCCTGTCTATAATTTGTTTATAACAAGCCATTGCCTTTCTATACCCTGTCAGTAGCCCATCAGTAGCATATAATTATTTTATGATTCTACTAAAAATCTCTTTCATAATTTGCGTGAAGTCTTTAAAAATAACTACAAATGCATACATACATATATATATGTGTTTGTTTGTGTATATGTGTATATAGGCCTATGAGTTTTGTAAGTGTGTGAAGTTTTTTATGAGTTTCTTTTTGCTGCCCGCCCCTGGCTGGGGGAAAAGTTTGCTTGCATTCGAATGTGTTCCATTTGTTATAAATAATGTCAATGTGTGACGCAATTTCTAGATTGTCAGTACTAGAACGTTCGGATTTATTTCCTATAAAAAGCCTGCCAGTTTTCTTAGCAGATAGACCTCTATTTCGAGTATTGTACCTTTCTTTCCACTTTCTGTAAGTTGATACACTTTTTGCTTCCGTACACAAGTAAGTATTTGTATAGAAATGTCTAATGAAATTAAATTGAAGCATCACTAGCTTAGGTGTCGTTTTTCCTGACACACTGTGAGATCAGTCTTTTGTTACGTACTGTTTGGTCTACCAGCAAACTCTAAACTCAGATTTAATCTTTATGACCATAAAGGTACGTAACCATATATATATGGTCGTACGACCTCTGTGAGACACTATGCCACCAAGGTTTCGATGCCGGCTAATAGCAAGCTACAGCATGCAGGCCCCTTTAACGTTTCTGTGTCACAGTCACGAGTAACTAATAGGTCTCTCGTTGCTCTCTTCCATCACCCGATGCTACAATAGGTCACTGATGGATGAGTCGTTGATTTATTGGCATTGCAATGGATCAATCATAACACTCAAGGGGAAATTACTGGGACTATTTTTTTTGTTTCCAGTTATAATTGCATCTAATACGACCCTTTGATTGCCATGAGTAGAATTTCAATGGTCTGTCAGGTCCACGCATGTTATCAACCACCGCTTATAACTTCATATGATGTGGAACGGATACTCTTAAAACCAATTCAATGTTGACGTACATTCTTTACGATGATGGCACTTACATTTTCCTCTTCATTGACGTTTTACTCTGGAGTGGCCCATGAAGGGTAAAACTAATTGCTCTTTATCACCAAGTGGACTTTTTTTCTTTTTTTTTTTTTTTTTGCATGCCACGCAGAAACTCAAAAGTTCTTTACGGCATTAAAATTGTTCAAATAATTTGATCGAAATAACACTTTAAAAAAACGGTGTTTTTTTTTTATACTTATCGTTTGTATTCCTTCCTTCCTTCATTTTTTTTTTTTTTAAATTTTTTTCTGAATGTTTTGCGCTCAAGTTTTAGCATAAATTAGTCCGATATGAAACTATTTTTAAGCTAAAGAAAAATGGCGATCACGCCCCCCCCCCCCCCCCCCCCGTCAACACTAATAAATATCCTGGCAGTTCTTGGTTTTTATAAAAATCTCTTTGTTGTGATCTACTCTTTTGGTGCTTTCGATTTGCCTTCAGTATAAGAAATTTTAGCACAGCGCTGGCGCAGATAACATACACTAGAAGGAATAATATTCTGGTTTTATTTATTGCATTTTTTGGGGTTGTTTTTTTTTTAAATGTCTAAAATATTTATGGGGTCGTCCATTAATTAGGTCAACAATTTTTACACAATTTTTGACACCACCCCCCCCCTTTCCCCTTGTTAACAACTGTCAAACTTTCAATGACCCAGTTATTTAATTATGTCAACATGTCTATCCCTCCCCCCCCCCCACAAACCACAAAATAAAATGAATTATAATACAAATAAATTTATAAATACATTTTACTTTGTGCTGATCTATTTTAATGACACACCATTACAGGAGAAACATTTTTATTACATCTTTAGCTTGTTTTAATCAACAAGTTATAATGTTTTTACACTTAAATTTTATAATGCAGAATCAATGAACAGTTTGTTAAAAACTAAATATAATTGTCTGTGGAAGTAAAACTATGATTACTGCAAGTATGGCTGACAATTGTAGTATAGTGTCTAGCTGCTAGAACTATATAATTATTCTGACGACCAACCAGCGTTTACACCGCCGATAAATTTTTTTGCACTAACTATTTCAGAGACAAAAAGAGAGGAAAAAAACCGCATCAAACGCATATGCGACTTTTTTTAAGAATCTCATTTAGAGCAGTTATCGGGAATTTCATTTTGAAAAATAGGGGGAAAAGGGATTTTCGGGGGTGGGGCTTAAGTTTGAAAGAATGTGTTGTTATCGGCATCGAGTCTACGTGCCAAGTTTCAGCTCGATAACATGACGGGAAGTTGGGTGAATTAACCTTCCGAAGGTATTGCCACCCATCCAGTCAGTCAAATAGCCAGCCACCCATCCAGTCAGTCAGACAGCCATCCACCCATCCAGTCAGTCAAATAGCCAGCCACCCATCCAGTCAGTCAGACAGACATCCACCCATCCAGTCAGTCAGACAGCCATCCACCCATCCAGTCAGTCAGACAGCCATCCACCCATCCAGTCAGTCAGACAGCCATCCACCCATCCAGTCAGTCAGACAGCCATCCACCCATCCAGTCAGTCAGACAGCCATCCACCCATCCAGTCAGTCAGACAGCCATCCACCCATCCAGTCAGTCAGACAGCCATCCACCCATCCAGTCAGTCAGACAGACATCCACCCATCCAGTCAGTCAGACAGCCATCCACCCATCCAGTCAGTCAGACAGCCATCCACCCAGTCAGTCAGACAGCCATCCACCCATCCAGTCAGTCAGACAGCCATCCACCCATCCAGTCAGTCAGACAGCCATCCACCCATCCAGTCAGTCAGACAGCCATCCACCCATCCATTTAGTCAGACAGCCATCCACCCATCCAGTCAGTCAGACAGCCATCCACCCATCCACCCAGCCCTCCACCCAGTCAGTCAGACAGCCATCCACCCATCCACCCATCCAGTCAGCCATCCACCCATCCACCCAGCCATCCACCCATCCAGTCAGCCACCCACCATCCAGCCATCCACCCATCCAGTCAGCCATCCACCCAGCCATCCACCCATCCAGTCAGCCATCCACCCATCCACCCATCCAGTCAGTCAGACAGCCATCCACCCATCCAGTCAGTCAGACAGCCATCCACCCATCCAGTCAGTCAGACAGCCATCCACCCATCCAGTCAGTCAGACAGCCATCCACCCATCCAGTCAGTCAGACAGCCATCCACCCAGCCATCCACCCATCCACCCATCCAGTCAGTCAGACAGCCATCCACCCATCCACCCATCCAGTCAGCCATCCACCCACCCATCCACCCATCCACCCATCCACCCAGCCATCCACCCATTCACCCAGCAATCCACCCATCCACCCATCCAGTCAGCCATCCACCCAGCCATCCACCCATCCACCCATCCAGTCAGCCATCCACCCATCCACCCACCCATCCACCCATACACCCATCCACCCATCCAGTTAGCCATCCACTCATCCACCCAGCCATCCACCCATCCAGTCAGCCATCCACCCATCCACCCAGCCATCCACCCATCCAGTCAGTCAGACAGCCACCAACAAACAAAAGCGAAGTTAATATAAAGCAGCGGTTCTCAACCTTCCTAATGCCGCGACCCTTCAATACAGTTTTCTCGTGCTGTGGCGACCCCGCAGCCACAAAATTAATTTAGCTGCTATGTCATAACTGTAGAGTATGTGTGTTTTCCGATGATCTTAGGCGACCCCCGTGAGAGGGTCGTTCGATCCCCAAAGGTGTCGCGATCCACAGGTTGAGAACCACTGATATGAAGGATTTTTAAAAAGAAAAATAATTATCATTTTCAATGCTGTGTAGAAGACTGGCCGGTTCAAGGGACAGGTTGAGTAATGTTTGAGGGCTCGATTACAGGTATGGTACCCGATGGTAGATAATTTCGGTCACGGGGCAATATCGACCCCCATCTCAGTGCCTTTGTCGCATAAGAGATGGAGTCGGTGGGCCGTCGAGCGTGAGCTCTTAATGCCCCCCCCGGCGCCCCCCACACAGTCCAGAGCACTGAAGGACTTAACCCGACTCCAGCCCGTGCGGGAGGGCGCCGGGAACTTCCCCCTTGACCTAGGGGAGGCCCGGTCGACCGAGGACGCTGCGTTTAAAGCGTCCGCAGTCCACTCTATGTGGGTCAGGACGGCTTTGCTTCCACTCCGGGGGGTTGGTGTTGCGTTACCACTCCCCACCGCCCAGGGAGTCTTTCGGTCGGGACGTTGGGAGTGGCGGGACAAAACGGTTGCCTAGGAACGGCTTTCTCACGGCCGCGTAGCTAAAATCATCGGCATGGGTTTTGAGGGCCACCCAAGCCTCATATCCATTAACAGCAACTAGTAATCATGTTAGTGGCAGCTCCCGTTGCGTTGGGAGTCATGCGTTTGGCCGGGGTTTTTTAGCTTCGGGTGGACAAGTCCCCCCTACTAGTCTGCCACGCCACGAAGAGGCTAAACCATATGTGGACGCCCCCAAGTCTCCTCGAGGACGCTGCCGCTTACGCAGCACAGACTCTGTGCCTTTAAAAGGTACCGTTTTATCCTTTAACATATGTGACCTCTGCGACTGTCAGGTATTTGTGTGCAAGCATCCCGCTGGACGTTTACTGGATGTCATGTTGTTTAAGAAGTAAAGTCATCTGATGACCTTTCTGAGAAGGGAAGTCGTGCGATAACATGCTGTTCGAGAAGGGAAGGCATCTTATGACCCGTTGTCTGAGAAATAATTAAATAATAAATACAAAAATCTAAAAATTTACATTCGAAAGAAAAAAAAGGGCATATGAATTAAATGTATCTGAAGACAACTTCTGGTCTATTTAAGTAGGTCAAAGTCAAGACCCATACGTGGTCGGTGGATTACTTGCAAAACACATCCCTGTGGATCACGCCACCGAATACAGGCACGTTTATCCTAACCAAGAACTCATTAGCACACACATACCAATAGTCTCAGAAGGACCTGTTCACTTCACTCGCTTTCCTCTTTATATGTATCCGCTGTTACCGTTCTCTCAAGTTAAGATTCATCACACACAAACACACACAAAATAATCATCTAAAGAAATCTCCACCAGATTCGATAGAGTAATGTTTCCATTAACTAATAGGCTTGGATGTTTATGCAAGAACAAGATATCTTTTGGGTGTTTGACTAGGATTCGGACTCCCCCTGTTTTCGGACGCCCCACAACCATTGGCTTATCCAATGTCTGGGACAGTCAGCTTTTTTTTAAATAATGTTTTTTTTTAAATTTAAAAGGTAACATGTTAGCATTGTTAACGCCAACAACCCTTGACTCTATTTTTGTAAACCAACTACATCGAATAATTTGTGTGTTCATGTCAATGGAAGAGGTGATGGTGATCTCGTATACTTACATACTGATCTCTGATACTTACATACTGATCTCTGAGACTTACATACTGATCTCTGAGACTTACATACTGATCTCTGAGACTTACATACTGATCTCTGAGACTTACATACTGATCTCTGAGACTTACATACTGATCTCTGAGACTTACATACTGATCTCTGAGACTTACATACTGATCTCTGAGACTTACATACTGATCTCTGATACTTACATACTGATCTCTTATACTTACATACTGATCTCTGATACTTACATACTGATCTCTTATACTTAAATACTGAGCTCTGATACTTACATACTGATCTCAGAGACTTACATACTGAGCTCTGAGACTTAAATACTGAGCTCTGAGACTTAAATACTGAGCTCTGAGACTTACATACTGATCTCTGAGACTTACATACTGATCTCTGAGACTTAAATACTGAGCTCTGAGACTTAAATACTGAGCTCTGAGACTTACATACTGATCTCTGTGACTTAAATACTGATCTCTGAGACTTAAATACTGAGCTCTGATACTTACATACTGATCTCAGAGACTTACATACTGAGCTCTGTGACTTAAATACTGATCTCTGAGACTTAAATACTGATCTCAGAGACTTACATACTGATCTCAGAGACTTACATACTGATCTGTAATACTTACAAACTGAGCTCTGATACTTACATACTGAGCTCTGATACTTACATACTGATCTCTGTGACTTACATACTGATCTCTGTGACTTAAATACTGATCTCTGTGACTTAAATACTGAGCTCTGAGACTTACATACTGATCTCTGTGACTTAAATACTGATCTCTGAGACTTAAATACTGAGCTCTGATACTTACATACTGATCTCAGAGACTTACATACTGAGCTCTGTGACTTAAATACTGATCTCTGAGACTTAAATACTGATCTCAGAGACTTACATACTGATCTCAGAGACTTACATACTGATCTGTAATACTTACAAACTGAGCTCTGATACTTACATACTGAGCTCTGATACTTACATACTGATCTCTGAGACTTGCATACTGATCTCTGAGACTTACATACTGATCTCTGTGACTTAAATACTGATCTCTGAGACTTAAATACTGAGCTCTGATACTTACATACTGATCTCTGAGACTTACATACTGATCTCTGAGACTTACATACTGATTTCTGAGACTTACATACTGATCTCTGAGACTTACATTCTGATCTCTGAGACTTACATACTGATCTGTAATACTTACAAACTGAGCTCTGATACTTACATACTGAGCTCTGATACTTACATACTGATCTCTGAGACTTGCATACTGATCTCTGAGACTTACATACTGATCTCTGATACTTACAGAGACGCACTTCAGTTCACATAAGAACCGCTGCTGTCGAAATAATTCACATTGAGTTGTAAATTTGTTGCAGGTATAGAATCAGGTAAAAAGATTACATCAATCCAGCACATTTGTGTGTGTGTAATTTAAAGTGTCTGAAAAAAAGCGCAAAATTGAGTTGTATGGCCACGTGACCAGAAAACAAGTGCTCGCCAAAGAAATCATGCAGGGCACAACTAGAGGAGGGAGAAGAAGAGGAAGACAGAAGATGACATCAAAGAGTGGATGGGATTAAAACTGGGCGATGCTATGCGTAATGCAGAAGACCGATAGGAATGGAGAAGGATAGTTTTCGTGTCATCTGTTGCGCCCCCAACGGTCCAAAGACTAAGGGACACGATGATGATGATGAATTAAAAGTGTAGTTTTTTTTGTTATGTTTCCATTTAATTTATTCCGGTAATTTAGATCTTATTTGGATCTGTCAATATGAAGTTGATTTTCTCATACGGTCGGTATGTTTTCATCTTCGTTCAAACCCAATTTTCGTTGAACCAACAACGAAGTTAGGAAGCACAAATTTTAACAAACCTTTTTTTTTTTTTTTTTTTGGCGTGTGTGTGTGTGGATAAATAATGAAGATTGATGCGGAAATTCAACTTGACTTCAACTTGACTTCAAAGTTTTTGTGATCATCCTTTCTTTAGAGAAACTTCTATTTTTAGAACAATTCAAGCACTTTGTTGAGTAAACCACCCTTGCCCCAGCCCTTAAGCTTCACATTCCACCCTTACTTTTTGGTAATTGTTTTTTTTTCTTTTAATCTAACAAACTCCTGTTGTTTCATGACCCCATTCTTGACTTTCCTTCCTCGTTTCTGCCTCGACCCCTTTTCTCAACCACCTCACCGTGTGGCATAGTTTCCCCTCACCCACTCCCTCCTCCCGCTTCCTCTCATCCACTCCCCCAAACGGCTCATTTCATCATGTCGCATTGTCACCCCCCTCCTCCATGCATCAGCCCCCCGTCACCCGCTGTTCACGTTTGAGCGTTCAAATTTTAACTCTGCGATCCAATTTTTAAACACTGAAAAGTCAGAGGCGGCATAATTATTTTTTTAATTTTTTTAAATGGCTAAGCTGTGTCACGTATCATTTGTTTTAAGCACTGTCCGACCATTCCATTAAACTTCCTCTGAAAATTTGATGCTCTATTTTAAGGACAGTGATGGTGAAATTAGCTTCTTTTAGAGCTTACCGTAATCGTACAACTGGCTTTAGCTTCACCCTCGAAGCTTCAGTTTGAATCTATCGAACTTGTTCAAAGTGTTCAGGAAATCAGATAGTTTTTTAAAAATATTTTTAATAACAATCAGCGAAAGAAAATGACATAAATGACGTCATACTCATAATAGAAACCATACATCTAAATTTAAAAAAAACAAGAATCACACGTAGACGGCAGAACATGTGGGGGTAGTTATGTCTTTGAAATGTGGCAGAGATGCGGTAGAAATTGTGAAGAGACGCCGTGGAGATGTGGTAGAAATTGTGAAGAGATGACGTGGAGATGTGGTAGAAATTGTGTGGTGATGCTGTGGAGATGTGGTAGAAATTGTGAAGATACGCCGTAGATATGTGGTAGAAATTGTGTGGTGATGCTGTGGAGATATAGTAGAAAGTGTGTGGTGATGCTGTGGAGATGTGGTAGAAATTGTGTGGTGATGCTGTGGAGATGTGGTAGAAATTGCGAAGAGACGCCGTGGAGATGTGGTAGAAATTGTGAAGAGACGCCGTAGAGATGTGGTAGAAATTATGTGGTGATGCTGTGGAGATGTGGTAGAAATTGTGAAGAGACGCCGTGGAGATGTGGTAGAAATTGTGAAGAGACGCCGTAGAGATGTGGTAGAAATCGTGAAGAGACGCCGTAGAGATGTGGTAGAAATTGTGGACCGACGCCGTAGAGATGTGGTAGAAATTGTGTGGTGATGCTGTGGATATGCCGTAGAAATGTATTACTGGGGTTCATGTTGACATGAACACCGCGTTGCTGGTTTGAGACCCCCTTGAGTTGAGGAGAGATCATCTCAAAGCGAACGAACGTGAACTTCGCGCGGTCTCGTGACTGAGTCTGCCATGACGCACAAGAGAAGGGGGGATGACTGTTTCAGGTCAGTGATGCCATAATGTTCAGAGAATGGTCTTTCACTTTTTATTTTGTTTCAACAAGATTCATTCAAAAAGACAATTGACCAATTTTAACAAAATTCCTTATCAATCGTGAATAAATTATGTTACTTTTGTCCCGCAATCATTTTTGTACACATCTATTTTCTCATATGATTCTAACCAGTCACACTTAAATTCTTACATCGGTCACGTCTTTGACTGTCAGCCTGTCGAACCGTCTATCTGTAAATTGATATTATGTCTAATCACCTAAGAAATGGATATTCTGTTGAACCGTCTTTCAGTAAATTGATATTCCGACTACCCACCTATCAGTAAATTGATATTCTGTCTAATCATCTATTCGTAAAATGCTTTACCGTCTAACGAACTATCAATCAATTTAAATTGACCATACGGCTTGTGCATGTCATCTGTTTAAAAACATTTTATTTATGGAGCGCAACAGTTTGCGGGAGAGACACAAATGCCATCTTTATTCTTTTTGCGCTTTGTCAGTTTTGTTGTGTGGTGGAATCGTGCATCCTAATTATGGCCCACTTTATGATCTCCCATTGAGCGGAAACCGTGTACAATCACCCCACCCCACCCCAACCCCCACACCCTGCCATTGCATTCACATATTGGTTTGTTTTTGTTATTCGTCACCAGAAGGGTCATTGTATTCACATTTTTTTTTTCATTTTATAACATAGAGACCAAAAATCAAATTAAATTTATGTTATTTATAGTGAAAGTTCGCCACTGCGGGGAGAGCTCTATTTAGCTGCTAGCTTATGGGAGCACTGGTTTAATCAAAAGGTTATCGTCAAGTTAATGATGTGTCAATTCGTGCGGTGAGATCTGTCGTAAAATTACACCGGAAAACTTTGATTCGTTATCTAATGTAAAGATTTTTTTTTTTACCCATACTGCAGTGGTTCTCAAACTTCCTAATGCCGCGACTCCTCAATAGTTCCTCATGGTGTGGTTTTTATAAATGATAATTTTATAATTTGTTAAAATAAATTACCCAACAAGAAGATCAGTCACAGAAAGGAGACACCAGAAAACAATGGTGACCCCCCAAACCATAAAATTATTTTCGTTGCTATTTCCTAAATATGTGTTTCCGATGATCTTGGGTGACGCCTGTGTAAAGGTCGTTCGACCCCCAAAGGGGTCGCGACCCACAGATTGTGAACGGCTGCCTTACAGACTTCCGGTGTTCTTTCGTCATTTTCGTGCATGGCACATGAACCAAATTCTTGTCTCTGGTCACTGACAAATGAAAAATGGATTTTTTTTCTTGATTTTTTTTTTCATTTTAAAGTAATTCTCATTGATTTAAGAAACATGATTATGGCCTACCTGCTTATAGCCGCGTCGAGGTTGGGGGTCAAGGAATTCTTAAAACGTCAAATTCACGGCGTCATAGTTCAGTATCAGTTATGTCGCTGGGTTCTCCCATGTCGTCGGTAACGAGTAACCATAAGCAGGGGCGTAGGCCGGGGTATGGTAATGGGGGTGGTCCTCCCCGAGTGGTACCTACTTTTTTTTTCTCCTAAAATAGAGGTGCGGCATTTTCGGCAAACTGCGGAGTTTTTTCGTGGAAGGGGGCGGGCAAAAATCTTGTCCCTCCCCACCCGGGTGGCACTAACCCTAGAATAAAAGACAGAACAATTAAAAGGATGTTTCGACTAATCGCCTTCTTCGGCAAAGAAGACAACGCAAGACAAAAGATTAGTTGAAATTTAACAAACTTTAGGTTTTCCCAGATCACAATGTAGCTGCTCTCTCGGGTTCTGTGTAGAAACGAATATAATTACGTATTTCTTTCACATATTAAACTGCATATTACGTGCCTATAATCTTGATTGATGAGGTCAGCTTTAAATAAGATTGACCCTCTGCCGTTGCCTCTTGTTAAATCAAAAATGTTATCTTAACCGTAATTTTAATTTCTTTCCTTTTTTTTTTTTTTTGGTCCTTAACTAGAAACGTATCCGTTGAACAAGTTACTGAACTTCAATTTAATGAACAATTTGCGAATTTTTAAAAATGGATTAACACAAACAGAACATCAAAATGATCGATCTCGCCACTGAATATTCCCGCGTTGCCCACCTAGAGACGACGTAAGACAACGGATGCTAGAATTCGAATCATAATTTGGAATAATTCAAAACCAAATAAGCGAAAAGACTTTGTAACTTGAGGCGAAACTATTTTGTAAATCATGAAATGTACTTAGCGATGTCGGATTTATACCTAAATGTAATTGGCCGTTAAAAGGCTTAACTTGCAATCCGTGTGTGTTGGAAACTGAAAACAATAGAATGTGACGTAATCGTGTACCAGGGACGTGCAGCGGCCGGGGAAAAGGGGATGCGGAGGGGGGGGGGGCGTTCGGCCCCGGGCGGCACTAACCGTTGGCTGCACCACTGCGGCGGTGTGACTGACGGTTAAGGCCCGTGTTTTATTGGTGCGGCACAGTGAGGGGCGACACAGCCGCACCCTACAGGTAGCACCCTCACCTAGTCGCGACACAGCTGCACCATACAGGTAGCACCCTCACCTAGTCGCGACACAGCTGCACCATACAGGTAGCACCCTCACCTAGTCGCGACACAGCTGCACCATACAGGTAGCACCCTCACCTAGTCGCGACACAGCTGCACCATACAGGTAGCACACTACCCTAGTCGCGACACAGTTGCACCCTACAGGTAGCACACTACCCCCGTCGCGACACAGTCGCACCCTACAGGTAGCACTCTCACCTAGTCGCGACACAGCTGCACCATACAGGTAGCACACTACCCTAGTCGCGACACAGTTGCACCCTACAGGTAGCACACTACCCCCGTCGCGACACAGTCGCACCCTACAGGTAGCACACTACCCCCGTCGCGACACACCTTTTTTTTTTTTTTTTTTTTTTTTTTTTTTTTGTGTGGAAAGGACTGACTTAAAGATATCACAGTCTGAAAATTTCAGAAAGTCATAGATGTAACATATTCTCAACCCGTCTTAGTTTATATTCGGATTGCTAACGGACCTGTTTTGGTTTGTACACGTATCCTGAGTTGAGATTTTAACTATGACTAATTAAAACGTTAGAAATCTATTGAAAACTCCTCACAAAATCAGGATTTGTACGTGTCCATATTCAATAACGATATCCCATGCTCAGTTCACACGATCAAATTTTCGTCAAATTAGTGTCAAATTTTCATTAAGTTTCTTTTTGAGCGCACTGTTCAGTAAAACGGAAAAGAAATTCGACGAAAATTTTATCGTGTGAACTGAGCTTAAATGAATTTTAAAAAAGTATATATATTAAGGAAGTGTTGTCAAAGTAAAACTTGTCAAATGTTCGTAAATGGTGTAGGCTTCACTTACTTGTGCTTTGACAGGCGATCTGATATAATTGAAGTAGATGAATTTTTAATGTTACAAAAATAGTGTACTACTCAATTATAACCGAGAGTATAGACCTAGGGGATCGGCAATGCATGGGAGCATGTCTACCCAGTAAATGGAATAGACAGTGTTGTTACTAATAAAGAGTGCACTCAGGTAGTGACCCTCACCCCGATGTCCCGGCCATACACCAACCACCCGCCCGCCCCTTTTTCTGTCGGGCGCCTAATACACTTCAGTTCTAACGAGCGCCCGTTTTAGCGTGATGCCCTAAACGGAGTTTCCCGTAATGCATTTAGAACTCCATTACAAAGGTCGCAGAGCTTTTCGTCGGACAGCCCTGACCTTGGCGCACACGATTTGATTAACTGTCCATCGGGAGCTCATTTTGGGGGAGAGACCGCCGACTCTGTCGTCGGATGAAACCCCCCCTCCCCCCCCCCCGTGTCCTTGGGGGTTTGGGTGTGGGGTGGGGTGGTGGTTGGGGGAGAGGGTAATTTGTTTTAACTCATTTTTTGTTTCTGTGGGCGTCGCCACAAGGTTCCCTAAACTCCGAGTCAGGAGAACGTGACCAGCTTTCGGTTGATTAACGAATGCATTTCTTGTTTCAGACCGGACGTCTCCTGGTGACCAATGGCGGACGAGCTGCCGCTGACGACGCCTGCATACGGCGAGATGGACAACCAGACCCTGGTGTATAGAGTAGGGCTGATGGGGAACGGGACGGACAGTTACATCTTTCTCATTGTAAGAGCTTCTTGTTTGTCTGAAAGAATGTGTGGTGTTCTTTTTTTTTTTAGAATGGGGTTTTAATCATGTTATATGTAAAGGGTGTATATAGTGGATAGCAATAGGGGATAGCAATAGTGGATATAGTGGATAGCCAGTGTGATATAGTGGATATCAGGGTGGATATAGTGGATAGCCAGGATGGATATAGTGGATAGCTAGGATGGATATGGTGGATGACAATGGTGGATATAGTGGATAGCAAGACAGGATATAGTGGATAGCTAGGGTGGATATAGTGGATAGCTTGGGTGGATATAGTGGATAGCAAGAGTCAATATTTTAGTTCCGCTACAAAAAACAAACATGGCTCTTGGCCGAAAATGCCACCCCTCTATACGTGAAAGAATACCACCCTTGGCGGACCGCCCCCTGCGATCCTTTTACGCAGCTGGGGTGAATTTTTGTTTTAAAGAAAATAAGTGTGCATATTTTAAAATAATGCGATATATTGAGTTGATTATGGCCATACCTTTATTTCGATTGTGTAACAAGGCTTAGGGAATTATAATATGATTAAAGAAGATATAATGCTCACTATCAGGGCCATCTTTTGTAAGCCATAAAACATCCAATACATCACAGTTTGTGTACAAATAGATGTTTTGATGAATTTCGCCCAAGGAGTCTAAATCAAAACAGACACATTCAGTTAGACTCCTCTTAAAAGAAACCGACCAATAGCAAGCTTTATCCTTTTATAAGGTGATTTTTTTTTCAACTAAAGATTGAAGCCTCAAATGTGACTATTTCAAAGGAACGCCTCTTCATTCACCCGGAGTTGAAACACTAGTTACTTCTCAGCAGTGGAGCAGCCAGGGTTAGTGCCGCCCCTGGGGTTGGGTTAATCATTTTTTTCCGCCCCTCTTCCACGAAAAAAAGCTCTCCAAGCGGCAGAAAAAAAGTCTCCCGCCCCTCCGCTACCCCCTTCCTACGCCACTGCTTCTCCGAATGCACCTCCAGATAAACTAATCAACCTTAGAGAAGTAAGATATGAGACGCCTTTGGGACAGCAACAAAATTTAACGATCCGCATAAACTAATCAAACCTTAGAAGAGTTAGACCTGAGGTGCCATGGGGACAGCCCAAAATTAACAATCTTTATGTTCCGGCCATTTGTATCATATGCGCATAAATACACATCAAGAGAAATACGGCACATACGCATTGTGGGGTTTTCTAACCATAAGAAATGACATGGTATCTCTCAGTTTACTAAAGGATTAAAATAGCAGGCGTCGTGTGCCCCTGAACCACTTGAACTTTGGTTTACAAAAAAAAATATCTTCAGAATAATTGAATATTCGATTGCCGGCCGGTCGACTGCGCGTTTTATGTCTTGGCTCGGGAGGGGGTGGGGGAGGAGGGAGATGGAATGAACGTTAATAATCGCTCATGTGATGTCTCCCACGATACGATCCCGGGTGGTGTCTCCCGCGATGTGATCCCGTGTGATGTCTCCCACGATGTGATCCCGGGTGATGTCTCCCACGATGTGATGATCCCGGGTGATGTCTCCCGCGAAGTGATCCCGTCTAACAGCATCCCCTACTCGGTTCATTGGAGCATGAACCAGATGAATTTGGTGGGGGTGGGGGTGGGTGTGGGGGTGGGAGGGCGTCTAGGTGGCCATATTTGATATAAGATAGTTTGCTGTGTTATTTAAGTCAAGGTTGGTGACTAACTAAGTCAAGGTTGGGGACTAACTAATTGTCTATTTGATTTATTTGACTAACTGACTAATTGACAGAGAAAAAGAACTTGGAAACGGTACTGAACGACACCACTGCTAAACTTGATCTCTACTTGTATCCCGTTAATTGAAAAAAAAAACGATTTAAAAAAAAAAAAAAAAAAGGGTAAACATTTTAAAAATGTTACCACAATTATTAACTTGACATTAGATGACCAGGCTTTAGTCTGACATTAGATGACCAGGCTTTAGTCTGACATTAGATGACCAGGCTTTAGTCTGACATTAGATAACCAGGCATTAGTCTGACATAAGATGACCAGGCATTAGTCTGACATTAGATGACCAGGCCTTAGTCTGACATTAG
This sequence comes from Omphiscola glabra, assembly GCA_964017045.1. Classification (NCBI taxonomy): domain Eukaryota; kingdom Metazoa; phylum Mollusca; class Gastropoda; family Lymnaeidae; genus Omphiscola; species Omphiscola glabra. The sequence continues at coordinate 16,319,936 of OZ024809.1, read as the reverse complement.
ATGACCAGGCATTAGTCTGACATTAGATGACCAGGCTTTAGTCTTACATTAGATGACCAGGCTTTAGTCTTACATTAGATGACCAGGCTTTTGTCTGACATTAGATGACCAGGCTTTAGTCTGACATTAGATAACCAGGCATTAGTCTGACATTAGATGACCAGGCTTTTGTCTGACATTAGATGACCAGGCTTTTGTCTGACATTAGATGACCAGGCTTTGGTCTGACATTAGATGACCAGGCTTTGGTCTGACATTAGATGACCAGGCATTAGTCTGACATTAGATGACCAGGCTTTGGTCTGACATTAGATGACCAGGCTTTGGTCTGACATTAGATGACCAGGCTTTTGTCTGACATTAGATGACCAGGCATTAGTCTGACATTAGATGACCAGGCATTAGTCTGACATTAGATGACCAGGCTTTGGTCTGACATTAGATGACCAGGCTTTGGTCTGACATTAGATGACCAGGCATTAGTCTGACATTAGATGACCAGGCTTTGGTCTGACATTAGATGACCAGGCTTTGGTCTGACATTAGATGACCAGGCTTTTGTCTGACATTAGATGACCAGGCATTAGTCTGACATTAGATGACCAGGCATTAGTCTGACATTAGATGACCAGGCTTTTGTCTGACATTAGATGACCAGGCTTTGGTCTGACATTAGATGGCCAGGCTTTAGTCTGACATTAGATGACCAGGCTTTGGTCTGACATTAGATGGCCAGGCTTTGGTCTGACATTAGATGACCAGGCTTTGGTCTGACGTTAGATGACCAGGCTTTGGTCTGACATTAGATGACCAGGCTTTGGTCTGACATTAGATGGCCAGGCTTTAGTCTGACATTAGATGACCAGGCTTTGGTCTGACATTAGATGACCAGGCTTTGGTCTGACATTAGATGACCAGGCTTTGGTCTGACATTAGATGACCAGGCTTTGGTCTGACATTAGATGACCAGGCTTTGGTCTGACATTAGATGACCAGGCTTTGGTCTGACATTAGATGGCCAGGCTTTGGTCTGACATTAGATGACCAGGCTTTGGTCTGACATTAGATGGCCAAGCTTTGGTCTGACATTAGATGACCAGGCTTTGGTCTGACATTAGATGACCAGGCTTTGGTCTGACATTAGATGACCAGGCTTTGGTCTGACATTAGATGACCAGGCTTTAGTCTGGCATTAGATGACCAGGCTTTAGTCTGACATTAGATAACCAGGCATTAGTCTGACATTAGATGACCAGGCTTTAGTCTTACATTAGATGACCAGGCTTTGGTCTGACATTAGATAACCAGGCTTTGGTCTGACATTAGATAACCAGGCATTAGTCTGACATTAGATAACCAGGCATTAGTCTGACATTAGATGACCAGGCTTTGGTCTGACATTAGATAACCAGGCATTAGTCTGACATTAGATGACCAGGCTTTGGTCTGACATTAGATAACCAGGCTTTGGTCTGACATTAGATAACCAGGCATTAGTCTGACATTAGATAACCAGGCATTAGTCTTACATTAGATGACCAGGCTTTGGTCTGACATTAGATAACCAGGCATTAGTCTGACATTAGATAACCAGGCATTAGTCTGACATTAGATGACCAGGCTTTGGTCTGACATTAGATAACCAGGCATTAGTCTGACATTAGATGACCAGGCTTTAGTCTTACATTAGATGACCAGGCATTAGTCTGACATTAGATAACCAGGCATTAGTCTGACATTAGATAACCAGGCATTAGTCTGACATTAGATGACCATGCTTTAGTACAGGAGAGGTTATTTTTTTTTAATGCAATTATCTCCCCCAAATACTTTGCCACGAGGAAAAAAATGAGTAAGATTCATCCAAAAAGTGGTTGGTTTAACACATCATCCCGTTTTTTTCTTCTATTCTTCTGTTTTTTTTCAGTGTTTCTAAATGTTACATTTATACAAATTTATCTTATTTTTCCTTAACTCCTTAAATATTTTTTTTTTTAAATTTGCATTCTTTATAGCGGTTCAACAAGGTCTTGCATTGATGTCATCTTCTACTCGGATATTAAACAACATTCGTCTGAATACCTTACCTGTCATCTGATGTCATTTTCTCCCCAGGTGTTAAAAAAAGATTTACCTCAATGCCCCACCTGTCATCTGATGTCATCTTCTCCAAAGATCTTTTTAAAAAATGTACCTCAATTACCCCACCTGTCATATGATGTCATCTTCTCCAAAGATCTTTTTAAAAAATGTACCTCAATTACCCCACCTGTCATCTGATGTCATCTTCTCCAAAGATCTTTTTAAAAAATGTACCTCAATTACCCCACCTGTCATCTGATGTCATCTTCTCCAAAGATCTTTTAAAAAATGTACCTCAATTACCCCACCTGTCATCTGATGTCATCTTCTCCCCAGGTCTTAAAAAAAATTCACCTCAATGCCCCACCTGTCATCTGATCTTATCTTCTCCTCAGATATTAAACAAGATATACTCCATCATCCCGCCTGTCATCTGCGTCACGGCGGTCACCGGCAACATCCTGGCATTTTTCGTCTTTGTGTCCAAACCACTCAGGCGAACTTCCTGCAGGTAAATGATCAAACACGCTGGACACGGTAAGACTACCCCTTTGAGGGCACAGTTTCGCGTGTCCCGTGTAAAATATACAGCAGGCCCGCACGACACACGGCCCGCACAACACAAGACCCGCACAACACACGGCACGCAAAACACACGTCCCGCACAACACACGGCTAGCACAACACACGGCCCGCACAACACACGGCCCGTACAACACACGGCCCGCAAAACACACAGCCCGTACAACACACAGCCCGTACAAACCACGGCCCGTACAACACACAGCCCGTACAACACACGGCCCGCAAAACACACGTCCCGCACAACACACAGTCCGTACAACACACGGCCCGTACAACACACAGCCTGCATGACACACGGCCCGCACAACACACTTCCCGCATAACTCAAGGCCCGCACAGGTCTTTTTTCATAAAGTCTTACGCCCCGCCTATATTTTGATTTGTGCGTGCCTGGGCAATAGTACCCCTAATGTTTTACGGGATTTTTGGAATTTCGATAAATAAACTTACTTTGTGGGGAAAGAATCGTACACTAATAAATCATTAATTAGACGCAAACAAATTTGTGTAAATAAGAAAATATATGTTCAGCTTTAATGGTGATTATACAGAATGCAAGTGTAGATTTTGTCGGCAAACGCCTTCTTCAGTACAAAAAACAAAACATTTATAAATCTATAAATACAATTTGCATAAAACATATATGATATACATGTATCCTACCATCAAAAAAGAGAGAGAAAAATAAGAGTGGGCGCAAAACCCAGACAAAAACAAAAGTTAAGAAGAAAAGACGGGATGTGAGTAGAAGTAAAATGTAAAAACCAGACAGGCAAAAAAAAAAAGGTGGCAGCTAAAAGATGTCTGTATTTGCTTGCATTTTTTTTTACCATAAGATCACTATCTTGCTCTATGTGTAAAAAATGAAATGGTTCCAATTCAAATCCCGTCATTGCGATACGTTTATAAAAATAACTATAATTTGCTCATATCAGCCCCCCCCCCCTTTTTTTTATACCAAAATATTTAAACTCCCCAAACAATGAATCATTCCCTAGTTTCATCCTCCACTGATTCCTTCCTTTATTCTGCATCCAATATAATCCTCCTAATCCCCACTGATGTCTCATCATTAATCCTTCGATTGTTCCATCTCCCCACTTTCATCATCTGATCTGTTAATCAGTCAATCAGCCAATGTATTGTAATCATCCAATCAGCTGGTACCTTGCTGCACGCTCCGTCTCGGACAGTGGCTTCCTGGTCTTCAACTTCCTCACGTGGTTTTCAGGGACGTCAAAACTCGATTTTTTCCACACCGAAGGTGTATGTCAGGTCAGTGGCTACTTTATCACCACCCCCCCCCCCCCCCGGATAAGGGGTTTGCAGGGTAGGGGCGGTAACGCTATTTATTTTTCAGCGCCCTCTGCAGGGTATAGGATGGAGCATGAAAGGGGAGATCCACTGCAGGGGTGTAGGATGGGGTGAGAAGGGGGAGATCCATGCCAGGGGTGTGAAGAGTTGTTGTTTTCGTTATACTGATGGCCGGCATCTTCATCCAAATGTAGTTTTTGTTTCGAGGAAGGGGGACTGGACAAAAGCCTCGCACGCCCCGGGTGGCAATAACACTAGCTACGCCACCGACCATTTGCCAGTTTGTTGAAAGTTCCGATGTCGTTAACTTACATAATTGTATATAAAAAATATATACGCTTATAAGACTATTAACGTTTTCAATTAATGTGTCAGATACATAATGATGTAGTTGTATTATAAATTTTAATTTTATTTTGAATTAGACATTTCCTCACTCAAACTTACAGAGGCGCATCACTGCATGTGAAAAAATTATTTTAAAATGTTTTACATTAGGTCATAACAAGTACGTTCAACAGAAAATGAAGCCCCCACACCCCCCCAACCCCCCCCCCCCCAACACCATAAACAAAAGCCCAAGGCATGTTTTTTCCTGTTTTTTTTTTCTCTTTTTCCTGCAGGTTAAATCTGGAATTGGCAGGCACGGATTTTTCTTTATCGGGAGTCGGATAAATTTGTACGACGTCTGCTTTTATTCTGACCTTAGACTCTCGCTCCCCACTCCCTGTCTATTACTCCCTGTCTACTACTCCCCACTCCCTGTCTACTACTTACTTTCTACTAATCCCTGTCTACTACTCCCTGTCTACTACTCCCTGTGTACTTCTCCCTTTCTACTACTCCTCACTCCCTACTCCTTGTCTACCTCCCCCTGTCCACTTCTCCCCACTCCCTACTCCCTGTCTTATTCTCGAATTCTTACATCTTTTCTCCTACGTACTCAGCCTGACAAAAAACTCCCCCCCCCCCTTTTTTTTCCCCAGTTACAGTTAAGTTACTCTGGTCAGCTCAGTTCATCAATAGAGGAGAACGAGAATTTTGTATGATGGGGGGAATCTATAATAGAAATCTAGAGTCAACATTTGAGACGAGAAATAACCCGGAAAGAATTTTTATTGTTCTTTTCTTTTGTTTGTTTGTTTTTTGTTTTTTTTTTGCAACCAGCGGTTCTCAAAATGGTATTATTTGTTAAAAAAAAAAAAAAATCATAGTGATTTACGTGTCCAATTATTTTTTTTCAAACATGGTTTACAATTATCACTTTGTTTTTAATCTCAAAATTTTATAAGGTATGAACGAGAACAAAAATCGTTATTTGTCCAAACTGCTATCTTTTTTAAAATTATTATTATTATTATTTTTTTTTTTTTTTAAAGAGTAAATGTTTTTTACAGTTGTGGTAGTTTTATTTTTGGCCCCTTGGTCTGGATGTTGTTGTCGTACATTCCGTCGCATGTCTTGGTGCAGATGTTGTTGTCATATATTCCGTCGGTTCGGCCTCAATCCGCCCTTGGAATAAAATTAGAAGCGCGAACATCCCATAAGGTTCAATATAAGAGTATGTCATCCTGATGTTAAGTTTAAGCTGAACGTAAGTTCACATGATATTGTCATGTGCACGCACGAGTAGTCTCACTGGCCGATATAGGATTATTTTCAGTTTCAGTTTTGTCCGTCACGCAACCACATAATCTACGTTAAAATGCTCCTTCCATATTGAAATTAATCTCTTTAAATAGATGTATTCCTTTCATTCTGATTTGCAAATATTTTTTTAATTAAAGGAATACATTGGGGAGGTTATTTTTGCTAAGCGGTCTGAAAGGTCTACACCTGAAATATCAGCAGTTCCAAGATGGATCAACTACAAAAGCCAGCTATTTCATATTTAGTCCAACATTAGATAACCAGGCTTTAGTCTGACATTAGATGACCAGGCTTTAGTCGACATTAGATGACCAGGCCCTAGTCTGACATTAGATAACCAGGCATTAGTCTGACATTAGATGACCAGGCTTTAGTCTGGCATTAGATGACCAGGCTTTAGTCTGACATTAGATGACCAGGCTTTAGTCGACATTAGATGACCAGGCCCTAGTCTGACATTAGATAACCAGGCATTAGTCTGACATTAGATAACCAGGCTTTAGTCTGACATTAGATGACCAGGCATTAGTCTGACATTAGATGACCAGGCTTTAGTCTGACATTAGATGACCAGGCTTTAGTCGACATTAGATGACCAGGCATTAGTCTGACATTAGATAACCAGGCATTAGTCTGACATTAGATAACCAGGCTTTAGTCTGACATTAGATGACCAGGCTTTAGTCTGACATTAGATGACCAGGCTTTAGTCTGACATTAGATGACCAGGCTTTAGTCTGACATTAGATGACCAGGCTTAAGTCGACATTAGATGACCAGGCCCTAGTCTGACATTAGATAACCAGGCATTAGTCTGACATTAGATAACCAGGCTTTAGTCTGACATTAGATAACCAGGCTTTAGTCTGACATTAGATGACCAGGCCCTAGTCTGACATTAGATAACCAGGCATTAGTCTGACATTAGATAACCAGGCTTTAGTCTGACATTAGATGATCAGGCTTTAGTCTGACATTAGATGACCAGGCTTTAGTCTGACATTAGATGATCAGGCTTTAGTCTGACATTAGATGATCAGGCTTTAGTCTGACATTAGATAACAAGGCCTTAGTCTGACATTAGATGACCAGGCTTTAGTCTGACATTAGATGACCAGGCTTTAGTCTGGCATTAGATGACCAGGCTTTAGTCTGACATTAGATGACCAGGCTTTAGTCTTACATTAGATGACCAGGCTTTAGTCTTACATTAGATGGCCAGGCTTTAGTCTTACATTAGATGACCAGGCGTTAGTCTTACATTAGATGACTAGGCTTTAGTCTTACATTAGATGACCAGGCTTTAGTCTTACATTAGATGACCAGGCTTTAGTCTTACATTAGATGACCTGGCTTTAGTCTTACATTAGATGACTAGGCTTTAGTCTGACATTAGATGACCAGGCTTTAGTCTGACATTAGATGCCCAAGCTGTAGTCTGACATTAGATGACAAGCGGGATCGTTTCCCATACCTTTTTTTTAAAAACATGTTTTGAAAATAATACACATTCTAGGATAAAACTTTTCAAGAGACGTCATACTCAGCATTTCATACATGGATTCGTTAATCATGATTATCCTAGTCTATAATAAAACCTTTTTTTTTCGAATTATGATAAATTTGTTTTCAACTTCTGAAAAGCGGTGAAACTCGATGGACCGGTAGCCTTGATTCGGGCTACACTTCGTTGGGTCTAACTGCTTGAAATAATTTTGTAGTGCTTCATTATTTCAGGAGCGAACACCGCCGCCCTCCCCAACCCCCTCACTGAATTAACTTCATGCACTTGCCACCACACAAGGTCATACACCCCCTCAAGTGCTGACGACATTTCTCTACTCCCAACAGCTCATCGTCTTCACCACCTTCATGTTCGCCTTCATGTCCGTCTGGCTCACCGTGGTGGTCACCATGGAGAATTACATCAGAATTTGCCGGCCCTTCAGGTGAGCGCTAGACCGAAATGAGGACAAACGACAGTTGTATTATTTTATTTTTTTTGGTTGTCCTACTATTTCTATGCTCTTATGTAGGAGGGGATAACAGATGGACGGAAAGAAGACGGAGTAAACTAATGGAAATATCAGGGCAAACTAAACCAAAGAGTGAAATGTACCCATGTCTTCCATACGAAAACATACCAAGAAATATACGTTTGGGGGTCCATGCGTTAAAAACAGATTTAGAAAGGAGATGCAAATTTAATTTTTTTAAAGTTTATTAACTTAGATTAGTTTCACAAACAAAACTTAACAACCCTTTAAAACCAACGTTTCAAATCCTTTACATGCATTTTTTGTTTGCATTTACGTAATTGTACGTGTTTATTATTTATTACGAAGCGTTTACGTAAATGTGTCAATGGTTCAACCTCTGGCTTAAATCACGTTTCAATTTCCTTCATTTCCCCCCTTCAAAAATACATTTATTTTTATTGCATACCAAGATACGTCACTAATACAAAGCGCATAGCAACAGCTGCACAATTAATCTCCACACCCAAAACACGCGCAACCATTGGACACAGTTATATTTCCTTCCTCTTCCCATTTTGAAAAACAGGAAAAACTTATTTTCGGGGGGTGGGCTGACAATTTGATAGAACGGGTTGTTGTCGGCAAGGAGTTTATGTGTCCTAATTTTCAGTTCGATAGGATGACGGGGAGTGGGGCAGTCAGCCGTCCGAAGATTTTTGCCTTACACACTGAAACGCGCAAAAAAAGGCGAAGTTAATATAAAGGATTTAATTTCAAAATCCGCCATGATACTTAATACAAATTATGAATAAATAAAGTTAATTTAAAAGTGAATGAAAATCTCCAAATTAGAGTGGCAGGAAATGAAATATCATTTACAAGAAGGCAAAAAAAAAATCCATTTAAAAAAACAATTTATCCGTAATGCAATCATTTTGCTTCTGTGATTCAATACTAAAAAAAATAAACTTATAAACATTGATATGCTGGCCATCAAATAATTTAATTTAAAATCTAAACACAATTCGCTAATGAAGTTTGCAGTGTTGCAGTTTTTGTTTTATTTTTCAAATGAAGAATATCGTCCATTGAAAATATTTTTTAGCTAACAGAATGAAAACGGGTAATAAACGGAGAGACTGCAATCAGGTTAGCACAATAGGAAATTAGTCAAACACAGTAAGGTTAAACCTGAAAAAAAGGAACGCAACAAAACAACGAACGTGTCGGCAGGAAGCCTTCATCAGCGAACAAACAGAAAAAAAATTAATAAAATTTAAAAATATTAAAAAAATTAATTTAAATAGCACTTAGCTAAGAAGTAGTGTAGGGCAGCAAATGATTTGTATAGGCAGGCTATTCACAGGCCATAGACTGGCTACGGGCAGGCTGTATACATATACAGCTATGTAGTAGCAAGAAAAATAATTTTGGGGTTTGGGGGTCGCGACATTAGGAAGGTTGAGAACCACTGTTGTAGACGGTCTATTCCCCGACGGGGTAAAAAACATAATGATAAATGATATTTAGAATAATTTTTATTTTTTTGCATACTCGCATATTAGGTTGATTATATTCGTCGAATCAACTTTTTTATCAAATATTTGAGCAACATTGACATTTTTAACAGTGCTCTTTTGTCGCATTTCCCCATAATGTTTAGCGTGCAGAAGTTCTGCAACACCTTGATAGCCAAGAGGGCGATCATCGGTCTGTTCGCGATCAGCGTCCTCCTGAACAACGTCTACCTGTGGACCAACCAGGTGTTCCTGAAAGGAGACCACAACCAGTCGAGGAAATGGTGTACTGTGAAGGAAGACTTCCAGGTCTTCATCAAGGTGAGCTTCGTGTTCTGTACAGCTCACCAGCGGTGTCCTAGATGTGCGTGCGTGTGTGTGTAAGCGTGTGCGCGTGCGCGCGTGTGTGTGTGCGTGCGTGTGTGTGCGTGTGTGTGCTTTCGCCTTATAACAGGTGGTCACAATTCATTGCTGATCAGGTAGGAGTCGGGTGTACTGGTTGTTGGGGACGATACGAGTCGGAGTCGAGAAACCGAAGTACAAATCGAATACTAACATTATTTGCTGAATCCACGACACAGGAAAAAAATGTTTAAAACAAAACTCAACAAACGCTATATCTCATATTTGTGTGCTATTCACTGATAGTGTCGTTATAACACTTATTGTCAGGGTTTATTTATAAATCACGCGAAAAAAAGAATTAAAAAGATAGATTTTGAGGTAAGATTTGCTTTTAAGATTGAAATAAATATATTCCAGAATCATTCTAAACCCTTAATAGTTTTGTTTTTTATTCGCAGTATGCTTGGGGGGGGGGGGGAAGGGGGGGGGTATAAATATTCTCAAATTTCGTTCTCGTTTCTTCTGTCCATATTCAACCAATAAATTCAATCTGGGCAAATCAAAAAAAAAGGTATAAACGCATTTGACAAACACAAATATGATAATGTTTCATTTACGTTCCTGTGTCATAAAGAGGATGTTCTTATTTTAAGGACAATCCGTTAGGATTTCTCAACAAATAAGTATGTTGTTGTTGATTGTTTGTTTGCCCCCAGTGGTATACCATCGCTGACACGTTCACCACACTGATTATACCATCGCTGCTCATCATCGCGCTGATGGTCGCCATCACTTTCAGTCTCATCAAGTCGCTCAAGCGTCAGTCAAGGTTGCAGGGGGCGTCGAGGTCAGCCGGAACAAACGGGGACGCGGGGCCCACGGGACGGTCCACGAGATCCAGGAGCTCCCCACAGGCCAAAGTAAGTGTCAGCAACGGGTGGGTGCCAAAGCAGGTGTCAACAACTGTTGGGTGTTAAAATTAGTGTCAGCAACTGGTGGGTGTTAAAGTTAGTGTCAGCACGTGGTGGGTGCCAAAGTAAGTGTCAGTAAATGGTGGGTGTTAAAGTTAGTGTCAGCAAGTGGTGGTTGTTAAAGTAAGTGTCAGTAAATGTTGGGTGTTAAAGTTAGTGTCAGCAACTTCAAGCTCCAACATACCCTGCTCAATCATTTCCTAAATGTTGTAACAAGTCCAAGACCTAAAAATTATTTATTTATTGATATTGATTGCACAATTTGTTCTTCAACAACTCAACTACCCCAATGAATCATGCACTCACCATTTCTATTTCCAGGTCACTCGGATGCTTTTCGCCGTGTCGTTCTTCTTCCTCTTGCTCAACGGGCCGAGCCATTTCATCAGGGCGTTCTTCGTCTTCGAGGGTCTGGTGCACCCCAACAAGTACACGAGCGGTGCCCAAAGCCACATGCCCACTGCAGCCCAACAGGCGCAAGTCATGTGCGAGGTAATCTTATTTATTGGTTATTTCGGCAGCCTCTAGCTCGGCGGCTCTCAGCCTGTGGGTCGCGCGACCCTTTCTCGGGGGTCGCCTAAGACCATCTGAAAAAATCATATACTCTACAGTTATAAAGTAGCAACAAAAATAATTATGTGGCCGAGGGGGGTCGCCACAACATGAGGAACTGTATGAAAGGGTCGCGTCATTAGGAAGGTTGAGAACTACTGCTCTAGCTATTTATGCAATTAGAACAATTGAACCTTTATTAAATGACAAGCATCGAGAGACTTCAGGGACGTACAAAGATTAAAATAAAGAATATCAGATTAGTTTGTGTGATGCTACTGCCAGCTTGTGCTAAAAGCTTAACCTCAAGCCAATAGCAATGACACAACATTACTTAAATAAATTAGATAAATAAATATAGAAGAAGAACTTAATGGGGGAGAGGGGGGGGGAGAATAAATTAAACAACCCCTAAAATCAAAGTTGTTCGTTCAAATCCTTTATAAAATGAAATAGCAGTGATCTCTTACTTGCATTGGACAGAGGTGATATCTCCATCCCGATCTCTTAAATCTCAGTGCGGCCTTTGTGGATAGAGGTGATATCTCCATCCCGATCTCTTAAATCTCAGTGCGGCCTTTGTGGACAGAGGTGATATCTCCATCCCGATCTCTTAAATCTCAGTGCGGCCTTTGTGGATAGAGGTGATATCTCCATCCCTATCTCTTAAATCTCAGTGCGGCCTTTGTGGACAGAGGTGATATCTCCATCCCGATTTCTTAAATCTCAGTGCGGCCTTTGTGGACAGAGGGGATATCTCCATCCCGATCTCTTAAATCTCAGTGCGGCCTTTGTGGACAGAGGTGATATCTCCATCCCGATCTCTTAAATCTCAGTGCGGCCTTTGTGGACAGAGGTGATATCTCCATCCCGATCTCTTAAATCTCAGTGCGGCCTTTGTGGACAGAGGTGATATCTCCATCCCGATCTCTTAAATCTCAGTGCGGCCTTTGTGGACAGAGGTGATATCTCCATCCCGATCTCTTAAATCTCAGTACGGCCTTTGTGGACAGTGGTGATATCTCCATCCCGATCTCTTAAATCTCAGTACGGCCTTTGTGGACAGTGGTGATATTTCCATCCCGATCCTCTTAGATCTCAGTGCGGCCTTTGTGGACAGTGGTGATATCTCCATCCCGATCTCTTAAATCTCAGTGCGGCCTTTGTGGACAGTGCTGATATCTCCATCCCGATCTCTTAAATCTCAGTGCGGCCTTTGTGGACAGTGGTGAAATCTCCATCCCGATCCTCTTAGATCTCAGTGCGGCCTTTGTGGACAGTGGTGATATCTCCATCCCGATCCTCTTAGATCTCAGTGCGGCCTTTGTGGACAGTGGTGATATCTCCATCCCGATCCTCTTAGATCTCAGTGCGGCCTTTGTGGACAGTGGTGATATCTCCATCCCGATCCTCTTAAATCTCAGTGCGGCCATTGTGGACAGCGATTAATCTCCAACCCGATCCTCTTAGATCTCGGTGCGGCCTCCGATCCTCTTAGATCTCGAGTGGCTTCCGATCCTTTTAGATTTCAGTGCGGCCTCCGATCCTCTTAGATGTCAGTGCGGCCTCCGATCCTCTTAGACCTCAGTGCGGCCTCCGATGCTTTTAGATTTCAGTGTGGCCTCCGATCCGCTTAGATCTCAGTGCAGCCTCCGATTCTCTTAGATCTCAGTGTGGTCTCCGATCCTGTTAGATCTCAGTGCGGCCTCCGATCCTCTTAGATCTCAGTGCGGCCTTTGATACCGTTGACCATCAAGCCCTCTTCATCATCATAATCATCATCATGTCCCTAAGTCCTTGGACCGTTGGGGCGCCACAGATGACATGAAAACTATCCTTCTCCATTCAACTCTGTCTTCTGCACTCCGTACACAAACCCTCTTCAACACCCTTGAAAATTATTTTTGCATTTCTGGTTCAGTTTTGGCTTGGTTTTGGTCCTACCTCTCCGATGGAACACAGGCGGTCGCTGTTGATGGTTGTCTCTACGGTAGTGCTGACCTGGTTTATGCATCACCACATGGGTCCGTTTTTGGGTCCTATCCTATTCACAATGTATACCAGGCCACTTCTCCTCCTGCCTGGGAGGCATGCTGTTGAGAGCCAGCCATTCGAAGATGACATGCAGCTATACAAGCATACCAATCCTTCTCTTGTCGATTCCGATATCCACACCTTGCAGGAGTGCAATGGTGAAGTCAAGTCATTAATGACTCTCGGCAAGTTGAAGCTGAACGATGAAAAAAACGGAAGCACTCCTCATTCACAATCATGAACTATCCTCTAACTCAGCTCTCCCCATCTCGTTTCAAATAGGTAGCTCCGATATAGAATACACATCCTCTGCTAGGAATCTTGGTCACATTCTTTCTGACACCACGTCTCTCAAAAACCATATTTCTCAAATTTGTCTCTCTGCGTACACCACTATCCGCCAGATCAGCTCCATCCGCCACTACTTCAAAGCTAGCGCAACAAACAAAAACCACAAGTCTGTGCTCTTGTTCTCTCTCGTCTATACTATTGTAACTCTCTTCTGACAGGTTCATCAAAACATTTCATAGAAAAACTGCAGAAACAAAACAAAGCTGCTAGGTTAGTTCTAAAGTCAATGAAACGTGATCACATCACTCCACTACTTCACTCACTCCATTGGCTCCCTATGCAGGCACGCATTGAATACAAGCTCTCTGTTCTCTGTCACAACTTTGTCTCTGGTTCCTGTCCTTCCCATCTTACTGAACTTCTTACTGACTATTCACCCTTCGAAAGCTTCTGTCCGACGCAGACACGCGTCTTCTTTCTGTTCCCAGAACACGCCGCAAAACATATGGTGAACAATCTTTTTCTTTCCGTGCCCCCGAAACAATGGAATTCTCTCCCATTACAAACCCGCAATAAAACGACCACCACAGTCTTCAAAACTGCCCTCAAGTCCCACCTCTTTAAACTGCACTATACCGACTCATTCTCTCCCCCATCTGACTGATAAAACAACGCTCGATGCTGCTGGGTGCTGTCCATTGCTGGACACGGGTAGATAGTACTTGGTGGATGAGGTCAAGCCTTTCACCAATTGTTGTTTTCAAACGCACTTTCCATATTTTTGTTTTATGAATCTCATTTAGTGCAGTTATCGGGAATTTAATGTCATCAAATTAGTGTCGTCATAGTTTCTTCATCTTCCCCTTGAAAAACAGGAACAACACTTTTTTTTTGTGGTTGAGGTTCGAAGATGGGGCTGAAAAATTGGAAAAAACGTGTTGTCATCGGCAACGGGTCTATGTGCCAAGTTTCAGCTCGATAGGTTCACGGGAAGTGGGTCAATGGGCCGCCCGAAGAGTTTTCCCTAAACACACAAGTTAATATAAAGGATTTTTAAAATTGAACGCCCACATGTTACAAATCTATTTTGTTACGCTACAAAACAATTATGTGGCAAATTGTTCAAAATAGGTTCAAAATTTACCGTTCTAATTATTTACTTTTTGACAACTTATATACTTAGCTAAAATCACCCCATCATTGCACGGCAACTTTGATTGCTCGCCGGTTCAAAGAGAGTGCCGAAGAGTGCGCACACTAACCATTGTATTTTTGTCGCTGATCGCACGTAATCCTATTAGACCACCAGAGCGAACAAGCCACCCCGCTCCCCTCCCACACTTACGTCATTAGTTGCACGGGGGACCAAAGCGAGTCATTACGATATTTGTACCGGTGGCTTCTAAAAATAGCCTCGTTGCGCGTCGAAACACGTCACGCATTCACTCTGGTAAGTTACGGTTGTCATGACAACGCAAACAAAGTCATGGGTGCACGATACTCAAGTCTCCAATCAATAGAGAACTTGGGGGTCTCGTGGCTATCTCATTGTGACTTGTTTTTTTGTAATCAAATTGATCTTAATTCAATAAACAATGTACTTTGGTACATATCACGGATGATGTGGGATCTCTTTCAGATCTGGCGTACTTGTAGGTTCAAAGAGGCTTTCTGTATCGTATCATGAAGAATGGCTCAGTTAAACAAAATTAGATGCACTGGGCTGAAATTTCTTCAGGGACAATACATCCAATATGTTAACGACCCACTTCATCCCTTTATTGTAGCAATTGGTTGTAGAGGGTCATGAGTGTTAATATGGTAATTATGAAGGATTTGTGTAATATGTTTGATCGATGTGTCCCTGAGATTGTGTAGGGTGGAAGAAACGCCATTCTGGCTATGGTAATTGTCAGGATCCGGAGATCCACTTTCGTGTTGTTGGTTTTTCCATGATATGAGCTCATCATCACCATCATCATCATCATCACCATCATCATCATCATGTCCCTTAGTCCTTGGACCGTTGGGGCGCCACAGATGACATGAAAACTATCCTTCTCCATTCCTCTCGGTCTTCTGCATTAAGCATAGCATCGCCCAGTTTTAATCCCGTCCACTCTTTGATGTCATCTTCCCATCTTTTTCTCTGCCTCTTCTTCTTCCTCCTCTAGTTGTGCCCTACACGCTATACACATTTTGTTTTTAATCATGATTTTGCGCTGTGGTTAAAAGTCGGTCAAGATCATTTAATGTACGTTCTTTTTGGTGCACAAAAGCGATCGTCCTTCCTGTCCTCGGTGGGTTAAGACGGCTGTCTTCATTACATGGGAACATTGTGTTGTGTGTTAGTTTACTTGACGTGTGAACGTTGCGAAACGTATCAATATTGAATAATCAATCCTAGACCAAGGCGGGAAACCTTTCCAAAAATAGCCAGAGCTGTGGCGAATGAAGAGTAAAATTCTCCATAATATATATAAAAATTTTATTTTATTTAAAACAACAATCTTAAATGAAATAAAAGTAAACTAGATACAGCCCGCAAAACATTGGCGACAGCAATGCGTGATCTTCCCGTCAACTAAAGTTACTTGACAAAACATGACAGAGGCGTGGCGAAAGGGGGGTGCAGGGGGTGCAGATGTCCCCGGGCGCCATGCTAGTTAGAGGCGCCAAAATGTGCTTTGAAACATGACATCAAGTACCGCAAATTTAAGAATCCCAATTTTTTTTTTACACCCATCCCCCCCATGATACGTCACTGTTTACTTTTTATTTCACGCCCATGAAGTATATTAAAATTCCAATGTCACAACCACTTTAAAACCGAGTATTTTTTTTACACCATATTTAAATCGAGACGATTTCATTTTCCGAAAAGAAAATATAGTGCGTTAAACTCAGTTGAACGCAAAAAAAAAATATATATCATTTAGCGCAGTTATCGGGAATTATATTTTCCGCGCTATTGAACTCATTATTGAACCATACTTTCTTTCAAACATGTAGAATTATTTGTAGTATACTCTCAGTACCAAATTCGCTGATTAGTAGGAAGCAGTCCATTAGAGTGCAGTCCATAAGAAAGCGGTCCACGAGTCACACCAGAAGCGTAATATATATATATATATATAAGAGACACCTCCGAAGGCGGCGCCTCTGCTAGTATTTCTACAGTTCAAATCTAAAAAAAAAAAAAAAAATCAAATCAGATGCAACGGCGTGTATACAGTGGCGTAGCCATATGGTTAGTGAAGTCTGGGGGTGGGCTAACAGCTAGTCACCCTTCCTTTCCACACACACACAAGCACACGAAAAAACTCTGCAATTTGCAAAAAGAGTGAAACCCTTATAGATAAAGAAAATGAGCGCCCACCGGTGCAGACAGACCCCTTACGCACCCTTCCCCTTTTTTTCTGCGCCCCTGTATGTATGTATCTGATTCGTCTGTACGTATAAAATCAGACCCCAGGTTTCACGAGTAAAGAGCTTGACACAATGACATGAGGTTTTTTCTTTCTTGGTTAAACCATGAACTAATTGGGTTCGATCGGCTGACCATTATCCTGTTTGATGAGACATTCAACAGACTAAAAAATAGATAGGATTTTCTTCTTTCTCCTCTCTCTCTCACTCTCTCTCTCTCTCTCTCTCTCGCCCCCTCTCGCTCTCTCGCCCGCTCTCTCTCTCCCTCTCTCTCTTTCTTTCGCCCTCTCTCTCCCTCCCTTTTTCTCTCTCTCCCTCTCTCTCTCTCTCTCCCCCTCTCTCTCTCCCCCTCTCTCTCACTCTCTCTCTCTCGCCCCCTCTTTCTCTCTCCCTCTCTCTCTCTCCCCCTCTCTCTCTCTCTCTCTCGCCCCCTCTCGCTCTCTCTCCCTCTCTCTCTCTCCCTCTCTCTCTTTCTTTCGCCCTCTCTCTCCCTCCCTTTTTCTCTCTCTCCCTCTCTCTCTCTCTCCCCCTCTCTCTCTCCCTCGCTCTCTCTCTCCCTCTCTGTCTTTCTATCGCCCTCTCTCTCCCTCCCCTTTTTCTCTCTCCCCCTCTCTCTCTCTTTTGCCCCTCTCTCTCTCACTCCCTCCCTCTCTCTCTCCCTCTCTTTCAACCATTGAGAGAAAGCTACTTAAACCGAAACAAATTCTTAAATCACTTTTTTTTTTAAACTTATAATTTTTATTTAATTATCTTACTCTCCCCTTTATCATATCTTTTTTTAATTTCCATAGTCCATGAAAATATATTTGAAATTTCCATTTCTCACCAATCTATTTTTTTTTAATATGCAAACCATGGTGCTTGAGATTCACTGATAATACAGTCCGTTTTTTTCCCCCCTTTTTTTTTTTGGACTAGTTTGGGGATTCGCCTCCACGTCGACCTTGCCACGCTGTGTCTAAACGAGTTGAACTAACTGGTTTTTTTAACCACCTTAATCGAAATTAACATTAACATTTTAACCACAAGTGGACACGTCATTTAATTTAACGGCAATGTTGTTGGTACACTTAAGTCCTGATGAGTTGTACGCAGTGGTTCTCAAAACACCACTCGTGTGAGTAGCTGTAATAATTTTAACAATGGTCAGTCCCGGCAGACGCGTAGCTAGGGGCAGTCAGTGCCATCTGGGGTAGGTCAACAATAATTTTTTTCAGCCCAATCATCATTACAAAGAGAAATCTCGGCGGTCGGCCAAGACATGTAGCTCCTAAATGTAAAGAAAAAAGTGCCACGGGGGGGGGGGGGGGTGGGGGGGTGGTGGGATGGGGGGGGGAAGGATCTTTAACTACTTATCGCTATAGGGTATCTGGTATGTGCACCTTGCATACACTTGAAATAATTGTTTACATTTCTCAAGTTTAGGGCGTATATTAATCTCAGTCTAAAATGCTGAATATATAAACTGGATTTTAAAAAATTAATACACCTATAAACCTTTTGATATATTTGTCTACTCTCGTCCTGTCTAACATCACCTTTGGGTAAAGAACACACAACCGAAAGTTGCAGTGACGCCATGTTACTTTATCATATCAGTTAACGCGTATCCATCGTTGGTAATCCATGAATAATGAATCACTCTTCTCTCCAGATCATCTTCTACCTGTGCTTTGCCGTCAACCTCATCATTTACCTTACCTGCGGTGACAGCTTCAGGAAACAGTTCAAAGACACCTACTTCTCCGTCTGCTTTCGCCGCAACTCCCCGGGGGGCTGCAGCGAGATGACCGCCATGTCCACTGTCCGGCTGGAGGAGATGGACAACCGGAACGAGGATCAGACCGCGCTGATCGAGACGAGCCCCGCCGTCAACAAGGACAACAACAACGTCTGTTCATGAGCGTGTTTCTGGGAGCCGCGCTCAACAATAGCTTAACATTTAACGAGATTCACGCCTCTGGATAGTCAAAGGCCGCATCTGCATAGTCCACGGCCCGTATACGTGATTGTGCCCATTTGACATGTCACACAAATAAGTATTGACATCTTCATGTGTATGTAACTATAGTGGACGATAGTAAGGAAGCATTACAGTCGGATATAGCATTTAATGGCTTTAACAGTTTACTGAAAAAAAAATTATACGCGACTTTATTTCAATGATGCTTGAATGTAATTTTATTTATTTTTTTTATTTTTACATTTTATGACTTCCAATCTCAATAAATTATTTCAAACTATTAATCATTGAATAAGATTGTAAAAAAAAAATATGTGAAGATATCTTTTTTTTTTTTTTTAAATCTCTCTTCCATTGATTGGCTCGCTGGGGTAAACCTCTGACGTATTCAGCATTTAATGAAGTTTTGTGCGATTGTAGCTTGATACCAGGATGCAGTTGGAGTTAAAAGTAGGCGTGGTCAAGCGAGTGGCCTAATGCAGCACTAACGCAGCGTAATATATAAATAACAGGACGGTACCTGCTTCGCCTCTGACGACAAAGATTTCTAAACCGGGTAGATCAAAGAATGAGATCAACAGATCAGACTTAGAGACGAGTGACGTCCATTTTGAGATAGTAAGGCAAGGGGAAGAACCGGGATAATTCAATCATTTTAAAAAGTGTGAACTGAGTTTGTCCCCCTTCGCTATTGACCTTGTGAATTTTATTCATCACCATGTCAAGCCAGTATTTGATCTAAAGAGCGAGCTGAGCTCGCTTCAAGATGATTCTTAATCTCAGTGTTCACTGTGCTCTTGGTTTGTTTCTTTGTTTCCTTGTTTTCTACGTTTTTTTCATTCCATATAGTCATAATTCTTATTCTTCTTCTGTATATTAAGTGCCCACGATCAATTTATTGATCATTCTGGCTCTTAATGCAGGTAGAGGGGATTTGCAATGTTTCTGTGCCTGGTGTTGATGAGGATATTTCACTGGTTGCAAGAGTTACTCAGTGAGGGTATCATGCACTGGGGGTTGGAAGGCCTGAGACAATGGACGCAAATGTGTCATTGTCATGTGTTTTCGCATCAACTGTTCTAGTCCCTGATTGTCTTTGGCAGGAATGAGCAGTTCCTATACTGGCCTCTCGCTGGTATGAGCCTGAACTGACTGTCATGGCCTCGTCGCTGTCTATGCGAGAGAGGGACGAGTTTCTATTTAATGCTGGAGCAGTGGACCAGTCCATTATTTATCTTGTACATCATGAAGAGCCTGGATAGTCGTCGTCGTTCCTCCAGTGGTGACCAGCCTAGTGTCTCCAGCGTGCTGCCAACACTAGAGGTGTTCTTGTAGCACTTCGGGACAAAGCGTGCTGCCAACACTAGAGGTGTTCTTGTAGCAACTCGGGACAAAGCGTGCTGCCAACACTAGAGGTGTTCTTGTAGCACTTCGGGACAAAGCGTGCTGCCAACACTAGAGGTGTTCTTGTAGCACTTCGGGACAAAGCGTGCTGCCAACACTAGAGGTGTTCTTGTAGCACTTCGGGACAAAGCGTGCTGCCAACACTAGAGGTGTTCTTGTAGCACTTCGGGACAAAGCGTGCTGCCAACACTAGAGGTGTTCTTGTAGCACTTCGGGACAAAGCGTGCTGCCAACACTAGAGGTGTTCTTGTAGCACTTCGGGACAAAGCGTGCTGCCCGTCGCTCCTCAGCTTAAGGTCATGTTGAAAAAAGTCAACCCATCCTTTAAACCAGTATCTGTTCAACTATAGTTCAACTAATTCATTCATATTCAATTCGTCACGATAACCCAGCAAGTGCTCCTATGCTAGGCATTGGAATTGTGATAGGAAAAAAATTTAAAACTGTACAGTGTCTGATTATGCTCACGACGCTCGTTCCCTTCTCTTCAAACGATCGAGACATCGGGTGAATTGGGAATTCGGACGTATTTGCATGCCGTCTTTACAAGCTGAGAGCGGTGTCTTCAAATGACAGTGAGGTGCTCTCAATTGACAACGGGTTTTCTTAAAACGATGTACACGACCCTTTTTTGAGCGAATGGTTTCTTCAAATGACAGGCACCAGCTTTTTGAGAAAATGGTGTCTTCCGATGACAAACACCGGCTTTTTTGAGAGAATGGTGTCTTCCGATGACAAACACCGGCTTTTTTGAGAGAATGGTGTCTACTGCTGACAAAGACCAGCTTTTTGAGAGAACGGTGTCTAGAGATGACAAACACAAGCTTTCGTAAAGAATGATGTTATCAAATGACAAAAGCAGGCTCTCCGATAAAATGGTGTTGTCTAAACCCCCCCAAAAATCTGTCGAAGTTAAAATGATGTCTGCTAAAATAATAAAGACAAGTTCTACAAGTATCTTTGTAGGACAAAAACAAACTCTCAAACGAACATCTCGAATCTTAATGACATCACTTCCTGCTGGATACTTTGACAATCGTTCGATTCCAGGGCTCGAGATTTTTTATACTTTCAAATCTTTTCTTTTTTTTTTAAATTTAAAAAAAAAAATAAATATCCTTGTATTCGCTAAAAAAACACAGTAGATGGCGGGAACTGCTTAATTTAAACGAAGATTGTATTTTACCACTATGTGTTTGGGATAAATGGAAATATTTTGTAAGAAGTTACTATCTATGATTTAAGCCAGTGGTTCTCAACCTTCCTATGGCCGCGACCCTTAGAGCATATGCCGTCTTAGGCGACCCCGTGACCCACAGGTTGAGGACCGCTGCTTTTGGCGAAGATAAAAAGTGTACACAGAAATTTATGTTTTTAAAATAAATTTTATTTTTTTAAATATATAAATTCCCTATAACAACATGCTTGCGATGTTTAACGGATAATAAAGGGAGGACTGCGTTCAAGCTGTGTGAATGGAATAGTAGAACAAGGTGTGTGAAAGCTTGAGTTGTTGACCAGGCCGAAATGTCTGCATTTAATTAAATAAATGTAATTTTACTGGGCATTCTATTTTAAGACATATTTTTTTTAAATGTGACGTTCGCTGCGGGGTGGTCAGGGTTTCCGCCAAGGGGAGAACACTCCGATTGAGACAAACCAATGATGTCCCAGTGTGGAGTTGTCCCCGTTTGTAAAGGTGTAAGCCGTATGGTATATTCTCGATATTCGACATATTGATTTTTTTTTTTAATTTTTAAGGAAGCTATGAACTACTTTTAAATTTTGAGAAGATCAACCAGACGTCGCTAATTGGACTGAAATATTATAGCATCTAAAAATTGTAGCACCTGTAAAAATATAGCATCTAATAAATAATAGCATAAACTGGATTGGAATTCAGTTTCACGTCTTTTAACACACAGCATCACCAGGGTAGATTCCGGCGTGGGTAGGTGCCCGCGTGGTTAGGTGCCCGCGTGGGTAGGTGCCCTTTTGGGTAGGTGCCCGCGAGGGTTACCGGAAATTTGATCGAAAGAAATTTCGTCGACGGAAAATTTGGTCGAATCTTTTTTTCAGTTCACACGTTAAAATTTTCGTCAAATTTCTTTTTCAACGCACTGTAATAAATAGTAAAACAAAATAATGCATCCAAAAATAAATTTGAATCAAAATCTTAACGTGTGGACTGAAAAAAAGATTCGACCAAATTTCCGTTCGATCAAATTTCCGTCGATCAATTTTTCGTAGACGAAATTTCTTTCGATCAAATTTCCGGATACGGCCCGTGAGGGTAGGTGCCTGCGTGGGAAGGTGCCTGCGAGGGTAGGTGCTCGCGTGGGAAAGTGCCCAGTGTTACTGCCCATCGCTGCGTCACGCCCCCACTATGAGAATGGTCTTCATTTACGCACGTATGATGACCGAATGCCTACATGCCGTTTTCCTGTGTTAATAGTTAACAATAATTTGTTTACAATCCGATGATATTTTTAATCTTTCCCTTCTCGGCTAACATGATATTCTAACAGCAGCTTCCTCTGATCACAGTTTACATAACTTTATAGAGCAGGCTGTACTCTTAACCACCCCCCCCCCCCCCCCAAAACTCATATAAAAAAAGCCCAAATGTAGAAAAAGAAAAAAAAAGGTCAATGGTCACAATAAGATGACAAGAAATCTATTAATAGAAACATATCTCTGTGAAGCTACTGTAGTTAAACGAATGCTGCGAACCCTTTTTAGAACCCTTAAAAAATTCGTTTAAATATAATGGATTTATTTTATTATTTATTTTTTTTGGTTTCAAATTTGCATGGTCAATACTAAATTTTAATGGTGATAAACAATGTCACCACGTCCACCCCTCCTCCCACTGTTGCTGTAACTCTTGGTTTGTTTTGCTACTGGCCTTTGTTTCCACGCAGCGACTGTGAACGCTACATTGCGATCTGGCCACACGTAAGCTGTTAATGTTGAAATAATTTCGTCATTTCTTGTCGCTGCTGTTTGTTTTTAATTGTCTGGAGAGGAAGGCGTTTCGCCGATGCGTCCTTTTAATTTTTCAGTCTTTTTTTTTTTTTTTTAATCAAGCCTTAACTTGTATTGTTCCACTATTTTTGTGTTCTTATATGAAGCTAGTTTTTTTAACAAATTTTAATGTTTTTGATAAAAAAATTGACTCGACTTTGTTGTTAAAATTAAATGTAGAAATAAATTAAAGGGTTTATTGATCAAGAGAAACTTCATAATGTATGGGGGGGGGGGAAAAAAGACACGCTCAACATCTATATAAAATAAGTTGGGTTAACCCATAGTTTAACCCCTAATTTAACCCCTAATTTAACCCTTAATTTAACCCCTAATTTAAGCCCTAATTTAACCCTTAATTTAACCCCTAATTTAACCCTTAATTTAACCCTAATTTAACCCTTAATTTAACCCCTAATTTAACCCTTAATTTAACCCCTAATTTAACCCCTAATTTAACCCTTAATTTAACCCCTAATTTAACCCCTAATTTAACCCCTAATTTAACCCCTAATTTAACCCCTAATTTAACTCCTAATTTAACCCCTAATTTAACCCCCTAATTTAACCCCTAATTTAACCCCTAATTTAACCCCTCGCTGATTTGTTTTGTTACGTCAGAGATAAGGCTATTTCGTCAAGGTCACTTTCACTAAAAAAAAAATGTGACTTTTAACGAGTACTGTAATAACTGTGCAATCTACTTGTGTAATCAGGATGTTAGAGCGCTGTAATATTTATGAATCATCGTTGTGTAAGGAACGATGTGTTTTATGAGTTTAATGATTTGTGTGATAGGTCTGAAATGTCCTTGTGTAATGAAATTATAACGAGCGCTGTAATGTTTCCTTAGTGTAATGAGAATGTAATGAGTGGTGTAATATTTAATTTGTTTAATTAAATGATAATGGGTGATGTAATATTTCATTGTGTAATGAGAATGTGATTAGTGCTGTAATTTTGCCCTTGTGTATTTATACTGTAATGAGTGCTGTAATGTTTCCCATGTGTAATTAAATTATAATGAGTGCTGAAATATTTCCCTTGTGTAATGAGAATGTAATGAGTGTTGTAATATTTCCCTTGTATAATGAAAATGTAATGAGTGATGTAGTATTTCCCTTGTGTATTGAAAATGTAATGAGTGCTGTAGTATTTCCCTTGTGTAATGAAAATGTAATGAGTGATGTAGTATTTCCCTTGTGTAATGAAAATGTAATGAGTGCTGTAGTATTTCCCTCGTTTAATGAAAATGTAATGAGTGATGTAATATTTCCCTTGTGTAATGAGACTGCAATGAGTGCTGTAATGTTTCCCTTGTGTATTGAGACTGTACACAGTACTGACACCGCAATAACTGTGATAAACTTGTATAATATTGTGAGTCGTCGTTTTTCCTCATAGCTGGAATTTTAATCTTTCTTTTCTTTTGTTTGTTTGGGGTAATTTTTCATTCACTCGTTGTCGTTGTCTTCTCAATATCCCAATCTCAGTGAAAGCATGGATGCGATCTGACCAGGTCAGTATTTTAACTTGGATTGGACACATAAATGAGTTGTTGATTTTTTTATATTTAAAAAAAATATTAAAATAAGTTCTCAAGCTGACTTTTTGTTTCGGTCAGTCGATGAATAAAAAGTAAGATTTCTATAGTTAAAACTTTAAACAACAGATAGATATCAGATCTGCAGAGGCGCAGCTAGGGTTAGTGCCCCCTGGGGGCTCCCTTTTCCACGAGAATCCCGCCCTTACATGTAAAGAAAAAAAGAGCCACCCTGGGATGGACCGGCCACCCTCTCGCGACCCTCCCCCCCCCCAAAACCATTTCCTACGCCATTGCTGACATGCCTAGCTAAAAATCTTTCAACGGTTGCCGACATTGAAAGAGCCGTAGCCTCATGAACCATTTAGTATCGAGGATATCGACAACTTCTGTTGATTCTTTGACCAACACTTACTTTTTTTTTTTTTTTTTTGTAAGCAAATGAGTAGGCTGGATTTTTTCTTCCTCTTTCCTTGAAAAACTTGCTTTCCTTTCAAGGTCGAAAACATGTGTGATTTTAATTTCGTAAAGATACTAGTTAGACTTTTTAAATAAAAACTTTTTAATTTTTTTTTTTTTAATTTTTTTTTTTTTTTAAACTCTTGAGATTCCAAAAGTCGTAAATATTCAACAACTATTTCAGAAATAACTGTTACAATAGATTGGTTGCGGGAGAGGACTAAGTGTTATACATGAATACACGTAACAATGAAATAGCAGTGCAAATATTTTTAATGACTTACGTTGGTAATTGTTCAAGTTTTTTTTTTTATAACTAAAATTCGTTTTGCATCTGATTGTGTTGGTTAAATGTATGCACTGTGTTACCGTTGGATTGTTTTGTTTCGTTTTTTTTTTATCTCTTTTGTGTTTTCATATTGGTTTGCTTCTGTTGAATTTTGAGACGAATTCTGCTGCCTGTAATATGTTGTACTGTCATTTCTTCGAAACAGTTGCTGGTCTTGTGTTTTCACTTCAACTTTGGATAAAATTTAAAATGTGTTATTAATTATTTTGACTATGCTTAACATATTTGGAGATAATAACACAAATTTGAATCTAATTAATATCTATCCGAATGTCCAATGAGCATAATTTACATTGATTGGTACTTTGACAAATATAAAAATAATTTTTGATTCATATTGCGTGCACCTTTTTTTTATACATTTTGTAAAACGGTCGTGTGTAAAAGTTGTGGGATTGTCACGAGTGAATACTGTGTGGAAGGATTGTGTGGAAAGATTGTGTGGAAAGATTGTGTGGAAAGAGTGTGTGAAAAGAGTGTGTGGAAAGAGTGTGTGAAAAGAGTGTGTGGAAAGATTGTGTGAAAAGAGTGTGTGGAAAGATTGTGTGGAAAGGGTGTGTGGAAGGATTGTGTGGAAAGATTGTGTGGAGGGATTGGGTGGAAAGAGTGTGTGGAAAGGGTGTGTGGAAAGATTGTGTGGAAAGAGTGTGTGGAAAGAGTGTGTGGAAAGATTGTGTGGAAAGATTGTGTGGAAAGAGTGTGTGGAAAGAGTATGTGGAAAGAGTTTTCATTGATTGATTGGATATTTATATAGCGCTGGTATCCATGCTACTGTAGCATGCTCACTGCTGGTATCCATGCTACTGTAGCATGCTCACTGCGCTCTGGTTATCATAAATCTGTTGAAACAAAAAAGTTTTTAAATGTTTCTTAAATGATGTTTTATCCTTTTGAATACCCCTCAAATTTTGAGGCAAACTATTCCATAACTTTGGCGCTATCGCTTCAAAAGAGCGCCCTCCAAAAGACTTTTTTCTGTGTTCATCCACACTGGGAATTGTCAGTAAGGACTGTGTAGAGGACCTCAGTTTCTTTATGGATGCGTGTTTATGAATCAGTTCTTTCAGATATTTTGGTGCAGAGCCTTCTAAGCAGCTTTACGCCAGGGACAGAGTTTTGTGGTTAATGCGCTCACTCACAGGAACCCAATGGAGATCTCGTAGAACTGGTGTGATGTGGTCAGATTTCCTTCTCCGTGATACAATGCGTGCTGCATTTTTTTGTACCTTCTGGAGTCTCTGAATTTGGTGCTGGGGTAAACCCCACAAACAACTGTTACAGTAATCTAATCTTGATTGGATTAGAGTATGCGCTACAGCATTGGCTGTTCTCTTATTGAGTTGAGGACGCAGCTGACCCAGGGCGCGCAGATGACAGTAGCATGCCCTGTCCACAGAACTGATATGTGGAATCATTCTGAGTTTACTGTCAATATATAAGCCAAGGTCTCGGACAGTGGAGGACAACGGGATCTCTGATTCACCAACTGTGGAAAGAGTGTATGGAAAGAGTGTGTGGAAAGAGTGTGTGGAAAGATTGTGTGGAAAGAGTTTGTGGAAGGATTGTGTGGAAAGAGTTTGTGGAAGGATTGTGTGGGAAGATTGTGTGGAAAGAGTACATTTTGTACGAATGTGAGTGACGCTTGTGTGGGAAAACTGTGTAGGCATTGTGTGACATAGAACGACAATTCAAAGAGAGCTAATGGCCGCTTGGTTGAACTTTTTGATTCTGCTTCAATTTTGTCAAAGTTTTTTTTTTAATGTTACAAACTCACGTGCGTGAATAAAAATGTCACGTAATTTTTTGTGTGGATTAAGCATGATATATTTTTCAATACTTTGTAACTCAGCTGTCGCTTGGGTTATAATCAAATGATTAATGATTAAGATGGGACGCCTAGTGATTATATTTCCTGTTTTTAATTTTGCTTCTCGTCTGCGTTCACGATATGGATTGCATATTTTAATTTTTCTAATCATTTCGAAACCTGATCTGTAACACAGACAAACTGTTCAACAATAAAAAGAAAATCGCTATTACAATTGAACAAAACGTGTTGTCTGAACTTTGTGTCTTTATGTGAGTTAAGATAAAAAAAAATTATCTCCATTTATTTTTTGTTGTTTTATGTAGAGGTTTTTAATGAAATAATTTTTTTGACTCATGTAAACAGGCCCGGCCTTAGGCCACTGCAACTTATGCGGCCGCAGTGGGCCCCGCACTTTTCATAGGCCCCGCGCTAATTCTAGAATTTTGATGATATACTCTATGACTTCGATACTCGCAAGGCTCGTAAAGTAAAGTTATATTGATCGGGATTTTTTTACCTAGTAAAGAATGAATAAAATGCAAAGAAGAATTTATTTTCTAATACAAAATCTTAATTTTCACTTATTATCCCCTACCCAGACTGGGCCCCGCCCAATCTGTTTCGCATAGGGCCCCGCAATTTATTTTTAAAGAAGAATTTATTTTCTAATACAAAATCTTAATTTTCACTTATTATCCCCTACCCAGACTGGGCCCCGCCCAATCTGTTTCGCATAGGGCCCCGCAATATATTTTTAAAAACGACACTCTTTTTCTATAATTAAGTATAAAATAAATCCACCACCACCAACCCCCCCCCCCCCCCCCCCCAAAAAAAAAAAGATTAGACGCTATTCAAAGGTAATTGGAGATCACTGGTGACCCACTAATCATGAAAGGTGTTATTTTTACTGGCGGTTGTTAGCTGTAAGAAGCTTAATCTCAGTTGTACATCATGAAGTTGTACATCGGGAAGTTGTACATCAGGCAGTTGTTCACAATGCAGGAGCAAGATTCCCTCCACAAACCAAAATGACACAGCAAGATCATGAAAAGCTTATAATGAACCAACCCCTCATTAAACAACCCCTTATTAACAAAGTTGTTCGTATTAATTCTTTTAAAATGTAATATCGAGAAAATAGGGGGGGGGGGCGGGCCCCCCTCGCAACCACATATTTTATCCGCCCCTGATCTATATTAATACTGCAATGGCCCACCCACTTTTACACCGCAGATTTATTTCACCAACTATTTCAGAAAAAAACAAAAGAAAATATTACGTACCAAACGCACTAGAGATATAATTTTTTTTTAAAGACTCATTTTACAGCAGCGGTGTAGAGGGGTGGGGCTGCTAACTAGATTGAGTGTGTGGTCATCAACTATTTTATTTTAGTCTGACGTCCTCAACCACGTCAAATTGCCCAGAATGTTACACAGCAAAACTGGGTTATATAATGAGGTTAGCTTATTCGTTTCTTGGCTTTGTACACGCTTGATACAATTGATTTAACGTGAAATGTTATACACGATTTTACTATATCAAAATGAAAATAGTCGATAGATCAATTCCGAATTTGAGTTCTGCTAAACAGAGTTTCAAAAAATATAACAATTTTTGACATAACTTTGGCTATTTCACACTATTAGGTTTAGGGATATATTTTTTTAGAGGTTTATGGATAGATTTAGGGTTCAGGTTAGGTTTATGGACTGATTTAGGGTTCAGGTTAGGTTTATGGATACATTTAGGACATTTTTTTTCATTATTATTTAACTTTTTATTCTTAATTTTTAACGGGTCGCGGCAACCAAGATGGCGGCCGTGTGAGACATCGCGAAACTAATTCTTGGAATTTACCATAATTTTTACAATCCAAACATAGGTGATCGTGTCGGGTTGCGGGACTCAACAGGGGTCATGTGGTCAGCATCTCGACAATACGGCCATGGACTAACATTTTAAGAAGCACTGCTTCCTGTCTAAAAAAAAAAAAAGTGGGGGTGGGGGTCGTAAAAAGAAGTATTGAGTGTGTCTACAGAGAGCCACCACTGACCAGCGTGATAGCACCACAGTCGAAAGTACGACTGCCGTGAGAGGAAGGCGTATCTTACCGCACGAACTAGCTTTGGAAAGTATTTAATAGCTGGAAGAATTATAGGCAGCTAGCTATAGCTCGCACAAATATTGGCGGCAGCATTGCGTGAAGCTCCAATGTACTAAAGTTACTTGACAAAAAAGGAACTCAAGTGACGCACACTTAAGATACACCCCCTCCCTGCCCCCGCCCCCCCCCCCATGATGCATCAATGCACACCTTTTATTTCACGCCCCCTGAACTATATTAAATATTTTGATGCCCCAACCACTTTTAAACCGATTATTTATTAGACCACATTTAAAATGAGACGATTTCATTTTCCGAAAAGAAAAGAAAATATTACGCACCAAACGCAGCTGCGTTATTTTTTTTTATTTTTTTTTTTTAAATGTCATTTATAGTAGTTATCGGGAATTTTATTTTGCGCGCTATCCGGAAATGGAAGCAGCAACACCACAAGTCAAATTTGTGTAAGAGATTCTTCATAAGCAAATACAAATGAAACTTAATTATCTCATATTTCTTTCAAATCACACATACACACACACACACAATATTCTTTGTTGTTTGTTTGTTGTTGTTTTTTTTTTAATGATTTTTTTTTCCATTTTATTATTTTAAGTCCAATCCCTGGAAAGCTTGCCCCAGACAGACACATTCAAATTCTAGATCGACTGAAGGAAATAAACAGTACTAGTCATTATGATTTATGGAAGATGTCAGTACTGTCATAAATGTCATTGTCGTGTGGTGCTATGGTAGCGGTTCACCTGGCGCAATTATCAGTGAAGGGGCCGAGGTGACGTCACTTGCAATGTTTTCTTCAAAATAAATAGCTCACATTTACCCTGCATGTCCTGCTTACTTACAGATTGCAGCAGGATCTGTTTACATAAGAGACGCCAGTGCGTGCTTACATATAACAACAGTACATGCTTACATGTGGCGACAGCACGTGCCTACACAAAACAACAGCGCATGCTTACACATAACAACGTCGTATGGTTTACATTAAAAAAATGCATGCTTACATAAGACACAACAGTGCGTGCTTACATAAGACGCAACAGTGCGTGCTTACATAAGACACAAAAGTGCGTGCTTACATAAGGCACTAGTAAGTACGTGCTTACATAAGACACAAAAGTACGTGCTTACATAAGACACTAGTAAGTGCGTGCTTACATAAGACACAACAGTGCGTTCATATTTAAACTAGCGATACCTGTTTACTTCACCGATGCTATTATTCACGAAAAATCAATTAGCTTAAATTTCTAATCAATTTTTTGTTTTCTGATTATAACTATTAGAATAATTCATTCGCATCCCCATTACCCCCCCCTTACCCAAAATCCCCCCCCCCCCCCCCCCCCGGCCGAAAAAAAAAACAACTGAATATTTTATTTCTCTGTTTACCTTCTGTCTTTGTGAATGTCGTAATCGTGAGCCACGTACACAATGTCTACGTTAGCCAGGTACACAATGTCTACGTGAGCCATGTACACAATGCCAACGTTAGCCAGGTACACAATGTCTACGTGAGCCATGTACACAATGTCTACGAGAGCCATGTACACAATGTCTACGAGAGCCATGTACACAATGCCAACGTTAGCCAGGTACACAATGCCTTCGTGCGCAGGGTACACAACAATGTCTACGTGGGTAGGGTACACAATGTCTACGTGAGCCAGGAACACAATGTCTACGTTAGCCAGGTACACAATGTCTACGTAAGCCATGTACACAATGCCAACGTCAGCCACGTACACAACAATGTTTACGTGATTGGGGTACACAATGTCTACGTGAGCAATGTACACAATGCCAACGTGAGCAGGTACACAACAATGTCTTCTTCAGCCAGGTACACAATGTCCACGTGAAACAGGTACACAATGTCTACGTTAGCCAGGTACACACTGTCTACGTTAGCCAGGTACACACTGTCTACGTTAGCCAGGTGCACAATGTCTACGTTAGCCAGGTACACAATGCTTACGTTAGCCAGGTACACAATGTCTTCGTCAGCCATGTACACAATGTCTACGTTAGCCATGTACACAACGTGTACATTAGGAATCGTACGTTTGACTAAACATACATGCAACACTTCTACAGGAATCAGCTCCAATAAACATGCATCAATTAATGATGGCGCGCGATAAAAGCCGAGCCGTAGTGCGGCGCCTGCCTGCCTGCATGCCTGCTATCCCTGCGGCTTCAGGTGACCTGTGATACATCACTATCAACTTTAAATGCATGGGGTGGGGGGGGGGGCCTTTAAAACTCACACGACGGCTCTTGATTTCACGCAAAGCTATTATTATGAGTGAAAGATCTGCAGGGGCGGAGGGTGCGGTGGTTGAGACCTTTTATCGTTCACATCAACCTATTCATTAAAATAACTGTTTTCTCAGAGTGTTTATACAACGACAGGAATGGGAATTGTTCATTGCCCAGCACCCCGTGGCCTCTTTGCCTTAGTTATACTGCAAGAATGGCTCACCCCCACCATGTATAGACAGCATCCTGCGAAGAGCGTAAATATTGGTATGCTGAGACTTCGGACGGAGTAGCACATTGCCAGTGGCATTCGGGATCAGATTGATGATGACGATCACATATCTAGTCATATATATATATATGTACTAGAATATATGACCCGGTGTAGCCGGAATAATAATGAAAAGCATGTTCCACTAATCTCCTCCATTTCTTGCCAAGTCTCAACATCTAAAAATCCAATTTTGACGAATATAACTGAATCCGGTTTCAGTGCAGCCTCAAAAATTCAACCAAAGAAATTACTTAATAAAAAAATTAAATTCAAATATCTTTGAAAATAACATTTAGGAAATCCTAAAATTGGAAGTTCCTTTATTTTTAAAGACAAGGCTATATATAGATATATATACCTTTCTTACATCATTTCGTTTTGGAGAATATTTTCTTCTAAATAATATAGGCCAACACAACCAATTGTTCATGCCAATGAACTACAAAGTAGACATAATATCTTTAAAATTTAAAAGTGTGTCTTAACTTAAACCCCCAAAAATATGTACCATTTTAAATATCTGTATATTGGCGAATTTTAATAAATTGGTATATTGGCATTAAAAATGTACCCACCTCTTCCTCGCCCCTGAACCATATTGTCAGAAAATCGTCAAAACCCTATTTTTTATATTAAAAGGCGAATCTCTTATTCAATTTTCCCGTCTCAAAGATCTATTCTCAATCTTGTAAAAACTGTCCCATGTAACCAAACTGTATTTTTCGCAAAATGGAAAAAAAAACAAATACAAATATTTCCTTATATGTAATGAAAATTTCAACCCATATTTGTTCACGCCCCTGAACTGTATTTTGGAGAAATTTAAAAAAAAAATATGTTTCAATTTTTAAATTTTCACGCATGTAAATATCATTGAGTTTTCAGCTATTGCTATCCACATAAAAACACATTCCCTCGCATTTTAAATTAAATGTACACGAAATATACAAACTACATTTTAATGTAATATATTTCTCTCCTCATAATTCTTTATCTCCGCCCTTGACCTGTATACATGGGAAAATGGAGAAAAAAAATTACATTGCCTTTTGTTGCAAAGAAAATCTTAGCCACTATTTTCCCTTGTTAAATCTTGACTGAGTGTTGATGTATGAGTACACATTATGTATGAGTACACAATATGTATCTGTGACCACAATTCGTCAACGCTTTAGAACAGCATTTCCCTATATTATTATTGTGACCCGGAATTTTCTTAAATTTATTTAATTGTATTTATTCTCTTCACGACTGTAAGTAATATCGTCGGATTTGAATGTCGTGGTATTCTGATAAAAATCAAACACATCCTCTTCCCTACGACTGAAATGCATTTGCGGTAGAAAGTTAAATCCATTATTTCATGTGTTTTAAAACTCGCTTGACGCGATGTTGTAGATTTCACAGATTCGCGGGTCTTCTCTCGGGCTCGTGTCACAGATTCGGGGGTCTTCTCTCGGGCTTTTGTCACAGATTCGCGGGTCTTCTCTCGGGCTCGTGTCACAGATTCGGGGGTTTTCTCTCGGGCTCGTGTCACAGATTCGGGGGGTCTTCTCTCGGGCTCGTGTCACAGATTCAGGGGGTCTTCTCTCGGGCTCGTGTCACAGATTCAGGGGGTCTTCTCTCGGGCTCGTGTCACAGATGCGGGGGTCTTCACTCGGGCTCGTGTCACAGATTCGGGGGTCTTCTCTCGGGCTCGTGTCACAGATTCGGGGGTCTTCCCTCGGGCTCGTGTCACAGATGTGGGGGTCTTCTCTCGGGCTCGTGTCACAGATTCGCGGTCTTCTCTCGGGCTCGTGCAAAAGGCTGCAAGAAGCGCTGACCCGGTTGAGCCAATTTAATACATGATGGTGGGGAAACATTAAGATAAACACAGGAAAGTTCCCAAATGCGATGGGTTCCATGTCAGGTGAGCTATAGGGACCGTGGTAAAGCAGGAGCGCTTGGCAAAAAAAACAACCAAAAAAACCAACCAAAAAAACCAACCAAAAAAAACAACCAAAAAAAACAACACCAAAACACAATTAAATGAATTCAACCTTTGTTTCGTTGAACACCTTGTTATCGTGGTTAATTATGTCTTGCAATCGTTTAAACATTTGAATAGTGTCTGTCTGTCTAGACCAGGCCTGCACAACATACGGCCCGCCTTACATGTTGAGTTGTGCACGCCTGGTCTAGACCTGTAAGGACATCATTAGATGGTCTCTGCTGCGTTGAATCACCTCCTGGTTTGGAACTTTTTTAATTATTTTTTTTTTTTTGGAATGGATTGTTATATCTTTATTTTATTATTTTTAAACACTTTTTATTTTCAATAAAAAGAAAGGATTACATCAAAATAGAACATTTGTTTGAAAAAAAACCTTCTTTAAAAGCCATATATATATATTTTTTAATTCACTCTAATTGGCTTGAAGTTCTTAAGGGGGGGGGGGGGGGTTGGTTGTTGGGGGGGGGGGGGCAGATTCTAGCTAAGTTTATTTCATTACTCTCTGTTTGAATCTATTTGCTGACGACGGCTTCATTTTTTTCTTCCGTTTCTTTTGTGTTTTCTTCAGATTTTTTCCTGCAATGTACTTTATATTTTATATTTACTATTGCTTAAGCCTTACAGCAGCCCTTCGCACATTACACTATTATTCTTTAGCGGCACAATTCCTAAAACGACCTACTCCATTACGTGACGCCAGTAATACATGGCCAGGCACCCATGCACTAAATTGGGGAGATTATTTATAACAAACGAAACCGCCACACCACACCACTCCCCCCCCCCACCCCAACCTCCCGGACGCCTGCTTTAAAATGTATCG
Source organism: Omphiscola glabra (assembly GCA_964017045.1). NCBI lineage: Eukaryota > Metazoa > Mollusca > Gastropoda > Lymnaeidae > Omphiscola > Omphiscola glabra. The sequence goes on along the minus strand of OZ024809.1, from coordinate 16,285,149 downwards.
GATTTATGATCGTCTGTGCCACGCCCCGTTGAGCGGTCGGGCGGCTGTTTAGAGACAGTGTGAACAAAACATAATATATCATCTATGAGGAATGGACTTCAATGGCCAGCTTAAAACAAAAATCCCTCCCACCCCCACCCCAACGCAATAAAAATAACAACGACCATTGGATAATTCCCCCCTCCCCCACACTTTTTTTTTCTATATTTATTTTTCTACCTGTAGAAATTCAAAGACATGCCGCTGGAAGGGGGGGGGGAGGGTGGAGGATGAAGGAATCCCCAATAATACATATTACAAGCAGCTGCTTCCTTTACCCTCCTCTCTAGACGCCCCTGGCCGCGACAGACATATTGTGTTTCGTGACATTTGTTTTTTTTTTTAAACATATTATTGATTTATCGTTACTTCCTGGTCACGCTGGACACCGGAGATACAGCTTTTCAAGATGGAGAGAGGGTTTCTCAGCTCGGAAACTTGCTTGTACACAATGCCGGACACTTACTTGTCTCGCGCATGCTCATGGAGCTCAGGCACGACCATACAGCGTCACTTCTCTCTCCTCTTACTTGCTTTATTATTGTCCGTATAACTTTTGCAAACACTTAGGGCCGGTTCACACGGTCAAATTTCGCGTCAAGCATTTGATGCAATTCGTGTATGAAGCCTTGTCACAACTTTCAAATTACTATTTGATCAAATTCCCCAAAAAAGGAGACCACGCACAAAATAGTGCGTTCATACAACAATTTGACGCGCAATTTGATCGTGTGAACCGACCCTTAGCGTCATGTCATCTAAGACCTTGTTCACAAAATATGATGCAAGTCCATGAAATACAACCCTATATATATATATATAATTATTTATTTTTGGATTTCTTTTTTTATTTATTGATTTGTTTATATACTAACCGATATACCCCGGCCCCAGAGGGATGGATATTATGAGTTCAGTACCCTTCGGTATTTGAATATGGATAATCAATGTGTACTAAGTTTGTTCAAGATCCATCTATTCATGTAGGAGTAGTTGTTGTTAATTTTATTTATATAGCTTATATCGAAGAAAAAAAACATTTTGGGCCGACGGCCCCAAAGGAAATGCTATAAAGAAGTTCATAACCCTCCTTTCCCCCCCCCCCCCCCAGTAAGTGGTTCTGAATAATTTGGGATATATGTGGCAAGTTTGGTCAAGATCCGTAAATCCATGTACAAACGTATGTTGGACAATATATATATATATATATATTTAATTGATGTATTGAACATCTTTTGTTGCTTCATTAATGTTACTATGTAAACTCGTTGATACTATTGTCTTTTATTTATTGTGTGACTTTTATTACGGGTAACTCGGTATTAGACTCGGTATTTTGAGATGACTGGATTTTGTCTTAAGTCAGCGGTTCTCAGCCTTCCTAAGGCCGCGACCCTTTAATACATTTCCTTGTGTTGTGCCCCCCCCCCCCAAACCATAAAATTATTTTCGTTGCTACTTCGTAAATACTAGTTTTCCTATGATCTTAGGCGACGCCCTAAGTAAGGTTCGTTCCAACCCCCCCCCCCCCCAATGGGTCGCGACCCACAGGTTGAGAACCGCTGGCTTAGGTGGTGATGTCTTCACTTGGTTTTCACCCCAAACCTACTGACACAGATGCATGACATGACGGCCCCGTGCTAGCCAGTGAGATAAAGGAGGTGTCACCTGTCAATGTTATCTCCTGACGGTGCGGCTTGAGTAAGTTGATATATGTTATTAAGATCATGGGCTCTCACCCTATAAACATGGCCCCAAACTGCGACGGCAACTTTTTCAGGGCCTCTTAAACTTGAAAATTTCCGAGCATACTAACATGGGGTGGATAAATCTGGAATAATCATATCGTACAAGTTTATCGTCACGGAAAATTGTTTTCAGCGTCTTATCCACGGGCCTTCACAAAAATGCGGAACAATTTCAAGAAGCACTTTGATTAAAGTGTAATTGCATGGGCCCAAACACAATATATAACGCGGAAGTTGTTAAATAATAACATCGCATGTATTTGCAGTCGGTCATGCGCACTTCCTTCGCTAAGTCCATCCGGAATGAATAAATGAGTTCTAATAATAATAATGTGACGTTTTTTCCCCGAAATTCACGCTCTGTTACATCCAATAGTGTTCAATGCTAGACACGCACAACTGCCTTAGGTAGCATTCTATTTTTTAAAAAATTCAATAGATGGTACTGTATTTAAAATCATTAAACTCAAACCCGATTTGTCAGCGGACTTTCTCTGTCAGTTTTTCAAGTGGTCAGCGGACTTTCTCGTTAAGTTTGTCAAGTTTTCAGCGGACTTTTTCTTTCGGTTTGTCAAGTGGTCAGTGGACTTTCCCTTTCATTTTATCATGTGGTCAGCGGATTTTCTCTTTCAGTTTTTCAAGTGGTCAGCCGACTTTCTCTTCCAGTTTGTCAAGTGGTCAGTGGACTTTCCCTTCAGGTTTGTTCGAAGCGAAGTCGAATTCATCCATTTCCTGACTTCGTTATCTCTCGCCTCATAATTGATATATCAGTATATTTTAAAACATACGCCTCTTTACATTCTACACAGGAGGATCCCTTGTTGCTGTTCTTGTTGTTGTTGTTCTTGTTGTTCTTGTTGTTGTTGTTGTTTAATTATTTTAAAACAATGTCACTTCTGCGTCAGAATAGACTCGATAGATTAAGAGGCGCGTGCTATTTGATCGGTAATCTATTGTCATGATCATGATATGTTCACTACTGGACAGAGTTGAGCTGAATATGTACCGTACGCTAACTTCTCATTGGCGCAAGAATTTCACTGGTGGATATGTAACAAGATTAACCAATCATTGGCGGGTGTGCAACACGACTGACCAATCCCTGGTGGACATGCAACACGACTGACCAATCCCTGGTGGACATGTAACACGACTGGCCAATCCCTTGTGGATATGTAACACGACTGACCAATCCCTGGTGGATATGTAACACGACTGGCCAATCCCTGGTGGACATGCAACACGACTGGCCAATCCCTGGTGGACATGCAACACGACTGGCCAGTCCCTGGTGGACATGCAACACGACTGGCCAATCCCTGGTGGACATGCAACACGACTGACCAATCCCTGGTGGACATGCAACACGACTGACCAATCCCTGGTGGACATGCAACACGACTGACCAATCCCTGGTGGACATGCAACACGACTGACCAATCCCTGGTGGATATGTAACAAGATTAACTAATCATTGGCGCGTGTGCAACACGACTGACCAATCCTTGGTGGATATGTAACAAGATTAACTAATCATTGGCGCGTGTGCAACACGATTGACCAATCCCTGGTGGATATGTAACACGACTGACCAGTCCCTGGTGGACATGCAACACGATTGACCAGTAATGTATCTCATTTCGACTCAAAAAATGGAAAAACCAGGAGAACGATAACAAGCACAGTGAAAATGGGAGAAGGGGGACAATTTCTCAAACGGCAACTATTTCATTGATGTTATTCCAGCGGCTCTCAGCCTGTGGGTTGCGACCCCTTTGGGGGTCGAACGACCTTTACTCAGGGGTCGCCTAAGACCATAGGAAAACACACATTTATGAGGTGGCAACGAAAATAATTTACGTTTGGGGGGGGGGGGGTCACCACAACATGAGGAACTGTATTATAGGGTGGCGGCATCCGGATGTACGAGAACCACTGTGCTATTCGGTCATTATGCCAGTCCTTAAAGCAAACACAAGTTTTCTCATGGCATTATGAAACAATATAATTATTTTGTATTGCGTCAATCAATATAGCACATATTTTTTTTTAAAAGATGGTTTGGTTGACAAGTGAATTCTAAAATATGTTCCGCCTTGCAGTTGCTCTTGTTTGAAACAATATCATAATCACAATAAGGGGCAGCCCGATCAGGTGGTGACAACTCTACTGAGCCGTTACAGACGACGATTGTTAGGCGCTTTGAAGGTCACGCCCCCTGGTGGTGTGTATCGACACCAGAACTCTGCAAATTTTTTGGCAGAAATCCGTGTGTCTCTTACTAGAGAATTGCTGTGTGAGTCGCAGTTACTGCTAATTTCTCCTTTGTGTGGTAATATCTGTTTTCTGATGTAGGATTATAGGATTCTTTTTTTTTTTCCTTTTTGTTTTGGTCATTATTGTTAGGCCTACGTCTCATTAGTGTTACATAATCTCATTAGTCTTACATAATCTCATTAGTCTTACATAATCTCATTATTCTTACATAATCCCATTAGTCTTACATAATCCCATTAGTCTTACATAATCCCATTAGTCTTACATAATACCATTAGTGTTACATAATCTCATTAGTGTTACATAATCTCATTAGTCTTACATAATCTCATTAGTGTTACAAGGTCTCAGATTTATGTGTGTTTGTCTGACAGTTGTTGATTAAAAGATTAAACATAATAATTTATATTTCACAAAAAATATTTATTCTCTAATCCCTTATACATATTACAAATTTAAAAGATGCCATTTCATTTGAATTTCTTTTTTCCATTTTTTTCCTTCAAGAAGATGTTAAAATGCTCGATTGTTTACATAAGTAATTAATTAGATATATGTGTCCTGTTGGTCAGCGTAGGAAAATTTGAGCAATTTAAGGATGGATGTCCAGTGGGTCACTAGGATCGTAACGAAAAAATTTAACAGACGTCTATTCCATTGTAGTAATCAGGTGTGCTTGAGTAGTGTGGGATAGTTTTGATGATATATATCAGGTGGCTTTGAGGATAGATATTGGGTAGTTTTGAGATTAGATATCAGGTAATTTTGAAGATAGACATCAGGTAGTTTTGAGATTAGATATCAGGTAGTTTTGATATTAGATATCAGGTAGTTTTGATATTAGATCTCACGTAGTTTTGAGGATTAATATCAGGTAGTTTTGATATTAGATATCAAGTAGTTTTGAGGATTAATATCAGGTAGTTTTGAGATTAGATATCAGGTAGTTTTGAAGATTAATATCAGGTAGTTTTGATATTAGATATCAGGTAGTTTTGATATTAGATATCAGGTAGTTTTGAGATTAGATCTCATGTAGTTTTGAGGATTAATATCAGGTAGTTTTGATATTAGATATCAGGTAGTTTTGAGATTAGATATCAGGTAGTTTTGAGATTAGATCTCATGTAGTTTTGAGGATTAATAACAGGTAGTTTTGATATTAGATATCAGGTAGTTTTGAGATTAGATATCAGGTAGTTTTGAGATTAGATCTCAGGTAGTTTTGAGGATTAATATCAGGTATTTTTGATATTAGATATTAGGTATTTTTGATATTAGATATCAGGTAGTTTTGATATTAGATATCAGGTAGTTTTGATATTAGATATCAGGTAGTTTTGATATTAGATATCAGGTAGTTTTGAGATTAGATCTCAGGTAGTTTTGATATTAGATAGGTAGTTTTGAGGATAAATATCAGGTAGTTTTGATATTAGATATCAGGTAGTTTTGAGATTAGATCTCAGGTAGTTTTGATATTAGATAGGTAGTTTTGAGGATAAATATCAGGTAGTTTTGATATTAGATATCAGGTAGTTTTGAGATTAGATCTCAGGTAGTTTTGATATTAGATCTCAGGTAGTTTTGAGATTAAATATCAGGTAGTTTTGAGATAAGGTGTCACGTAGTTTTAACCTAGCTAAATGCTATAAAATAGTCAAACTTGAAAGCAGCATTCGTCGTGGATTACAGGGAGTGTCAGTGAAAGAAGTGGTAGACATTGCTTTTTATTAAATTCAGCGATACCCACTACCCATCGACAAATATCTCTTTACGTTACAGCCCCCTTTTTTTAAATTTGAGTTTATTCTGTAAACGTGAAACAAACGAGTCAATCTTTCATGTTCTTACATGTGTCTTTTAATCGTGTAACCACAGCATCAAACATAAAATTATAAGAATTTGAAGGTTCTCATCAGACTAGATCTACTCTATCAAAATTTTCATCTTGAATTCTATTTTTTTTTCTTTCTTAAAAAGGATTCTTCTTTTTTTTTTTTTTTTTTTTTTTTTTTTGCGAACAACACATTTTTGTTAACTCATCTTTAATTCCAGATTTGGAAAAAGCGAGCAAAAGTTCTGGCAAAAGACGTACTGGGTCCATAAAAGAAGACTGGCACCTGAGCTCATCGTTTCTCTATCAAGGAGCCCGGAGTTCAACAACAAGCTGTCATGAGTAGAAAATGGACGACACGGAAATAGGATGTAGAACTGCGCAAGGAAACGCACAGCAAATAGCTCTATCTTATCTCAGAATCGAATCTGTTTAAAACGTTGTTATCGATACTGGCAGGGGTGGAAATAAAAAGTTTTTTTTTAATGTTTATATTGAAACCGATTTGCTAAAAGTCGAGTAAATTGTTTAAAATCAATAACGAATAGTTTGTAAAAATCCAACGAAGTATTTGAACCGTCAGGAAGTGGGGGTAGTCACTAACAGAGTGAGTACGCAACTGTTAAAAAGCTCTTGAAGTGCACACACGTTAGCGAGGCGCCAGAGACATTTATAAACAGACGTGAAATATTTGTTAAATCAGCGAATGTGGCCTGGAAGTTCACTCACAACAAGAACACCAAACACTAAAATATCCTTCACCGGGCGAGCTTAACACCTTCAGGATGACATTCGATACACCCACGCTCTATCTAAAAACATGCAGATGAGTTTATAGATGTGAATATAAGTGTTAAACTTAAATCTACTTTTACACTCACATGTTGGCTGTTATAAATTTCTAAAGACAACGAGGCATCACGTGGTTCTACGCCGCACATTAAAAAAAACAATACTTAATTATCATAAAATAACAATGAGTGACGTGAGAAACGAAACAAATTTAACCGACGAGTCTGAGTTTTGGTCGACAGTCGACTTCAGCGCCCTCTACAGGTCCCGGACTGTCATGGATGCCATATTCATCGCTCTCGGGACACTCTTCAACACGTGGCTGATTCTGGCCGTTTCAACCTCACCCCCGCTGCGTTCGCGCGTGCGCAATAAGATCCTCGTCAGCCTGTCCGTTTTATTCCTCAGCGAGTCCGTGGTCCGCGGGCCGGTTCAGGTCGTGATGTTTCACAAATTGTGGAACGGCATCGAAGTGGACTGCAGCGCCATCACCAGCATCTACAGCATACAGCTCATGCAGGACTTCATATCGAACTGGACGCTGGTGCTGATGGTCCTTTTTTACCTGGCCCAACTCATGGATTTTAAGCCTCACCTGCCGTTCACACCTCTGGGGACCTCCGTCGCTACGGTGGGCGTCTTAGCTCTACCGTGGGCCGCCTCGTTGGTCACCGTGCCGTCCATCATGAAAGACTACCACAACCGACTGAACACCACGGGATATTTGCAACGGTGCGTACACCCGACCAACGACGCGTACGTCCTCTTCAAATCCATCGACTCGGCCGTTCCCTTGATTGTTGCCGTCGCCGTCACGGCTGTGGCTGTGGTGTTGCGGCGACGAAGGTTCGCGCCGAGGTCTCCCGCCCCGGGCATGCAGGTGGAGCTGATGAGCAAAGGACCGGAAGTCGACGAACACAAGCCGTACGTGGCGACCACCGCCATGTCGGCCTTGTGCAACATAGGCATCGTGCTGCTGTGCTTCGATGTGGCGATCTACAACCCTTTAGCGAGGCAAGTCTTAATGAAGTAGGGTTTCGGGGTTATTTGGGGGAGACAATCACCTGCTTGACAGAGATACCAATTAAAATAACAACAAAGAGACAGAACTTTTGGCGCGGCCATTGTTGGTGCCGCCCCGAGCGTGACAACGATTTTTTTTGCTCCCCTGCCCCTCGAAAAAAAATCCGTAGGTTACGAGAGCGCCACCCATAAAAAAAAAATTCAGTTGGCAATTTATTTATTGCGCCCATCCATATAAAGAAAATAGAGTCGCCAGAGGCGTGTCACCCCTTCCTCCCAACCCCACTTTCCCACGTCCCTGCACCGGACAAATGCTGGAGAAGATATCCGCGCAAAAAAAATACTTTAAAAAGTGGAACACTATAATTTTTTTTTTAAAACAACCGTTCAGACGACGACGTGTGTATGTGGTTGTGGGGGGGGGGTCATTTCCAACACTCCCCGGCACCGCTGTTAAGCTGAAGATACCGGATTTATGTTTGAGTCAGTGTTGAAATCGTTCCTGTTTCGAAAACTTTATCTCCGATTGCCTTCGAAATTGCGAAATGAAGGATCTACACAGCAGGTTAACTCGGTGGCTTTGGAGCAGGGTTTTGGCCGAGCTACGTTTCAGTTACGGACAATTTTTTTTTCCACCCCCAGCTCCCATCTCTGGTAAAATTAAAAAGGGAGGAGATGTGGTTAGGGGGGGGGGGGTTCTAAGTGTTTGAAAAATATGTTTATTGTTGTCACTTACGTAGGAGAGTGGAACAATCAGTTGGTAAAAGAGTAGGACAACGTCGCTAGTAGAAGAGTTGGGGCAACGTGGCTGCTAGAAGAGTTGGGAATCATAACTGTAAAAGAGTGGGGCAGCGTCGCTGGTAGAAGCGTAGGGGCAACGTCACTGGTAGAAGAGTGGGACAACGTCGCTGGTAGATGAGTGGGACAACGTCACTGGTATTGGAGTGGGACAACGTCACTGGTAGAAGAGTGGGACAACGTCACTGGTAGAAGAGTGGGGGCAACGTCCAATAACTGTAAAAGAGTGGGGCTACATAACTTGTAAAAGAACAGTGCGCCAATTTTAATACATTAAATATTTTTATATATAACTTAATATAAGTACAAATTATACTTTTTTAATTATTTTTTTTCATTAATTTATTAAAATTCGTAGGAACAGTAAGAAATGTTACCAGTTCCAGCAACACTCTAGTTCCGGTAAAAAGGAATCCGAGTTCCAGCTCCGTTCTCCGTCCTTGCTGACCAAAAAAAAAAAACCAGAAAGATATCTCGGCTACTAGCAATACTATAATCCATTGTTGCCCCGAGTTTGTACGGAATTCGAATAACATAATGTACCATGACTATCCATTGTTGTGGATGAAGGTATTCTAAGGAGTGAAGACAAAGGTTTCCCAATGCAGGGCGTACGCCCCACAAAAGCGGTATTTTAAATTATGGGAAGGGGCATGCATTTAATCTACTAGAATTGGAATTCATTTACGTTTCCAAAAAAGTGGGACGGAAAAAGATAAACGGGTGGGGGATTCCTAGACAGGAGAGTTTTTTAAAGTTAGCCACATTGGTTTGTTTCAATTATAGCAATAAAACCTGTCTTTCACTTATTCCTTGCTGCCCTCTCGGATACTACATTTCAGCTAAGTGTTTTTTTTAATTAAATTATGTTTATACTGTGTTGTTTGTTCGCCGATGAAGGCTTCTTGCCGACACGTAGGCTCTTTTGTTGCGTTCCTTTTCATGCAGGTTTCCCCATACTTTGCTTCATTCATTTCCTTGTTTGCTAAACTGATTGCAGCTTCTCCCCCCCCCCTTTTATTACCATGTTTCACTTATTTTAAGCTTCCTCTTGCATTGAATTCCGCGGCCGAAAAAGGTCACGAAATCGACATCAATTTTCCTGAGGGCAACCTGGGAAATTCTTGGTGTTGAAAGGGGTGGCGTTCTCGGCGATACGTAGTGGTTTGTTCGTAGTTGAGGGCGTCAAAAAATCGTTGCCCGGTCTAGGGTGTCACTAACTCTAGCTACACCACTGCATGTGCATCATAAGGAACGGGTTTTTTCTTTTTTGTTTTTTAATTTAAATGTAACAGGTTACTTAAAATATGTACAGTTGCATAATTTGCATATTTTAGCAGCCTAATTATAGACGTATGGTGCATCTTCTCATTATATCTTGTATTTCAGGCTGTTGTTTGTCATCATCTCTGTCCTGCTCTCAGACGCCCGAGTCTACGTGGTCCCCATCTCCTGGCTGCTGTTCGGTGACGTCAGAGAACGGCTGAAGACGTGGCGCCCGTGGTACCGTCCAGGCCCGGGCATCGACTTGACGGTTAACTACAGCCGCAACGGTCCTGAACATTTTTAAATGGACTTTTTTTTTTTTTTGGTCAGCTCTCCAAATTCACCGCAGTGAGACGCCATACACTTTGTTTACTGAACTTTTAGCTCGCAACGGTCGGCTCGCAGCAAATGCCGGCTCGCAGCCAAGGTCGGCTCGTCAACTTTAGTACAGGCAGTTCGCATGGAGATTATTCAAAGGGAATAACAGGGCTTGTAAACCTCTATAGAATAAAGACTATATCAGCCATATTTAAAAAAATTTAAAGTACAATTTATTAAAAATTAAGAGTAAAATTTATACGAGTAAAAGGAGTTTCTTACACACAGTGCCCTTAAAGTCAAACAACATGTCACCACGCGCATGAACGTATGCCTGATTTTTAATAAAGAATACTGTCACTGTTATATTTAGTTATAAAGAATACCGTCTCTGTTGTATTTAGTTATAAAGAATACGTCACTGTTATATGTAGTTATAAAGAATACCGTCTCTGTTATGTTATTTTATAAAGAATACTGTCACTGTTATATTTAGTTATAAAGAATACTGTCACTGTTATATTTAGTTATAAAGAATACTGTCACTGCTCTATTTAGTTATAAAGAATACCGTAACTGTTATATGTAGTTATATAGAATACTGTCACTGTTATATTTAGTTATAAAGAATACCGTCACTGTTATATTTAGTTATAAAGAATACCGTCACTGTTATATTTAGTTATAAAGAATACTGTCACTGTTATATTTAGTTATAAAGAATACTGTCACTGTTATATGTAGTTATAAAGAATACCGTCACTGTTATATTTAGTTATAAAGAATACTGTCAATGTTATATTTAGTTATAAAGAATACTGTCACTGTTATATATAGTTATATAGAATACTGTCACTGTTATATTTAGTTATAAAGAATACTGTCACTGTTATATTTAGTTATAAAGAATACTGTCACTGTTATATGTAGTTATAAAGAATACTGTCACTGTTATATTTAGTTATAAAGAATACTGTCACTGTTATATGTAGTTATAAAGAATACTGTCACTGTTATATTTAGTTATAAAGAATACTGTCACTGTTATATGTAGTTATAAAGAATACTGTCACTGTTATATTTAGTTATAAAGAATACTGTCACTGTTATATTTAGTTATAAAGAATACTGTCACTGTTATATGTAGTTATATAGAATACTGTCACTGTTATATTTAGTTATAAAGAATACTGTCACTGTTATATTTAGTTATAAAGAATACTGTCACTGTTATATGTAGTTATAAAGAATACTGTCACTGTTATATTTAGTTATATAGAATACTGTCACTGTTATATTTAGTTATAAAGAATACTGTCACTGTTATATGTAGTTATAAAGAATACTGTCACTGTTATATTTAGTTATAAAGAATACTGTCACTGTTATATTTAGTTATATAGAATACTGTCACTGTTATATTTAGTTATAAAGAATACTGTCACTGTTATATTTAGTTATATAGAATACTGTCACTGTTATATGTAGTTATATAGAATACTGTCACTGTTATATTTAGTTATAAAGAATACTGTCACTGTTATATTTAGTTATAAAGAATACTGTCACTGTTATATTTAGTTATATAGAATACTGTCACTGTTATATTTAGTTATAAAGAATACTGTCACTGTTATATTTAGTTATATAGAATACTGTCACTGCTCTATTTAGTTATAAAGAATACCGTAACTGTTATATGTAGTTATATAGAATACCGTCTCTGTTATGTTTAGTTATATAGAATACTGTCACTGCTATATTTAGTTATAAAGAATACTGTCACTGTTATATTTAGTTATAAAGAATACTGTCACTGTTATATTTAGTTATATAGAATACTGTCACTGTTATATTTAGTTATAAAGAATACTGTCACTGTTATATTTAGTTATATAGAATACTGTCACTGCTCTATTTAGTTATAAAGAATACCGTAACTGTTATATGTAGTTATATAGAATACCGTCTCTGTTATGTTTAGTTATATAGAATACTGTCACTGCTATATTTAGTTATAAAGATTACTGTCACTGTTATATGTAGTTATAAAGAATATCCGAGACGATGCGGCTAATCAAACAGTGACTGATTTTAAAATCAGACATTCACAATGTCCACAACGATAAATATGGTTCACAGACATATGAAGATACTTCGAATCACGTCACACAAATTTCAATTCCTATTATGCTACCATAATATTATCTTCACTTGCTTGAAAATGAATTTTTTTTTTAAATCCTGACCTGTCAAATGTCTCTTGTTCACTATCCGCCATTATTTTGTTCTCTTCTTTTTTTTAAATACAACACTTTGAGTGGGTAATACCCTCGATCATGTCCCAAAAGTCTGTATATTACTAGTGGTCCCAAATTTCTCTATATTACTAGTGGTCCCAAAATTCTGTATAGTACTAGTGGTCCCAAAACTCTGTATATTACTAGTGGTCCCAAAACTCAGTATAATACTAGTGGTCCCAAATTTCTCTATATTACTGGTGGTCCCAAAACTCTGTATATTACTAGTGGTCCCAAAACTCTGTATATTACTAGTGGTCCCAAATTTCTCTATATTACTAGTGGTCCCAAAACTCTGTATATTACTAGTGGTCCCAAAGCTCTGTATATTACTAGCGGTCCCAAAACTCTGTATATTACTAGTGGTCCCAAAACTCTGTATATTACTAGTGGTCCCAAAACTCTGTATATTATTAGTGGTCCCAAAACTCTGTATATTACTAGTGGTCCCAAATTTCTCTATATTACTAGTGGTCCCAAAACTCTGTATATTACTAGTGGTCCCAAATTTCTCTATATTACTAGTGGTCCCAAAACTCTGTATATTACTAGTGGTCCCAAAACTCTGTATATTACATCACTTGTCTCCCACTAGTGGTTCACATATTCATAATGAAATCTGTGACAAATACACTTGATTGATACGATGCAAATGGGGCTTTCAGTCTAAACTGTGTACCAAAGTTTAGCGATGCGGTGTTATGTCAAACTGAAAGATAAGCATTTAATCATAAGCATAAACTTGACACATTACACACATAGATCGTGGTGGAAAGTTTGGGGGGGGGGAGGGTGGAAGCAAGGGCATCGCAACTGAACAGCGTTATCAAGAAGAAAAACGACAGACATCAAAATGGCTGGACATTTAAAACGTTATTGAACGGTTGGAGTGAATACACATTTGTTTTGTTTTATTTAATTAACGTTTGTTAATTCTTAAGTTCATGATTATGTTTGTTAAAGTGTATGTACAGCGTGGTGAGCCCCAGCCCTAGGTTGGTGTACTACGCTATAAAAAAAAAAACTTCTTATAATAATAATAATAATAATATCAAATCAACAGCGGAACAAAAATACGTACTCTACTTTTGAATGCCAACCAAGTTTTGGTGAATGTTACAGCACTGATGTTAACACTCATGTAAATAATTAAACATACAAGTGTTGTATGTTTTGTTTTGTTTTAGTTTCATAGTCTTTTATGTTGTGTGTCTTTACCTACATTGAATTTTATTAAGGTTATGTCCAAAGAATTGACATGTTGTCTTCAGTATTCGATCGTTCTTATGGCGTTCATGCTTCCATCAAAAATGAGATTTGCAGCGCATGGCTTCCCACCAAGTCACGATTTGAGTTACAGCTCCACCCCGTCATGATGTCTCCTGCCCCCATCCTCCTCCTTATTTCTCTTAAGCTGCATTGTCGGAAAATGGTAAAGCATATAATTTTCTCTTTAAATCATAAACAAATTGTTTATCCGTTAACTTCCTTTCGATGAATAGTACCTTCAAAGAGTAGTATGCTTCTAACCATTACTCTCTCATCAACACCTTCAAAGATTCACATGAGTCTGTTACGCTCTCATCTACTCCTCCAAAGAGCCGCATGAGTCTAACTGTTACTCTCTCCTCTACTACTTCTCCCTTCCCTCATTTCCGTACCTCGGTTAATTAGTATCATGTAACACTTACTTGGTGTGCCAGATAACAGGGAAGTCTCGTTGTGGACTGGCACGGCGGTTGTGTAAAGTCATGTTAGGGACTGGCAGGGTGGCTGTGTGAAGTCACGTTGTGGACTGGCAGGGCTGCTGTGTGAAGTCACGTTGTGGACTGGCAGGGCTGCTGTGTGAAGTCACGCTTTGGGCTGGCAGGTCGGCTGTGTGAAGTCACGTTCGGGACTGGCAGGACGGCTGTGTGAAGTCACGTTAGGGACTGGCAGGACGGCTGTGTGAAGTCACGTTGTGGAGTAACAGGGCGGTTGTGTGAAGTCACGTTGTGGACTGGCAGGACGGTTGTGTGAAGTCACGTTGTGGACTGGCAGGGCGGCTGTGTGAAGTCACGTTGTGGACTGGCAGGACGGTTGTGTGAAGTCACGTTGTACACTGGCAGGGCGACTGTGTGAAGTCACGTTGTGGACTGGCAGGACGGCTGTGTTAAGTCACGTTAGGGACTGGCAGGACGGCTGTGTGAAGTCACGTTAGGGACTGGCAGGACGGTTGTGTGAAGTCACGTTGTGCACTTGCAGGGCGGCTGTGTGAAGTCACGTTGTGGACTGGCAGGACGGCTGTATGAAGTCACGTTGTGGACTGGCAGGGCGGCTGTGTGAAGTCACGTTAGGGATTGGCAGGGCGGCTGGGCCTGACATTTTTGACGACTTCGACTTCAGTTGTCTGACTTTGGGGGTGTCCAGGTTGCACAGGCGTAGTAAGAAGGGGTTCGAGGGAGGGGGCGATCCACCCAGGGCTATATCTGGGTTTTGGGGTGAGTGGCATTCGCGGCCTACTTCATATAGAATAAATGACTTATGTTTGATTTTTAATTCTCTAAATGTCGTGTTTGTGGTGATTTAGAGGCGGTAAAATCATAGACCGCGCTATACCTCACGAACTCAAGCTACTCCCTTGAGAGGATGTGAGTTCACACAGCCGGCCTTGACAGGATGTAACTTCACACAGCCGCCCTTGACAGGATGTGACTACACACAGCCGCCCTTGGCAGGATGTGACTTCACACAGCCGGCCTTAACAGGATGTGACTTCACACTGCCGGCCTTGGCAGGATGTGACTTCACACAGCCGGCCTTAACAGGATGTGACTTCACACAGCTGCCCTTGGCAGGGTGTGACTTCACACAGCGGCCCTTGACAGGATGTGACTTCACACAGCCGGCCTTAACAGGATGTGACTTCACACAGCTGCCCTTGGCAGGGTGTGACTTCACACAGCGGCCCTTGACAGGATGTGACTTCACACAGCCGGCCTTGACAGGATATGAGTCCACAAAACCGCCATTGTCAGCTTGTGACTTCAAGCAGCCGCATGCTGAACTTTTATAAGAAGATTAATATAAACTCAATCAAGGCGTCGAAAGCATCGCATATAAACAAAGCTTTTCGTATTAATCGTTTAATATCGAGCAATGGGGATGGGGCTAAAATTTTGACAAAATATTCATATAGGTAACGCACTTTATAAGCACTACAATTAGTGATCCCCCTCCCTTCCCCCCAGTGGCGTAGCTAGAGTGTTTGGCGCCCGGGGGACAAGATTCGCGCCCGGGGACAAGATTCATTTTAAAGCGCCCCCTTTTTCCTTTTTTTCAACTCTCGAACCCCTTATTTTCATCAATAAAATAAAAACAACGAACATTTTGGCGCCCGGGTACATCTGTACCCCCCCCCCCCCATGCTCTCAACCACACATTTTTAACGCCACTGAACTATATTTATATTCTAATTCTAATGACCCAACCACTTGAACACTTCAGATTTATTTCACCAACTATTTTTAGAAAACCAAAGGAAAATATTATGTACCAAATGAACTGGCGATATTTTTTTAAAAAATTTATAGAATCTCATTTAGCGAAGTTATTGGGAATTTTCCCTTGATGTTACCCTTGAAAGAACAGGAAAAACTTAATTTTTGAGGGGGTTGGATGGTGGGATTGAAAATTTGAAAAGAATGCGTTGCCATCAGCAACGCTTCTGTGTGCCAAGTTTCAGCTCGACAGCTTGGCGAGAAGTTGGTCCAGTCAGCCGTGACCAGATTTTTGCCACTCGGTCAGCCACACACCCAAAAAAAGGAAGTTAACATAAAGGATTTTTAAAATAGGTTCTAAAAGTGTTACGCCTCCAGCTATTTATAAACATGTTGCGTTGCTAAGTGTGGTTATTTGTTGTTGGCTTTTTGTTGGTTTTTTTTTTTTTATTTTGTTTTTTTTTTTTATTGTTGTTTAGGTTTTTTTTATGTTATTTGGGGGGGGGGGTGTTTTTTTCTGTATTGTTAAGGATAAACCGATTATAAAAATGTAACAAGCTCTACTCGTCCGAAAATTACTTTTTTTTTTATACAAAAAAAAATGGGTTTGACCCAGACGTCGGGTAGAAATGTCAAACACCGATCTCACAACTGCCGGCTGTGCGGCGTATGCCTCGTGATGCCGGGTCTCTGTGTGGGTTTATTTCCGTTCTGCCGTCAACACGCACGCGTCGTTGTCCATCTGAGTTCGTTTCTGTTGTTCATTATGTAAGTGCAGCGTCTGGTTTCATTTCGGTGTGGAAGTGGAGAAGTGGGAAGACACGAGCGAGTACGTTTATCAACGAACTAAACAAAACAAAACGGTGGGTGGTGACTATTTCAATTCTAGCTAATACTACTTCTCGATGTTAATGTGTGAAAAATCTGGTGTGTTTTTGTTTCTACTTTTTAAACTCAAAACTTTGTGTTCTAGTTTATTTAAGTCTTCAGTAAGAATAAAAATTATGCTGTAAAGGAATTTTCTTCGTTATTGCCTGAAAAAAAAAAAAGTTGCTTTGAAATTCTATGCGAACGTGCAGTGGTTTTGCAGGAAAAGGGGGCGGGGGGGGAGGCTGCCCTCCTGGTGCGTCACAATGTTTCGCTACGCCACTGCGATCACGCCTTGAAAAAAAAAAAAAAAAAAATGTACATTGTACTTAAGTATTAAAGCAATGTGTAACCTCGGATAACGAACTTAATACGTTCGCACAGTGGCGTAGGAAGTGGGGTGCGGAGAGGGGGGTCATCCCCGAGTGTTCCCCTTTTGTCTTAATGTGGATGGGCATAATTTTCGGCGAAACGCAGATAATTTTTCATAGAAGGGGGGTTTCAAAAATCTCCCCCACCCCCGGGTTACACTAACCCTATCTACGCCCCCAGTTTCGTGACTCAGTTTTTAAACCGAAACGCTTCACTGCTAGCAAAAAATTTTAATATTGGAATAAAATTAAAATTCATAAAATCTGTTTAAAGAATTAGAAACATGGTCTCTTTTTTTACACTTGCGGTGTTTTCCACCCTCTACTCTTTTTGTACGTGGATGTCTTGACAGACAAATCACTGTGCCACTGCCCGCGTTATCCGGGGATACAAGGTAGACAGCAACGTTACTGTACTTTGGCCCAATCCCTCTGGTGTTATTGTCGAAATGCTTCGTGTTGTTATTAAGAGCAAGATTTGATATATTTAATTATATGAATGCCCTCCCTTGAGATATTTGAGTGCCCTCCCTTGAGACGTTTCGTTCGAATTAAAACTTTTAAATAAATAGATAATAATAAAAATAATAATTAAAAATCTTGATTATATATTTTTTAACCACTCACAGAAGGTTCTTCATTCTTTCAGAAAGTTATTGGATCATCTCTCAACAATTACAATGGATATAAAATCGAGAGAACTTACTTGTATGGAAGTTGATCAGAAAACATTGGAGTAGGCAATTCTTTAACACTAAAGTGGCCGATGATTCTAAATATGCAGCCCTGAGAAAGCTGCTCTTAGTCCTAGGCAACTGTTTCGTCCCAGCTACTTCGCAAACTAGTTGCGATGTGGAAACCCACTGTACAACCCCTCTTATAGGGCGTCCGATGCTTACCCGGGATGGGTGGGGGAAGATATTAAGACGTAAATTTACCATCCCAACTCCTAGAAAAGTCGATCGTATCCACTGTGTGTATGCACAGTGTCGGACCAACCGGGCGTCATTTGCTTTGGGCGGTCACCAGCAGAAATCCCCATCAAGCAGACTCGGGTAGGGGCCGACCTGGCAAGGGGACAGCTCAAACGTGCCGCTTCGCGGCCCGATACTCGGGCTTAGGGGGGCTTGCTTAGGGGGGCTTGCTTAGGGGGGCTTGCTTAGGGGGGCTTGCTTTGGGAAGGGCATAAGGAGCAATAGCTTGACGGCACGCTGGCGCCATTTCCTAATGTGACATTTCAACACTAAATTGGACCCCCTTCCGGGGCTATGGTTGACAAGCCTGCAGTGGCTTGCCGGCCACCAGACCCTCTTGGCGTTACCCGGGGAACAAAACCGCCATTGCGTGTCCTGCGTGGGTAGACAAGGGGCATGCATGGTATCTGACGGAATTAAAAGTAGCACCTACAGTGATACCGGCTGTGACTATTTACAGTCGAAATTAAAGGCAAAGACATTATAGGGATCATGATTACAAGTTGCCGTTAATGGATATGAGGCGAGAGGCGAAGGTAGAAGCCTCTAGCATTTGATTCTAAACACACAGCCATGAGAAAGCTGTTTCTGGAAATCGTTTCGTCCCAGCTAATTCACAAAATAGTTGCGTAGAAGAAACCCTTTTTTAGGGCGTCCCTGGGAGAGTCGGCTGCAGACGCTTTAAACGCAGCGTCCTCGGTTGACCGGGCGGGGACGGCCTCCATTTGCAAATCCTATTGAGCGGGTGCGGGTGGGGGCGGTCAAGGCTGGTGGATGTCCCTGACGCGCCACCGCAAGGTCCACTCTCAGGGGAACCCGGTGCTTGGGATGTGTGGGGGTGCTTTGGGGAGGGCATTAAGAGCTAGCCCTCGACAGCCCACAGACGCCATTTCCCAATGTAACACTAAAGTGGTCCCCCCGGGGCTCTGGTCGACATGTCTGTAGTGGCACGCTAACGCTACCCAGGGAACATAACCAACAGTGCGTGACCCTGCGTAGGAAGACAAAGGGTACGTATGCTATGTGTCGAAGTGGTAGCAACTACATTGCGAATTGTAGCCTCTGTTGCTGTGGTCATATCTGCATGTGAGATGATGGTAGAAACAGGGTGGGAATCGTGATTACTATGTTGCTGATGACGAATATAATGCTTGAAGTGGGTAGTGGCAACCTCATGCCGACGATTCTGTTTGAAAGGCCATTTAGGAGTCTTTTCCTTGGCAACCGTTTCGTCCCTGCCACACTGTAGAAACCCCTATTAAAGGGCGTCCGACGCTTCCCTGGAGTTGGCAGGGGCAGATATTAGGCCATAATTATACCATCCTGACCTCTGGGAAAGTCGACTGCTAATGTTGGGAGGTTACCCTTGGGTTTAGATGGCCCCGGCAAAGCTAGTCAAATGAGTGAAGTTACGGACATGGGTTGTCCTAGAGGGGCTGAGTTTTCCAACATGGCTAGATAGTTAATGGACTTTTTCGGGATTGATGGTGGCCGGGGGGGGGGTCTGCTTTCGGGAGGGTATTAAAAGCTTTGGTCCGACGGAGCGCTGGCGCCATTTTATAATGCACATCGGTTAAACGGGTACAGATGCGACCTCTGCACCCCGCTGGGTACGCCCATGCTACACGCGGAAGCATGTTTAAGTAATGGGGTATTCATTTTTGAACATGTCTCTATTCGACTAAACTTTCTCTGTTACAGGAAACAAGCCATGAAGTTTATAAACCTAAAGTTTTGATAACAACGAACACAAACACCGAACCACGTGATGGGGAAAATGCAGGGCGATGACATTTTTTTTTTCGTTAAAAGTCAAAACCATCAGTGGTGCTACAACCCATGTAGGGCCTTGGCCTATTCCACATCATCCTTCCACTCGGATCGATCAACTGCATTCTGCCTCCATACGCGGACACCCTAGCTGATGTAAGTCCTTCTCTACATCGCCAATTCATCGCAGTATTTGTCGACAGGTGAGCCGTCTGCCTAGAATGGTTTCTGCATGTAGATCACATTTTGCTGCGTCTAACGGGGAAAGTAATTCCTTACTTGTTGTGACTGATGCTTGATGATTGTGATCTTACTTGCATTAAGAAGAAGTTAAGTAGTTGCATTTCCAATTTTGATATGGATGCCCCCAAGGAGGAAAGCGTTGCCCACTTTGCCACAGCAGCATTAGTTTCAAATATCATCTGCTTCGCACTGGGCCTGGTCATAAACCTAGTCGTGCTTGCATCCATTGTAACGTCACCGGAAATGCGCTTCCGCCTGCGCAACAAACTGATCGCCAACATCTGCGCATGCCATCTTACAGAGATAGCGTTCCGCATTCCTATCGGCGTGTATCTGGAATTTAAAAATCCGGATCCCCTTCAAGACTGCCACACGTACTCGGCAATCGTTAACCTGGAGCTGATCCAAGTTTTCATTGTTAACTGGAATCTGGTCTTTTTGATCTCCGTCCTCATCGAACAAATCAGGAATGTAAATCCCGCGCTGACCTGGTCGAGAATACACAGAACTCTCGCCTGCATTCTTCTACTGTCGCTGCCTTGGGTCGCCGCCATGATTGTAGTCCCGCTACTGATGAGGGCCTTTTCAACGACTGAGTACAGCGCACGTGAATTGCCCGGCGGGTGCATCCTGCCAACGTACAGCTTCATGACCACCATCGCGGCCGTGGACAGCATCCTGCCCCACATGACGTCCGTGGTGCTCATGGCCGCGGCGATCGTCATGTGGCGCAGGAGCTCGAGAGAAAACCTTCGTCTCGACGAGGTGGGAGCTCAAACTCGCTCCGGGGTCGGGCCACTTCCGGTTTACGTCACCGCTGTGACGTGTACCATTGTGTGTGATGTGCCCATGATTTTATCTTGGCTTCAAATGTACGGCGATGACGATAATTTCAGGTAAGTTTAAATGTCACATGCAAGTATAAGTTACTGATTGCTAGCAGAGTACATAGGGCCTTTCATGAAAACAGTCGTAGTAAATACGCAGACGTTTGTGAGACTAGAACGGTGGCTCTCAACCTTCCTAATGCCGCGACCCTTTAATACAGTTCCACACGTTGTGGCGACCCCCAACCACAAGAGTATTTTCGTTGCTACTTCATAACTGTAGAGTATATGTGTTTTTCGATGGTCTTACGCGACCCCTCTGAAAGGGAAATGCGACCCTCAAATGAGTCGCGACCCACAGGTTGAGAACCGCTGGACTAGACTATCAAAATCTCTCTATCATTCAGTGAATTTTGAGAAAATGATACCCTATTTAAGATCTCATAATGTGTACTTCTTTTTTTATGTTGTTGCATTTCAAAGTGGATTAGAAAGCAATGATTGATATTTTATTTTCAACTAGTGGGGTGAAAAAAATAGTTAATGCTTATTCTTGTTAATTCATAGTTTTTATTTCATGTTTCAAATGAATAGCTATAGGTAAGGTAGCCGCAACTACGCCTCTCACCAAAGTGCCCCAAATCATTGTGTCTATTTTTTTAAAATTATGGCTGCTTCAATAATGCAAGAAGTTCAAAATGTTTTTAATTTTTAATAATTGTGAAGAGTTTGGGTTGTTTTTTTTTAAATTGGGGCCCGGGGGGCCGGGGGGGGGGGTGGTGTGCAAATTCTTATGGGACCAGAAAAAAATATATCTTTACGTCGTAATATTACCACATATTATTATGACTACAAGTTCATCGATGAGATGGTGCCTCTATCAGGCTTGAGAACGATTTTTTTTTTCTTTTTTTTCTTTAATTATAATTATGACGTAGAACAGAAATTCAATCATTGTCACGGTACATTAATATACTAGTGGAGACAATATTGCACGCGTATAACTAAAACCTAATTTTTTAAAATTTGTATTATTTTTAATTAAAAATAGATAAAATAGAAAAAAAAAATACTTGTTCAAGCTCACCAAACTTTGTCATGTATTGCGACAGATTCGAAGAGTTCAGCGGTAACTGTTATATTAAACAAAAAATAACATAGAGCAAAAACTGTCACCATCATCAATGTTTAAAGATTAAAGTAAATTTGCAGTGAGGGTTTTTTTTTAAATTATCTTCTTTTATTCACAAATATTTCCCCCTCACATTAATTTCAGAATGAAAGCTGTCCACGTGTCTGAGATCATCTCTGATGTAAGTATCATTCTCAACGCATTGCCGTGGCTACTTCTGCCGGATATACGTCACCGAATCAAGACCGGCATGCAGTTTTCCCATCGTAGACCTCGCGCAAATGGCACCGTGGCTCTCAACGGGAATCAGGAGTTGTCATCATGACAGTGGCGTTACTACCACCGGGGGGGGGGGGGCAAAACGAGAATTTATCCGGCCCACTTCGATGAAAATAAAAAAGAAAATGCCACCCCACAACAAACAACCAAAAAGTGTCGCCCCGGGCAGTTGCGCCACCCACCCCCACGTCCTACGCCATTTCAGCATGTATAGGGCAATGATCGTCATTACAGATTAGTAACCTTATAAATAGACGGAAATAAGCACGCTCCAGATGTAACACTACTAACATTTTCAGCCTATGGACAAAGAGCTGACGGGTTCGGAAATTTCGTCTGGAGTAAATCGACGAAACTAATGAACTACTCATATCTTAAAAGAAAGGAGAGATAATGTGAGAACATGTACTTAAAGCAGCGGTTCTCAAACTGTGGGTCGCCACCCCTTTGGGGAGTCGATTATATGGTGGATTTTGTGGCAAAGTGGAGCTCCGACGTTGAATGGCATCTCTTGCTCCTGCAGTCGTGTGAAAGATGTGTTAGTTTTGTGGTGACAGCGTGTTGTCACTTCTCCTATTCCAACAGCGTTTGATTTTCACTTGTTTCAGAGAACGTCTTCAAGTCATGTTCAGAGTTTATTGTTCTAATTGTTGTGAACTAGATTTAGGAGCGTGAACGTTTGGTATGGAAAGGGGTGCTTGGTGTAGAGAGTATATGTGTAGCTGTATTTCTTTGCTGGGACTTTGTGACGTATTTTGGAAAGGGGAAATGACGTGTTAGTTGGCGTTTTGTTTTGGAGCGATAGCAGTGATGGAGTGTTCGATTTTCGGAGATGTATATTTAATAAAGAGGCGTTTGTTCTATAAAACATTGCTTTGTTAAGTAACTAAATTACTCAAAGACAGCTAAGCAATAGAACTTGTAGTTCCCGTTTCGTAACACTTAAATTTATTTTAAGTCTACAAGAGCAGGACGTTGAAAAAAAAAATTGTCAGTCAATATTTGACCTTCGCCATTCCCAAACAATGTCGTAGTTTGAATTTTTTAATTTTTTATTTTGACTGTGATGATGTGTTACATCGGTAATCCCTGGCTTGTGATGTGTTACATCGGTACTCCATGGCTTGTGATGTGTTATATCTTTAATCCATGGCTTGTGATGTGTTACATCGTTAATCCATGGCTTGTGACGTGTTACATCGGTACTCCATGGCTTGTGCTGTGTTACTTCGTTAATCCATGCCTTGTGATGTGTTACAACGGTAATCCATGGCTTGCTTTCAGTATTGGTTCCATAACCAGTTGCGTAGCTAGCGTTAGTGCCGCTCGGGGCGTGCCAATAGTTTTGACGCCCCCCTAATGAAAAAAAAACGCAGCAGTTGGCAAAAAATGGCACCATTCAATGTATAAGTACAAAAGTACCACACCCCTCTGTCCCACCTTTCCCACACCAGTATTCATAACAATTGATGCAAATTTAATCACCTGTAATTACGCTCTTTAGAATTCATAACCTCTTTGTTGTTTTTTTTAACTTTCCAGGAATTCCCAAAGAAATACTCTCTAACTTGCTTTCATTTGACAAGACGGTATTACACTGTTCCCATACATTGTTGAATTCAAACTTCGTTCTTGAATATTTACCACACCCCCCCCCCCCCACCCTTTGTTAGGCAGAGCCTTTGCGTGGACCACGGATATTTAAGGTGCCCAAAGTGTTAAAAGTTTCAACATGTCAAAGCTCAAGTATAGGTAAGCGACCAGTGTCCCAGGTTGAGCAAAGATTTTTTGTCGCCTGGCTTCCTCGAACTAAATTTATTTATTTTTTAAACACAACCAAAAATAATACTCTCCAGTTGACCGAAAATGCTGGTCCTCGAAATAAAAGATAAAAGCGCCACCCTTGGTGGAGCGCCCCAAACTCATACCCTTCTAACACAAATGTTGGTACTTCCCGCCAAGCTCTATCCCTGGACCCACAGCTGATAGTACTTTCATCCCCTCAAATCCTCATCCTTCATCATTTCTGATTTAACACTCTTATCTTTTAAAACAGCTTTAACGATTGTGTTGTGTGATTATAGGCAGATCAAAATGTCCAACTTCAAATCAAACATGTTTTTCAATTGTTATTTTAATGATGACAATGCAGGCAATAACACAAATCTGTGTTTCATGAATGAAGAATCCTGGAAGACATTTTGTCTCAAAACTTCATTTTCTAAAATATATGAAACCAACATGACATTATGACAGCTGATAGATGATGCATGACAGCCGACAGTAAGATGATGGGTAAAGAGTTTTTGACTTGGGTATTATTTATCAACACTTTTAACAGCTACAAATAATTGAATTAAAACAAATGCTACATGGATAGTTAGAAAAATACGTAAATAAAAATCCCATTCCAACATTTACATAAATAATTTGTTTTCAGTCCCTTTTTTTAAAGTACATAAAAAGAATGTGATGTGTTACGTCAGAGGAAGAATAGACAATGAAATGAACACACAGTCCCTGTCAAAATCTACACAGTCCCTGTCAAAATCTACACAGTCCCTGTCAAAATCTACACAATCCCTGTCAAAATCTACACAGTCCCTGTCAAAATCAACACAGGCCCTGTCAAAATCAACACAGACCCTGTCAACGCATATAGTCCCCATCTAGACATAACCAGTCCCTATCTACACATACAAAGTCTACACATACAAAGTAAAGTCCCTGTCTACTAACCCACAGTCCCTGTCTATACATACAGCCCCTGTCTATACATACAGCCCCTGTCTATACATACAACCCCTGTCTATACATAATGTACCTGTCAACAGACAGCATCAGCAATCAGACTTCTCAAGAGTCATATACTACTTATCTTGAACTCAATACCTACAGCAATTGTCCTGATTACACAAACCAATCAACAATCACAGGACTGATAATCATTTGATTAACCTTTAACCCCTTACCCACCACAACTTTCCTACTCCACGTGGTATGAACAATCAAGAGTACAAAGTGTCATTAACCTTTAACCCTTTACCTACCAAAACTTTCCTATTACACGTGGTATGAACAATCAAGAGTTCAAAGTGTCTTTTAAAAACCTACACATACACACCAGTCATTCCATTGAAAGACATATGGATCAATTCAATTGTATGATTCTTTCTCTCAGATTGATGCACACATGACAAGATTCTTGTTTTAAAAACTGTCAGATAGCACAAGGCCTACAAAATAAGGATGGTGCCCTAATTCTGAAAAATGATTTCTGGCTGGTAGGAAATTTAATGTATTTGGAAAGTACCTAGTTCAGGGGTAGGCAAGCCCTGGCAGGTAATGACAATTTTGGGGGTACGAGAAGTGCTGCACGTTACAAAATTAAATACAAAATTAAATAGTATGTGACTTCTTCACAGATTTCCAAATTTCAGCCTTATAAATTAAATTGTATTAAGCAGAGCACTTTGAAACAATAATGTGTTTAAAGAAACACAGCCTAAACAGTTTCGGTGATAAGTGATAATAAAATGAGGCAGACGACCTTTGAACTAATTCAAAGCCATCCATCTCTGCCATACAACTGTTGCATAATCGTTGCATAATCGCTCAAACTATTTGACTACAGCTCTTAGAGAGGGATTCTCAATCATTTGTAAAAATAGTCATATCCAGCACCTCTAACTGCATTTCATTTATTAAGAGCTGTATCGATTATTTGAATTTAACTGGGATGGCCTCAAGAACACTCCTCGCACACCCCAGTATTGAAAAAAAAAAAGGGCAAAATAATCATATTTTCCAAAATTTTGGTCGGCATGTGTACCTTTTTTTTTTTTTTTTTTTTATAACGAATATAGGTGATTTCAGCGGGCATTTAAACTGAATAACATGGTTTAATAAACGTTATAAGCTCATGAAACAAATATTGTTCAACAATGAGCGGCCAAAAAGAAACATCATACCAATAAGGCTGGAGCATGAAATGTGGAATGATCAAATCAACTGGGTGTAGGACACTGCCTCTCATTTAGTGTTTAAGAATGGAAATGGAACCCAGGGTGGCTGGGTGGCCAAGCGGTCTAAACTGACTCAATCCATATGGACGAAGGCAAACTCTGAATTCAAACCAGGGGCCAGGGTGATCTTGGGCTCTCAAATATAGGGAAAAAATTAATTTTATTTAAACAATTTAAAAAATAATACTATGGATCCAAAAGTTTTTACTTTTTTTTTTTTTTTCCAACTGGAATAAATTAATGTCAATATTAATACTTATTACTATGATGCATATTTGAAAGATCATTTCAAAAATGTAATGGTAATCTCACACACGGATTTTAAAATATAGTGATATCCAGCAAATCTAATTACATTTCATTTATTAAGAGCTGTATCGAATGTTATGAATTTAACATGGGTGGCCTCAAGAACACTCCTCACACACATAAACCTTTCATCATGTCGCAGTGTTCAGCTGTTCAAGTACGCTCAAAATGGCAGCCATCTTGGGACGCTTCCGCTTTGGCTCAAAACACTGGCTGGATAGGGCGTACATCTTGTCCACTGCCTCCAGGTCCCACTCCCCGCCTTTGGTGTCCAGGAGTTCGTAGAAACTTCCGCCCTCCTCGCCATCTTCCCCCTCTGCACAGTGTTCCTGGACGTGAATCTTAATATCCACGTTTTCTCTGCCTGGGTCCACCACAGGAAGGCCTGCAGATGACAGAAAATTGACAACAAATTTTAGGAAGCCTTATTTCTGCACTGTGTGGATATCTGAAGATTTACATTTCTTAAATTGTCTGTTAACTTGGGCAACCCTCTACACCTATCACTTCATCAAGAGTCAATTCCAGACATCCAGATGATAATTAGAACAATATTTTCTGGTTCCCCTTTCATGCACCCAATTATAGGATATTATAAATATCTTATATATATCTATATATATATATATATATAATTTCCTATAAAATGACAGTAAAATAGTTTTTAAAATGCAGAGATTATTATATTATTAATATAGTTAAAAATTCAATTTGTTTTGTTATTAAATCATGCATTTTATGTTGTTTTTAACAGTGTCTTTTGATGTTGACTTATTTATTTGGTTTAATGACACAAAGAGTTAACTTATAAGCAAAATGCCCCCTCCCCCCACAAAGAGTTAACTTATAAGCAAAATGCCCCCTCCCCCCACAAAGAGTTAACTTATAAGCAAAATGCCGCCTCCCCCCACAAAGAGTTAACTTATAAGCAAAATGCCCCCTCCCCCCACAAAGAGTTAACTTATAAGCAAAATGCCCCCTCCCCCCACAAAGAGTTAACTTATAAGCAAAATGACCCCCCCCCAAAAAAAGAGTTAACTTATAAGCAAAGTGCCCCCCTGAAGCAATGTGGGATGACCACTCATGTTTAAAACCTTTACAACTTGAAATTTTCCACAACAATATGTTATTGATATTGCCGAGAGAAGAAACAAAAGCCAACCTGTCAGGATCTCAAGAAGGACAACTCCAAAGCTGAAGCAGTCGAGCCCAGGGTGAATGACGAAAGAGAAAGCCTCAGGTGCCAGGTAGGCCTGTGTGCCAATCACAATTGAAGCCTTGTACGTTGTACAGCTTTTAGGAGCAACTTTTGCTGTAGCGAAATCTCCAACCTGAAAATAATGGGAAAAAGAGTTGTCACATCTTGTCACAATAAAGAGTTTCCCCCCATCTTGTCTGTTTTCATCATCTCAATGAATTGTTAAAACAAAGTCTCACACCCCCCACCCACCCACCCAAAAAATATAACAATGTAATTTAAAATGAAAAAAAAATTGCATTTATAATCATTTACCCTTGCACCCCGTGAAATGCCACCTCCCACACCACTGCCAGGTGCTCACACCCCAGGCTGGGAAACCATCATATCATCTTTGACAAGCTAAACCGTGTGTTGGTGATGTAAATCCCCCTGAATGATGAGTGATGGTACTGAGTTAAACCGTCGCCTGATGAAAATTTCTTGGCATGGCCTCTAAACTAAATTTTAGTCCATTAACAAACAAAAGAAGCGTCAACAGAAAACATAAAGCAGCCTCAGAATTAACAGCCTGGTGGCCTTGACATTGGTATGAATGTAAAAAAAAGAGAATTCAAAGGAGACTCAAAGCATGAAACCTGTTATAAAGTAGAATGCTACAGAAGGAGCGGGTGCTGGGTGGCCGAGTGGTCTAAACTGAGCGGATGGTCTGGAGTTCGATCACCCGCCAAAGCCCAGTCAAGCAAAAACACCACCATCACCCCGGGTGGATGGGACCCGTTAACCTTGGACAGCAACTCACCTAAGAGAAGGCAACTCTGAATTCGAACCCGGAGATGGAGTCCCGAAAGGCGGATAACATTGACAAAATGAAACGTTATGACAACTCCCGCGACGCCACTGGTGCCAAGCTGTATCATCCACATGATGTTCCCTTGGGGGTTATCCAGCAGCGCGGAGAGAGGTGATTTGCTGTTGGGAACCAGCTTATAAACCTAGAAAAATAATCCCAGGCCCTGTGGATTCGTTCTGCGAATTCCATGCCATCGTCACCTAGTGATGGACGGATGTCAGCAAAAAAAACAACAAAAAAAACAGAAAGAGCGCCTATGCAAATATTCCAGGTCCCCCGAGAGATGCATAGAATCCAGTCCATTACAATCCAACAATAATGACATCAAAGATGCCTCAACTGCCTGTACAGTTTCACCAGAGACAGAGATTTCTTGTCAGAATTTGAAATTGCTATAGATTAAGGATCTAAGTTTTTAAACCAAACAAAGATGATGACTTAATATGGGCTGATCAGTCTCATGAGCACATTGTTCTTGCAAGACAGTCTCAAAATTTCAATACAGCACTGTCTTTTCAGCAGCACACTACATGCTAAGGGTGAAGACATAATTTCAATGAAAAATAAATCTTGCCTCACAAGAAGATATTTTTACTCCAACTCCAAGTGAAATAGTTTTAATTTCATGTGGACTTTGAAAAAAAAACTACATGAAAACTACTAAATCAGGTTTTGCAAAAATATTTGTAACAATGCAAACTCCATTGAGATTTCTTTTTTTTTTTTTTTTTTACACCCCATAATTCTTATGAACACATTTTTTGCAATGTCTAAACTTTGAAGGGCGCGGGATAGTGCTTGTGGAGACCAGCCCTCTGTGTTTAAGATATCTGTTTTAAATACTGTAAAGCGTACATTACATGATTTTAAAATATTAAGAATTAACAACTTATGATGAACCAAAGCCAGTAGCTAAGATAGAGCTTAACAACTTATGATGAACCAAAGCCAGTAGCTAAGATAGAGCTTAACAACTTATGACAAACCAAAGCCAGTAGCTGAGATAGAGCTTAACAACTTATGACAAACCAAAGCCAGTAGCTGAGATAGAGCTTAACAACTTATGACAAACCAAAGCCAGTAGCTATGATAGAGCTTAGTGACCATACCTTGGGATTGAACTGAGAATCCAGAAGAATATTTGCACTCTTGATGTCTCTGTGAGTCAGGCCACCTTCATGAAGGAATGCTATGCCCCTGGCAGTCCCTGGATGGTGAGGAATTTCAGAATTAACGTCAAGATAACAACTGATGCAGCTGAAATTGGTTAAGAGGCAACTAAAACACGACAAGATTTTTGGTGGCCGTTTGCGGTCATTTGTCTAAAGAAGAAATGTTCTTGATGAAAGATTAACGACAGAAAAAAGCTGCAGCCAAACCTTTGGCAATGTCTATCCTCATGTTGTTTGCTAGAGGAGGGGTGTCGAATCTACAAGCCAGCCTGTCCTCCAGAGAGCCATTGGGCATGTACTGGTATATCAGACACCTGTGCTTCCCATCAGTGCTGTAGCCCAATAGATACACCAAATTCTCATGCTTGAACTTGCACAGGGTCTGCAATAGGAGAGAAAAAATGATACTTTAAATAGTGGCAGCAGAGATTATTATGGGTTACATGGGTGGATGCTACCATGGGTGGATGCTACCATGGGTGGATGCTACCATGGGTGGATGCTAGAATTAGACATACGTGCCAGTGGGCTCTGGAGTTCAATAACAGAAATACAAAACCAGACAACTCCCGTAGACAGGACTCATCAATCTCAGATGGTCGCACTCCTAAGAGAGGGAAAACTGGGACCACAAACCTCTGCTGCTTGGCGGGCCACAGCCCCCCATGGTTAAAGCTGTGGCAGTATACCCCCAAAAGAAAATTCAGAAGATGGAGTCCTGTAGGTGGCATGATGTTGTGCCGGGGTGCTGGGTGGCCGAGTGGTCTGAACTGAGCAAATCTCAAGTTGATGGTCAGGAGTTCAATCCCCGACAAAGCCCAGTCAAGCAAAAAACACCACCAGCACCCTGGGTGGATGGGACTCGTTAACCTTGGACGGCAACCCATCTAAGAGAAGGCAACTCTGAATTAAAATCCGGAGATGGTGAGATGGAGTTCACATGCGCCTAACTGGCAGCAGTGAGACCTCTTGAACATCGAAGCGCCATGAGCATGCTATCATAGCATGGAATAAGCACTATATAAGTACTCCAATCAATCAATGTTGTGCTTATGTTAAGGAAATAGTAGAACAAGGTATGTGGCAGCCTGAATTGAAAGACAGGACAATAAGTTTTGGCTAAGAATCTTCCTCAGCAGACAGGTCAAATGAAAGTACAACCAGTTAAAAAAACGTAAGTGTTTGCCATTTTTATAACCGGAAGTTGGATTTTCCAAAATGAAGTAAAAGAATTTATGTATTATTACTATGAAAAATAAGATGTTAACGGACAAAATAATTTTGGAAATATGTAAAATATAAGAAATAAGGAAGGAAATACAGGTGTTATGGTAGAAGCTTGCTTTCTTTACATTGTGTTAACGTCATGTTTCTCGTGCATCCCGTGCATGAACTCTGGGTGACCCCAAGTTTGGCGACGATGGGTGTGGTTTAATTATAAAATGTCTCCCTTGACCTTGACTACATGTAAATATAGTCTATAGTCAAATTCTTTAGAACTTACGAGACAGGCCGAGATACAGATATAATGCGTAAGCCCTTTCTGGAAAAGTCTCCATGAAAGACCATAAGCCGATCGGTAGAGAGCTAGGGAGAGACTGCGGGACAAAGAGAGAGACAGAGTTTATGATACGAGTCAAAAGCGAGACTAATAGATTGACATATTGTACTGACCGTAGATATTGTATATAATATTTAATGTGTGTGTGTGTGCACCTTCCCAACATTGTGCCGGTACGAGTTCATTGCTGTACTGTAAGTGAATAGCCTTAGTTTTATTCTATTTGATTTTGTATTGTAAAGTTAACTTAATAAATTATTATTTGTCATTAGCACTAGTTTGGGTATCGTTCTTTATTACTGTATTTAATTAATGTTATCGTCCTTTGTTATGTACTGTTTGTCACGAGCCATATAGTCAAATAAAAGATTGAATTCTCGACACATTATAGAGGGTAACACAGGGAAATTGAGGATCATTAGTAGTAGAGTATTAGATTAATTCTATATGGTGATATTGTGCCGAAAATCTGAATTAATTTGTTTTCCTTTCTAGCTCTCTAGCTGAAGTGTTGGTACAGGAAATCAGTGCCATGATAGTTACATCTGATGTCCCTGAACTGTTATGAGACCTGTGAAAGTTTAACTTGTTCAATATAACGGAGATGTTCAGTGAACCTATCTGATAATCTTCCACCAGTTTTGCCTGTTTAACAGGAGTGGCATCTATGGCACACAATCGCACACATCACATTTCTACCAAACACATGTCAAGCCCTCTTTGATGGTAAAAGTATCTTTAGGGAGGCTAATTCTTTTTGATTCGGGTGGGAAATGTACTTCTGTTTCCTTTACACAGCTTGAACGCAGTCCTTCAATTATTGTACTTATGTGACCACCTGGGTGCCATCCTATACAGTAGACCCTTTGGTTCAGTTGGTTCCAACAAATAAATTTAGATCCATCATACAAACATATGAGATAATGTCTTTACAGATGGACAAGGATGATTATCATTAAGCATCCTTAATTAGTAGCAAGTATTTTTTTATCTACTTTACCTCCACTTCAGTTCTGAACTGTCCATCACTTTCCTCTGTGTCTTGCATCAACAGTTTGACAGCCACTTTGAAGCCAGTGTTGAAAGTACCCAGGAAAACCTCACCAAACCCCCCAACACCAATCAGACTCCCCCCATCTTGCAAATTTCTGTTATCAAAGTTATCTGTTAAGAGTGAGAAAAAAAAAGGGTAGTTTGTCTTCAAATTTCATATGTAAAGAAATGCAGCAATTTTTTTTTTTCTAAATGAGTAGCATAGATCTGGACACAGGAGGCTGAATAACAGGGACTAGACATCTCCCATCACCAATGTCTCTAGTGTCCTTTAAATGCCACTGTCCAACCCATCAAGGAAATGTGCCAAATCAGCCAATGCACACAATGGAATTTAAGTAAAATTTGCACAGTAGAAACTGAAATATCATTATTATCTAGTGAACAGGTGTATTCTGTATGTCAAGAATCTGGACAATCAGGTAAATTTGAATAAATAAGAATTCATTTTTATATTTTAGTAGAGAAGCTTGTATCCTGAAGATCAAATCCTTGTGCCATGGTCTTTTGGGGATTTTTTTAAAAAAGGTTAATCACAAAGCTTTTGGCCGTACATTACATACACATGGCTGGGTTACAAAACATGGGTAATGATATCTGAAAGTTCCTGAATAGCCATGTCTGGATATTGGATTGTCTACTTTAAAACAATGTAATAGACTATGATGCGGCAAGTCAACAGATTATATTAAAAAATTCTTACTTGTTATTTTGCGAAGGACATCATAGCGAACCTCTTTCAGATCATCAACAACGGCCATATTCAGTGCAGGATCAACTGGTGGAGGCTGCGGTACTGGGATCTCCTTGGCTGGACACGTTTCTTGGAAATTCTTTCCGCTGACTGCTCCAGCATCTGTAGGCGGCTCCCCGTCACTACAAAATGAAAGATGATGAAACACCATCTTGCTACATTGGTGTAAGCACAAAATAATTAAAGCTCACCTTGACAGATCAATAAAAAATCAAAGGGAAATGTATAATTAATAATAAAGAGTCCCCATTCATAAAATGCAAATCTATTTTTAACATTCAATAGTGTAACATGATATGTTGAAGCTTAAAGAAAAGGACAAGACCATTTTAGTGTTAATTGTTATTGTTGGAATCATTCCTTATTAGAAAAAAAAAATGAGTTGTTTTTTTTTCATATAGCCAACCTGCACCCTATCCACCCACCAACCCAAAAGCTACAATTAAAAAAATGCTCTTAACTTTAAAATAAAATCCTATATTAGAGTTGTTTTGTTTGGAAAATGTTTGACATCTTAAAAAATGCTCACTGAGAATTGGCCACAGATTTCATTTTCCTTACCAGTTTTATTTTCATTTTTAAATGTCCTTATTTCAATACTTCTGTGGCTATTCAAAATACAACGTGTGTACATATCCCAAATTTAACTTTTCTATATATCTTAAGATAGCAAATGATAAAGATAAGAGTTCACTAAAAAAAAAAGAGTGGAAATAAAAAAGACTATCCGTTCTAAATCTTTATTGACTTTTGTGACTTTCTTTGGTTTTTCTTCCCATAACTGAATATTCTTTTAAAACCTCCTGTAACATAAATTATGTTTTCAGCCTAAATTTTTATGAAGTGCTTTATTAAATCTCAGCACATTACACAATTCTATTTTATTAAATTTAATTAAGTTATCGTGGAATAATTGAAAATTAGCCAACATCATATTGTGCCTTTTTTAAATGTAAATGTAATGATTATACAATGTCTCACCTTATATGGGACATTTGATTTGACTGCTGTCCTTCACTTGAGTCATGAGGTAAAACAATTGTGTTGTCCTGTACAGCAGATTGATCAGCTTTGGGCCTATGAGATTCTAAGGCCTTTTTTTGATCCTGCACAAAAGGCCGAATTGGTTTTGTCATCTTTTCATTTGGGTCACTTCTGGGACTTATGTCAGAAACACTTGTTGGCAGACCGACCGCTGGACTAGATGGATTTTGTGGTAAGATTCCCTTTAAGTACTGGGCAGCTGCTCCCAGCTGAGCTTGCGACAAAGCCTGAAATTAAACAGAAATTACTTTTTTTTCAACATCACTTTTTGGGGTCTTGCAAGTTTTAACTGTACATATTTATTTTAAATAATAAAACAAGTAGTACTATTTCAGTTATTGCTGCACAAAAAATTAACTATATGATGGATATGAAATTATTATTTATAAATTTTTTTTTTTTAAAATAAAATAATTATAATAAAAAGCATGAACAAAACAATTGAACTGGACATTATGTCTTCTTTCAAATTTGCATTTTAGTTATTGACAATGTTACGTACCGTTGTAAGATTAGAGAATTTATTCTTTTATTTAATAAAATGGCTTGTTCAAAAACAGTACCCAAAAAAAGACGATACCATATGTTAAATACAATAAAAAAAGAATATGATACTCAAAACCAGGGCTAATTACCGTTGATAAATTTTAATATGTTAATGATAAATTACAAAATCCAAAGATTAAGGCGGGCACATTAGGGAGATTTTTATTCGAGGTTGGAACCGCATCCCTGAAGTGTGTCAGTGTTCATAGCGGCCCATTTGGACGCTCTGTATTGTCCCTTTCCTTTTATTTCCTTTTCGGGACTTTTCCTTTCCTTCTCTTTATTAGTTTACAAATAAAAGCTATAGTCCTCAGACCTGAGTTTCTTTAGTGTATGGTAGTAAAACTGTAGCCACCATACCATCACCACATTGCTACATATAATTAAAGCTATCGACTTACAGAATAATGATTGGCTTGTAGTGGTACAATGTTGTAAAAAGGTACAAAGATGAAAAGGAATCTACACACACACCGTAAACAAATCTCTGTCTCGTAGCAAAATTAACACATGCTCAAAATATCTTGTGATAAATGATCTTCCGTCACCATCTCTCTAGGCCTTTATATAGCCTGTTTTATAGATACTACTAGAAGAGACTACGCATTGTATTCCCTTCTCGATACTTCTACAGAATTCTAAGGATACAGACTATTAATTTTATTTGGTTGTAAACAAAGTCCAGAGAGACTATTTTTAGCCAGCCACACCCTAAATGCAGTTCAGAGCTTGGAGTCAGCTAAAGTTTATTCACGGGGAAAGGTGATGTAAACATATCGCATACCTAAAAATAGATACTAATTGCTTAGTCTAAGCATTCATCCCTACTTTCTATGCTAAAAAATCTGAAAATGGCAAATTTACTGGATAAAATTCATATTTTTAAATCAGTCTTAGGCCTAAATTCTTTATGGTAGGAAACGAAATATAAACAGTAAACAAACCTCTATCAAATGCTTAAGTCTGCTATTCTGTGTGCCCCAGTCTGTTAAAAGGGCTTTGGTGCTGCTTCCATTGTTGGCATTTTTTCTTGCAAATTTACTAATGTGGGCAATAGAATATCTGCAATATTGAATTGCACTGTTAAAATACAAGTATGACCTCTAAATGGGTAAATTAAATTGTCTATGATTAAAGTTTTAGCAACTACATTACTGATAAAATGGCTTTGAAAATAATATGCTGTTGAAAGAAAAATAATCAATAAAGAATTTGTTTTGAATTTGAGATTGGAATTTTTATCATGAAATTTGTTCTATAAACGTCTCAAATCCAACTTTGGCTTATTTTTTGTAGGCAGCTTACACTTACAAAAGCTGTTTCAATCCAAAAGCTAAAGAAGGTACACATCATCAATTAACATACCTAGGATCAACATTAGCACTTATTGGTGAGAAAATGCCATCTGGCTTTCTAGGTATTTTAGATGCCAGTTCTTCCCAATGGTTGTCAACATCAAGCATTGAGGCCAGCTGAATGACCACAGAATAGGGTAAATGTCTGATAAATGTTTCTTCATTTAAATTCTGCATTTTCCCGCTTTTGTGCCTTGATTTTGACCTTTAAAAATGGAAAATGCCTCTTGGGGAAATTATGTTTAGACTATTTACACCAGTGTAATCATGACCATGACATAGCATTCCCATTCAGGTTTTTTTTAGATGTGAGGCAATTTATCAGTCAGCCAACAGAAATAATTTTTAAGCAGCAAAGCTGCCTCCCACATTGTACCAGTGTTTACGTTCTCTGATTTTTTTTAAATTATAGATTCCCTTTTGATTTAATCAAATGGATTCACTCTTCATGTTCTTAGAAGAGGGTTGGTGGACTCATAATGGGATGCCACCTGAAAGAAAAGAAGTCAAACTGAATATAGGTCAATATAAGAAATATAAGGTTTTCATATCAAATATCATTGAATATAATATATGTATATTTATAATTTATATGTTATAACCTGTATGTTGTTGGCCTCATTTTTATTCACCACAAGTTGTGGCATTCAACATTACCTCCCCTCCCCTTTTTTGTTTTGATATTGACATCACGGATTAAATGTGTAGCACCTAATCATTTTTACCCACCCCTCCTTTGATTGGGAAAAGGTTGTTTACGTTCAAATAAATTCTAATTTGTTCTAAAGAATCCTATCAGGTGATGTTATTTCTAGAATTTCTTTTCTGGAGGGTTGCAACTTTCTCCCTATAAATAAGGTGACAGCTTACCCGGGCGAGAGAGATTTTTGCTAATTTTCATACATTTACAAGGTGTAATTATTATACTTATGGGAGACTTTGTAGATTTTACTCGTTATGAGTGTATATTAATATTTGTATCTATCGAGGATTGTATTTTTTCATTTGCTGTGCTGTAAGTGTAAGTTAATATAGGTTTTATTTATGTCTATTTGATTTTGTATTATTTATATAAATTTAATATTAATGCTTATATATTTAAGTATATTTATATATATATACTATTATAGTGGCTTTCAAATTATCATTTCTGTGTGCATGGGATTCATTCTAAGCGTTAGCCTCGTGTTTATTGCTTGTGACAAAGCCCCATTGTTTCCATTTTAACAAACAATTGTCCTTGCACTAACAATTTAAATTAACAGCTTTTAATAGCATTTATGAAAAGATTTTAATAAAACAATTTTCAACAATTAAACTGATTTTTAACTCAAAGATTTGGACAAGGCCCCAGCTCAAATGTCAGCTTAACAGCTGTGACCAGTGACAGTAAAAATGTTTTTTTTTTTTTAATTTATAACAATAATACCAAGGATTTGAGTGAACGTGGGTTTAGTGTTGAGGTATATTGTTCTTTTAATTTTAAATTAATGATGTGAATCTTGTGAGCTTGAATCAGCTTGATTGCACTCAACAGCTCTTGGTCTAAGGTGGAGAGGAGTAAAATCGGCCAAAATATTGTAACAGTAACATCATTTTATGGATGACCACTCACTTCACTTAACTCCTTAAACTCACTATGCAAGAAGGCTAAGTTAATAATAATCATGTTATGGAATTTAGTTATTTAAGTTAGTATTGTGATGCGGCAAGTCTAGAATGATTGTAATTGTAAAAAAGTATATAATTTTTCACCAGTCAGTCTAGTTTAAATGAAATGTGATTCCTTTAAAAAAACGGTAAATGTAGAGATATGGTCCCTCACAATTTTACTATGGCCGCCATCTTGGTTGAGACGACCAATGACAACTACTTACCGATCTATGATATCCCTCACCCTAACCTGAACCCTAAATCTATCCCTCACCCTAACCTGAACCCTAAATCTATCCCCCACCCTAACCTGAACCCTAAATTTAACTAACATTACATCGAGAACCACAATTCTCAAAACATAAACAAAGGGCAGTGACTCCGTACAAAGGGACCACATATCTGAATCAGCCAAAAAAACTTTACAGAAAAAAGTATAAATTTACTAACTAGGTCTAACTTAATAAGTAACTTAATTTATAATTTAGTGTTATAATTAGCATTCTTTAACGGTACTTTAACCTTAATTAAATTTTAATTTATATCAATTTGCTTTACTTTATTAAATTTAAGTCAATTATGTCAAGTAGACCAATCCGATAAATTATAAAACTTAGATTTTAAAAAATTCATTAAAATTATTAAAATCATTATAATTGTGATTCACTTATAGAATTTTTATACTTGATTTTATTAAGAGTTTAGCCAGCCAACAACTGACTTTATATTACTTACAAATTTACAAGAAAAAAATTAATAGGCTAAAAGCCTAAAACTAAAACTTAAAACTAATCTAACTAATGGATCACTTTTACTTTTAGAAGTATCATATCAGTATCACTAGCATCAGGATGTGGTTTTTAGAACACGGAAAAACACTTTTTAGTCTTAGAAATAGTAAATAATGTCAATAATTATAGTAAGTATAGGCATATACACCTGGTACACCCTTTGACTTTATTATAAACTATAAACTAATATTAATAAGGTGTTTTAGTTAAGTTAACCTTCTCAAGCCTACTAATAAGTAGCACTACAAGTAGAGTAATAGTAATACCAACTTTTCATTCTTATAGACGTATTATCGTATAGTTACGGATTCAATGAGGCTATTTTGACGCAATCACGGCCCATAGGGTTTTGAGACGCTTTTTTGTGTGTGCTGGATGATAAGGTTCACTAAAAAATTATTTTTTCGCGCTAGAAACATCGTATCAACGAACGAATTACTGTTCTAGTTACGTTAACGAACGGGCTTTAACGACATCCATTTTGTTTTCAGTAATATTAGTATGTCGTAAAGAAAAAAAATGTGAGAAATCAGCAAAGTCTAATTTATCAATATTTTGAAAACTATTCGTTGTCCCATTTTAAATCGACCTGGTGTACCTGTAAAATTGTATCTAAAATGACCATGTAAAATTTCAAGTCTCTAAGATGGCCATAACAATGTTATTTTTGGCCAGAACGAGTGTTAAGACTTGAAAAAAAAAAAAAATGGCCGAAAACGAAAGTGACAAACCGGAAACAGTATTATTTATGACTAGTTGACAGATAAGAAAGCCCAAGAAATTTATAATGCTAAAAGCAATCAAGTTCCATCTTAATTAATATTAGGTTTTATTGTATTATCTTTACAATAATAGACATATTAATTAATATTTTATAAGATATTTCTCACTTTCATAATTTTTCATAGTGAAATCGCCGGTATATATTTCCTGTTTTAAAATAAATTACGTTTGGTCTTACTTTTTTTTTTTTAATTTTTTTCTTTTTTTTTGTGGAATTTTTTTAATGACATTAAAAAATATTTTAAAATATTGTATTTAATTTTTTCGTTTTTTAAAGTAACAAAGATGTTGACAATACAATTTTGAATACTTCTGGAAAGTTTTATATTATTTGTCCACTCTGCTATAAAGCTATGTGTCTTTTCATAATTTTTTTTTGAAAAGTGGTCACAAATCTCTATGTTAAAAAAAGTGAGTTTTTATTCACGAAAAAAATCATAACTTTTTAACAAAAAGTGCTACATAAAAAATGAAGACATATTATTACTTCATTTAACAAGGGCTATCTTACAGATGTGTTCATTTCTTAATTCATTCAATTTGAAAATTTTATCCAAGTACCTATTATAATTAGATATCATGTTTTGTAGTGGCCTGTAGTTGTTATTACATGACATGATGACATTTTTGTTAGCATTTCAATATGTTTATGGGATTTTATGTTTCTGATTAAGAATAGGCATACCTTTTCTCTTTATGACTGGTATAAAAAATTTGAATTTTTGGTAAAGGATTTATAAATTTCAGTCTCAAACACAA
The DNA here is from genome assembly GCA_964017045.1 of Omphiscola glabra. Taxonomy (NCBI): domain Eukaryota; kingdom Metazoa; phylum Mollusca; class Gastropoda; family Lymnaeidae; genus Omphiscola; species Omphiscola glabra. Next base: position 16,244,953 of record OZ024809.1, on the reverse strand, counting down.
CAAAAACAAATATAATTTATTTAGGCCTCAGTAAAAATTGGGAAAAGACTATTTACCGTAAGCTACATGCAAAATAAGAACACTCCTTACATTATCTTATTATTTTTTTAGCAGAGACAATAAATCTGCTGTTGTTGTTTGAACGAACTCTCTGTCAGTTGTTTGTGTTTTGTAAGTTAAGGGATTAATATGAGTTGATAAAATGAAGTTATCTGAATTTAGTTAACTCGACTCAATAATAGCTTATTAAGTATGAATTTTACATAAGATATAATGCTTGAATTTTACTCTCCTTACAAGTCAGGATGGCCGAGCGGTCTAAGGCGCTGCGTTCAGGTCGCAGTCCACTCTTGTGGGCGTGGGTTCAAATCCCACTTCTGACATTAATTTTTTTGCATTTGATTCTAAAAAGTTTCATTACACCTTTCTGTTCTTTTGCTTTAGAGTGTACTTTTTTGACGAGGGAGGGTTTGACCACCCTCCCCCCCCCCCGATCGTTGTTGTTATCAAACTTTTCAGGACACTGCCCCCTAAGACCATAAACACATCCCGGTTCAGAAACATATGAATCATAGTTCTTTTTTATCATAATATGATTATGAGCTATTTCTTTTCAACATATTCATGATCACTAACTACTTTCTACACTGCATAATAATGACACGAGTTTTTATACTGAAGCCGAAACTCACTCAAGTAGCTTTGAATAAGCCATTTATCAAAATTCATTTGCAACTAAAAATGAATTTCTCCTAAAAATTCAGCTAAATAAGATCATACTATCAGTCTATCAGACAATTTTTTTTTAAAATCATATCTTGTGACCCTTTAAGAATCTGCATCTCTATTGGTGCGGACAGCATCAGGTGACACCCTAAAAGTGGTTTTGACACCAAATTGAAAATTTCAAATTTGAACACGTTCACGTTTCAAAACAGAGCGGCTTGTTACAAGATCAGGGTGAGTACTACAATATCGGTTTGTCACCATAGCAGGTTGCCATCAGAGCAGAGTGTCACCAGACAGAGCAGGATGTCATCAGAACAGAGTGTCGCCAGACAGAGCAGGATGACATCAGAACAGAGCGTCGCCAGACAGAGCATTATGCCATCAGAACAGAGTGTCGCCAGACAGAGCAGGATGCCATCACCGTAGATTGCCACAAGTCACAAGAGAGAATGTTGCATCAGCTCAGGCTGCTAACAGAAAGTGTTGTCACCAGAGCAGGCGAACTCAGTGAGGTCCATGGGGATGTCTCAAATAAAAGGAGTAGGGTGGCAACCAGGGACGTCATTTGATAGGGCAGTGTGGGGCATTTGCCCCCCCCTTTTTTCGAATTTGCAGGTTTTATTTAAATTGCTATGTAGGCCCTACTGTGACCCCTCCAGTAATATTTTAATTTAAACAGTTAATTTTTTAAGTTCGTGATTATGTTTGTTAAATTGTATGTACAGCGTGGTGAGCCCGGCCCTAGGTTGGGGTACTACGCTATAAAAAAAACTTCTTATAATAATAAATAATAATAATAAACAACTTATTAACAAGCCAACCAAGTTTTCATTTTTTTTATTTTGCAACACCCACCCCCCACCTCCCTGAAAAAAAACTGAAATGCAGTGGCGTAGTGAGGGGGGGGGCAAGGGGGCATCATGCCCCGGGCGCTACTCACAAAGGGGCGCCAAATGGTATATTTTACTATAATATTGTATGGTTTTCGAATGGGGGGGGCGCTAAAAAGGTATTGGGGGGCGCAAAAAGGTATTGTGCCCCGGGCGCGAGTTAAGCTCGCTACGCCACTGCTGAAATGACGTCCTTGGTGGCAACATGGGTTTACTGCACTTAGTAACACCAAATTTAGTAACGCAACTTACTTAATCATCTTGTAAACCCACTTTCTAACACCCCCACCCCTCCAACCCCACACACACACACATACACTTTTCTTAGTCCCAATTGGATAATGGCCTATTAAGTATTTAGATATGAAACTAGAGCTTATTCATTTGGTTTAGATGAGATTAGCAACCAATCCTAGCTAATGTATGTTTGTTTCATTGAAAGCTGCAAATATTTTCGAAAACAGCTTAAATTAGTCGTGTCTCATGACTTTGAGGTAAGCACTCAACAGCTTAGTCGTGTCTCGTGACTTTGGGGTAAGCACTCAACAGCTTAGTCGTGTCTCATGACTTTGGGGTAAGCACTCAACAGCTCAGTCGTGTCTCATGACTTTGGGGTCAGTCAGCACTGAGAGATTTTCTATTTTAAAAAAATAATAATATGAATAAACTCCACACTCAAATAGCTTCTAAAAGCGACTAAACTAACACACTCGCCTCGCATGCACACAGGGTCGGATTTACAGACAGGCCGACTAGGGGCCCCGCGAAATGAGAGGCCCCAAAATTGGGAGTAGTATATAAAATATACATATTTTTTAATTTAAAAAAAACGTATTTTTTATTATTCAAAATGGGGCCTCAAATTTTTTTTGGCCTAGGACCCCTAAAATTGTAAATCCCGCCTTGCATGCAGAGGCGTAGCGTAAGGGGTGGGGCAGGGGGGTACAGACATGGGCGCCCCCAGAAAATATTCTAGGGGGGGGGAGAAAATACTTTCTCTTTACTTTAATAAATTGTTTGTCTATTTTTGTCCCCCCCCCCCACGGCCCTCTTAGGTAGTCCCAGCGTCGTCCCCCCCAGGCCTCCCCCACCCTAAATCTACTGAGCATCCCACTAACCGTGGCGTTATCACCCACTTTGAGAACCACTGGTCAATTTTTTTTTTTTAAATTCCCATTTAAAACAAACGTTGATAGGTCTTTTGAAAACAATTTATCAAAAGTCTTAAAATTTAAAAACATTCAAAATAAATCTAATGTTTTCATACAATATGTTTTTTTAATTTTGTTACATTGCCATATTACATACAATATTAATCATACAATATTCATTAAAAGAAAAATAAGATTGACATAAGGCAGAAAATTTCACTACCAGTTTATAATTGTAAAATACTCTAAGTATACTCATCTCAATTATATCATATTCATATACATGCCTCACAAGCTCCATTGTTTTATCTTCCTCTTTCAATTTCTTTCCCCATTTATACATCACAGTCACTAATGACGTCACAGTTCACTACTACTACTGGCATTCATGTCTGAATTGATCAAACACAAAAATATACACAAATACCAAAAAGACCATAAAATATTCCAGTGTCTTTTATCCATTCCCTCCAGTATAGTTATACACATAGTTAGTACTTCCATACAATAAAACCATGATTACTTAATGTTAAAGTTAAAACTGTAGATTGGTGTAATGTATGAAATGACCTTGTCAGGGCAGACATAGTCCCTCTAGACCTGAAAGCATTCATTTAACTTAATGTTAACTTTTCTGCTTTAAAACACACTTTAAATGAATGACAGTTTCTACATGTGTGGATTTTTTCTTTTTTCTTTAAAAATCTGATTATTTCAAATGGACGATTGCCCTACTGTTAAGAAATGGTGAAAAATGCACTTTCTTTATACTAGTCTCCAAACAGACGCTCCACTGAAGTAAAAAATCACTGAGCTGACATACATTAGTAATACATTACAAGTGTAAATCAAGACGTTATCTTAAACATATATATGGCTTTTCACTATCCTCCTAGATCACCAGTATTAAAGATGTCCAGTCACAATTGATTAACAGTGTTATTGATTTACATATATGCTAGTTGGTCTACCAGCTATTCCCCCATATTGTTATTACGAACATAATGAGAAACTGTTACCCTACAACATTCTTTTCAATAAGTACCCCAAAACTGTTCAGCTTGATACAAAATTACATTAAATGTAAAAGCAAAAAGTACTGGTAATCCAAATCTCTATGGTCTGCTAAGATCCACTGATCACAGTTTGTCAAGAGTTAAAGAAATAGTTTCATGTCAGAGGTCACCACTCGTGTGTACCAAAAACAGAAGCCATAATAGCCCTGAGGATATATTAAACAAAAATAAATTTCATCACATGGGCTACACATTATAAAACAACAGCTTCTCGATCAATAGCAAACTTTAAACTAGTCAGTAGTTGACCAACCCCAAGACTTTGCGTGTAACGCCAGTGGTGCTTCTACTCATCAATGCATACAATTTTATTTGCTTAGGAAAAAAAACAAGAACAAATTATTTGAACATTATATGTAAGTATTTTGGGTAAAGAGAAAAGCTTTTTGTCTATTATATATTGAGCTTCTTCAAATTTTTTTCATTGGGTACTCCTTTAACAGCTCATTGGTTAACATCAATGTATGATTTGGTCAATTGCCTTAGATGTTTCCTGCTTGCAATAATTCAAATGAAAGGGCGACAATGCCAACTTTCAGACTATTTGCATTGTTTTGGCTTTAAATTGTGAACAAACTTTAAAATATCACACATGCACATTGAGCATTTTCTTTACCACTGAATAGATAAAGAAAATAATGTTTAAAAATATGGCCCATACCATGTTTTATGAAGGTACGGTATATGATAAAACATGCCCCTATTGGGTTTAACATGCTCCTCAGTCAAGTCTTATGAAGAGGATAAAAATAGCCAAGCTTAAATAATTTGAGGAGATTTATGTCAACCAAAATTATACGATGGCAATATTCTGGACATTCCTATATAATATGAAAGAAAGAAAAAAAATTTGGTGCCAGAAATTAAATAGAAAGTGTATAAGCTTATATTTTTTTTGAAAAAAAACTCCTAAAACTCAGCTCCATTTAAAACCGTTATGGTAGGTGACAAAGTCGCAGACTTTGGCATGTTTCACCAATACAGATCCAAAATGTATCATAAACAATCTATGGAAAAAGGTTGCAGTGTGAACTAATCAAAAGTTGCATCCAAGCTAAAGAGCATGCTCTGCTTCAGTGAAATGATAATCGAATGTGAGAATTGGTCATAGTTATAAAATATCTACCTAATGCACACTGCCTTGTAAAGCTTTTCATTCATATGCACAAGTCAATATTGATTGAATATCACACCAAACGGCAGTCCCTTGTCAATTACCTGGTACTATCAAATGCTCAATGGTAAAATTTAAAACAGCATAATATTACCCCCAATGTTTTTAGAATACTATAAACTACACTTTGAAAACACAGCAAAATATACAGGATTAAAATTCCTTCACACAGAAAATGGTAAACAACAACTTCATTTTTAAAAAGTTTACAACTAAATTTGTAAACATCTCACTTAGACTTATAGCCTGGCACATGCTGAGTATTTGCCAACCATTACCATCCTCCATCATTCACTTGATCACAGACATGCAGGTCCGCAGCCACACTTTACTGAATTATGAAAGATGACAGCACAAAGCATACTCATTTCACTCACACAACACTCTATGTATTCCAGAAGTCTCCAATTATATGAGATACATTTTTAAAAATCAAAATTTATTACGTTTCCAACTTTAAAAAAAAATTATAGAGCATTTTTTTCAGACCAGGAAGAGAAAAAAATATGTATATATATGAATATGTATATATATATTATTTTATTTGGGTGGGGGGGGGTGTATTTATAAAATATGAAAAGACACTGGGGGGACTGGAAACTTGTCATAATAAATGTTCTTTATGAAGTAGAGGAGTGTGAACATAGCAGTTTGGGGGGCCACTTCAATGTAATTATTTCTACTGATGCCATCAAGCAAAAAAAGTGCTTCAAAAAAGATAGAACTGTGGAGAAATCACAATCTTTGCGCATCAATCATCTAGGTTTTCTTTTATAACATGCATTGGGGTCATACCGTAAAACAACAACAAAATATCCATACATAATAATGATAATAATGCTACTTGTTTAAAACTAAAGAGCTAAAAAGTACATGGATTATGAACATTAAACTGTCCCATCGTAACCAAACATTCAAAAAAAAAAAAATTTTTTTAAAAAGAAGAAAAAGAAAGCATCTCTTATCACAATGTTAGAAGAGAAAGTCATGTTCTTCCTTCCTACGCATTCAGCTACAATCATTTGGCAAAGAAGCTTTGCAAAGAGGCAGCCATTTACATAGCACACCAATTGGTCTTTGTGGATCCGGTCCAGGGCTTCCTCCTAAATGAGCAGACTTATTTCATGTAACCCTCACTAGAGTAACAGGCGCCGATTGTTATGTTGGTTGTTTTTAATCACACAAAAAGGATTATTTATTTTTGTATGTGCCATTATCAAGATCATAAAATAAAAGTTGAGAGGACAGAAATGTTGAGATCCAAATCAAAATGAAAAGATTTTTTTAAAGGAAAAATAATGAGGATGATTTTTCAACTTTTTCATTATTAAATGTTTAATTGACATGCAAAAAAACGCCAGATTATTGAGTTAAAGTTTTTAAACTGTCACAACTTAAGACTTCCCCAATAACTCACTTGCCGTCAATGCATCTGAAGACATTATACTTAGAGATAAAAAAAATTTAATAATTCCTTCATCAAAGTATACAGGTGCACACGTTGAACATACTGGTAAGGCAATTAGTTCATAGCCGGGTGACATAAACGTTTCATTGGCATGGTGAGAAAGTTTTCAAAGCCTGCTTAAAATAAACACTTCACAACACAGTCAGCCACTTTCAACAGCACCCTGCACTGGAAACATCTTTTTTTTTTTTTGAAAAAAATGTTCATGTGTTTATATTTGATTTTAAACAAGAAAATATAAATGGGATTACACACACACCACACCAATTCAATGTTTACATTAATGGCTTTGTCACCAAGTTTTGATATGATTACAAAGAGTCTAAACAAAAAACAAAAAACAAAACATATTGAAGCAACATTAAAAATAGTAATTCTGTACTGGACTGGAACATTATACAGACAGCAGATAATGAAAAGCACAACACTCATTATGCTGTTTTCTGTTTTTTCCTTCTGAATGTTTAAACCTTGTTCTTGTGCTGGGAATTACATCGATGCAACATCCATTTCAGCAAATTAAATCCAAAAATTATTCAACAGGGATTATGTTATTCTGGCCAAATAAAGTACATACTCTCAATTCCTGTTATGGCCATAAAATGTATGTAAAAATCTTAACAACAAATCAACAGTGTAAAACCTCTTTTTTTTTTTTTTTTTTAATAAGCTTTTGTAAATTAAGCCAATCCTCAAATTGCACATTAAAAAAAAAAGAAGTAATGTTGAAACTTAGAGTTGTTCCAAGTGTTTATTTAAAATGACCTTTCAACCCTCCAAATGTTAACAAAAAAACTGCTTGCTGCAGCATATTGAAACAAAAATCCAATCTCAGCTTGCCATTTCAAAGGAAAATAATGGAACATTTAGATTAAGAAATGAGATAAAATTAATGGATTAATCCCAGAGGGGAAAAAGATAAAAATTTGATTTAGTTTTTTAGTATGGCAGGGGTAGACTTACCGCCTATGTTTTGCAGAATTACAGTTTACTTATGAGTGATGGTTATTCAGATAAATACTCGAAAAGTAAAAAAAAAAATATCCATTTTGAGATAGTACACTGATAAAATGAAGTCTCCCCCCCCCAAAACAATACTAAATGTACTTAAGTCACATGCTTGTTACAACAAAACCAAACTGAATAGCCACTGATCTGTTTAAGCTAAATATGCTTGGCTCTGAAAAGGGACCTGACTAAATAACTATTAGTTCATATTGGTATAACAAATTACTCTTAATCACATTTATGGGGAAAACTTGTTTGGTTCTGATAGTCTTCAATTTTACTACCTTAATATTAGCTGTTATCTCAACTTAAAAAAAAGAACTATTTAGCTCTCTTGAAAAAGTCTTCGTGTTCTTTTAAAATAAAAAATCTTAATAATTCATAGAGGTTTGGGGTAGAGATTTAGAAATTGCTAGGGGGACAACTAAAACAATGAAATGCACCATGATGAGGCTACATTAATCCATTAAAAAACAGCCTGTGGCAAATACTAGTTGCAATGTTTTCTTAAAACTCTTTTCTCTTTCTTTCTATATTTTAAAAGACTTTGAATTCAACTGAGTAAGCTATTGAAAGTAAATAATTTTAGATGTCCATCTAATAGATTAACGGGGGGTGGGGGGGGGGGGGGGGGGTGTTAAAAAAAGATTTTCTAGAAAGATTTTGGCCCTCAAATTCTGTTGCAATGTTTCTTCCCACAAAATTTCAACAGGAGGTGTTAGTTTTGCTTCTTTCCCATTTAAAATGATGCTTCAATGGTCATGACAATAAAAATAATATTAACAAGACTAAATATGGTAATGGTGAGACTGATGACGATGATGGCGGTGCTGGACTGGTGGTCTTGCTGCTCAAGCTGCTGCTGCTGCCTAGTGACTTCGAGGCGGGCGTGACATCATGCATTCCCATTCTGTTTCTGAGCAACATAGTCACTGTAGGCAATGGTGATTTTTTCACTGCGGTAGCGGGTCATTCGTATAGACTTTCGCACCTCAGGAGTGATTGGTCCCTTGAAACCTCCTTTACGGAGGAGAGAGTCTATTGTCTGCACCCTGTCCCAGCCTGACCAAAATAAAATTTAGATAGGATTAAAAATTCAGAAATGGAAAATAAAACTATTCAAAATGTTAAGAAGTCAATTCGACATGAAACTTTTTTGTTTTGATAATTGTTATTTTATTTATGAGTGACAATCAGAAATGGCTAATTTGCTGGGGATTTAAACATTACTTTGGACTTAAATATTTTAGAAAATTGATGAAGCAATGCAGACATGCAAATTTTAAAAAAGGGAGATTTCAGTTTATTTTGATTTTTTTAGCCCAAAAACTATGCCACTATTTTGGTATTCAAATTTAATTTCTTATGCACACTGGATTAAGCTGACCTACATTTAATTCCGGACTTCATACCATAACTAGCTAAAATAAAATAAAGGAGTTCTCTGGTGAGCATTTTGAAACAGATATACATTTCATGAATTTTCTCCTTTCAATGTGAAAAACTTGAAGCCTAAATTCATTACAATTATTTTCACCTTGTTCAACTGCTACCTCGGGAAGATATGTTGCAGTCTTTTTGTGACCTTTTTCATTAATAAATTCAATGCGAATTCCATGGGCACCCAACTGAAAATTAAGAAGCATTTCGGCATTGTTCAATTAAAAAGGTAACATATTGCACTCATATTTTACCTCATAGGAATCAAAGTATGAGTTGAATAGCAAATGGATCACTTTTGTTTTCAAATTTGCCATTAATGTATTTATTAAGCTCACATTTTAACAATTTAATTTTTAAACTGATGCATTAAAACAAAAATTATAAATCAAGGATATCATTAAAAAATGTTATTGAATGTCTCTCTTAACCTATTCCATATGCCCCCCCCCCCCCCAATTTACAAACACCTTGATGTTACCCTAGCCATTGACATAAATTGTGATTGAAGCTCTGCTGGTGCTCCTCTCAAGCATGGAACTGCACACCTCACCTAATACTAATCCCAATATGCTCAGCCTACAACTTCACTAAACCACATCCTCCAACTCAATACGTTAACCTCTCTCTGTCCGCCTTCTCTAATGCCCGTGACTCATTCACTCACTCACTCCCACCTCCCAATCTAAGTAATCCATGGCCTCCTCAAAATGAGTAAGAAGAGAGACTGAACAATGAAGTTTCGGAAACTCTTCTTTCGTAATTGGATCAAACCGACTGTCTTTCACTGCACTGAAACACATAAAATAACATTGGATCACACCTGCAGTTATTTTTTGTACTTTCAAATAATTTTTTTTTTTTAAATATGCTTAATTATACAATTATTCCTTGTCTTAAGACAATCTGACTTTAAATCATATCACAGTTAGAAACGGGGCTCTGTAAAACACACACAACACAAACATTTCATAAGTTTGGTGTGGTGGCCAGTGTATATAAATAACTACTGGGTGACTGAAATTCGAGCGTGTGATCCTTAAATACGGATTTTGAATATTATTATATTGCCATGTAACTATATTGTTCTTCTTTTTTTTCTAACGACCTGTTATAAGATCATTTAAAGCATACTCTGTAGAATCTTGGCACTTCAAACTAATGACCAAATCTACTACAGTAACAGAGAAATTGTTTGATGTCAACCTGTCTTAAGTCAAAGACTATATGGTATATTAAACATAATCAAGCAAATTAATTATAGTATCAAATCCCAGTAAAACATTTTAAATACTGTACTTGGCCTGGGAATGCTAAGATAAGATGAATACATTTATTTGAAAATTTCATAATAAAGTATTTGAGTTCAAATGAAAACTAAATTCTCTTCCCATTATTTAAGGAATTTTTTTAACATCAACCAGCAATGTAACATTAGTCTTCCAAAGTCATCACTCAATTTTTCCATACTGCAAAAAGTTGCAAATTAAATAGCTAGTGTTGGTCCCCTGAAAAATATGATGGATGTCACACAATAAATGTCCTGGCTAGGAATTTAACCCGAGTCAATAGGTTTCAATTCATGCACATGTGATTATATTGAAAAAATTTTTGGAACCAGTTTATACTTTATCATTTAAACCAGAAAATGTATCTTCAAAAATATTTTGTCAAAGCGATTTGTAATGTACCTGGTAATTGCATATTCCCTAAGTCCACTGTGAAGAGAGGTGGGAGAAAAAGTACCTATACAGCCCCGCAAACGTCGTTCTCTTCCTAGCTGCCATGTCACAAACAGAGGGCTGGAATAAATAATTGTCAATTTAAAATAAAAAATTTTAGGCAAATATATTAAATCAAAAACAAATTATTTTTAAAAAGATGTGGATCTGCCTCAATGGAGGCACTACGGTTGGTGTCACCCTTTGTAGTAAACTCATGGTGTCATCCTATCTTGACCTCCACACCAACCTCTTGTGAAAACCTGTTCACTTGGCACATTGATCTAGTGGAAGCCTGACCTAATGCAAACTACTCTGGTGATTCCTTGTTCTCGTATTTAACTACAATCTCCTATGAAAAACAACTCGAGCAAGCTGTTTTAAATTTTCCATTTGGTATCATTCCCATGTGAGGGTTTTTACTCCCTCTGATGCCAAGGCCACTGCACCTTTGGTGAGACTACTGATGTGTTTCTAGGTATCCGACATAATGCTGTACTGAACCACATGGTAGAGAAAGAAAGAGCTTGTCAGGTTTGTCAGTCGAGAAGAAAAAAATTATTTAGAGAAAAAATAGTAAATTTTATTGGGAGCTGGAGAGGTGGCTTTCTGTAATGAGAAATTCACATCAGGTGAAACTGAACATTTAAATAGCAAATTGCTCAGTCATAATTGCCCTTTCATTTGCAAATATAATTTTTAGAATCAGGAGAAATCTCAATCTGTATGTGTCATTATAAAATTATTTTTTTAAACACATTGTGGCAATTTAGTTTTACCATCAAATATGAAGTTCTACAAATTTTGATTACCAATCCGTTTGGTTTCAGCTCCTACACACCAAGCAATCAATGTGAAGCAGCCTGACCAAATTGAACTATTATAAAATTAAATTGGTCAACTAGACCTCAGAATAATTAAAATATATTTAGTCTAAACTTGATAGAAAAAAAAATTAATTTCTGGTCATGGAGTCTGGAGGTTTTTTGTGTGTGTTGTCTTTAATGTTAAAGTTTTGGGGACTTTCCTCTTTTTAAATTTTCAAGCATTAATATTTTTACATAATGTAAAATAGGCCAAGTCTATAGAATAATAAGCCTAATACAGTGCAGGGTTTAGCTAACGGGAGGCAAGAAGATAATTGGCTTGAAGCCTGGTGGTATCAATTTTCCAATTACATCGGAATGTAAATATTTATTTTAATATCACCGCAATATGCATCACTTATTTTTGAAAAATTGTAAACATCTTATTTTCATTGCTATATTGTTTCATATATTCATTTCTTGAAGCACTGGAATCTAGAAATTTGGCTTTGTAAATTTTGAAGCCCCTGAACCTACTTTGGTTATTGGAAAATCTTGCCCTGATATTATACTTATACTACAGCCAGGGTTGCCAATTATCTCTAAATGTACAGACAATTCATGTAAAAATTCAACCTAAAATTTCTTGTCTTTTAAATTCCATAAAAAATGAGTAATTGGGCCAATCTCGTTTGAAACGAAACAAGTTTATGATTTGTTCATGATTTCTTTAACCTTGTATGATCATAATCAGGATAACAACTGACGACAACACTAAAACGATAAATATTCTATAAAATAATGTTATAAAGTAGGCTCAGCTACAAGGGTATTTGACAGACTAACACAGACAGACAAAGTCATTTTAATCTTTGACTTTAAGCTTCGTAATTTTACAGTATGTGCCAAAATTAAAAATAATGAAACTACTGCATAGCTCCAGCTGCCATGACATGGCCCATGTGTTACCAGAAGTGAAAAGAGATGATAAGATTGGCAGCTGTTGGAAATGAGTCACTAAACAGAGGAAAAAGTATACATAAATGAGTATGGTCTTGAAGGGTAACTGTGTTTGAGAAAGGGTAGCAGAATAATGTTAAGAGATAGTTAATAAGTCACAAAGTAACATAGTTATACTGGCTATTGTTAAAAATTCTGCCATCTGGAAGTGTACAGGCGGACCGTGTTAACAGAAGGGGAGATCTGGGCGAACAGTGTTACAAGAAAGAGAATCAAGCCTGTGTTTTTCAGAAGGTGCTGCATTTTCCCCATACAAACGCTGTACCACAAACATTCTTCAAATTCAACAACAACTTTTTTAATTCGCCATTTGCTTAAGGATATAGGTATATTTTTGTAACAAATACAGGTTGGAGTATGCTGACTGAGCCAGATTTGTGAGTCAGGATGAGGTATTGTAGAAATTTCTGGCTATGGCTATGGTGTATTAGGATCAATATTATTTTAGGAATGTGTTGTTCTTTGGCGAAAGTCACATTCACTAACTCATTCCAGATAGAGTACTTTACAAGAACTATGTTACTTTGAGCCGTCTTTTGTCTCTCATCTCTCTGAATTATTTAGCTACATTTTTCAACGTGGCCACCCTTTAAGTTCTTCGACTACGACCTACGAGAAAGAAATAATCCAAAACTATGAATACTTTTCTATCCATTGAAAGACCCGGCATTTGCTACAACTGCCCATTAATTGCTACAACTGCCCAACATACAAGGCCTTTTACTTTTAGGGTCGTGTGGCAGCTTCAGTTATGCACCTATGGCTATAGCCTTTGACAAATCCAAGTATGCCCGCAAGATGCAGGAGTTTCTGTTCTGTTAGTTTGGGCTCACTTTTGGAGCCTACGCAAATGTGCGCGTAAAATTGTTGACACTTAGATAGAATATTTGTCATTAAATCTTATATGTTGAGTTGGCAACCCTGACTTATTTAAATGACTAAATAATAGTGTACAACAAGTACAAGGGAATAGATAAGAGTTCCTAAGACAAGACATATCATAATATATAACTGAACTTAAGTAATAAAACCTTTGTCATGCATGTAACCTAGTTTAAGTTTACTTGATAAATTATAATTTATTAAAATTAGTCTTAATTAGGGTTTAGTTTATTATTTATATGGCATGGTATTCTGGCTCCTTTAACTTTATTACTGAGTTTAGAATGGGGACGGTTCCTAAAAATAGTACTTCTTTTATAAGTTATATTTGAATTATTTGTATACAAAATATTTCAAACGCATGCTAAATGTATCGTTGAAATGGTTATTCCATAACTATTAATATTATAATAATACAGAACTTAATTATTTCCTTGAGGTACGTAATGTCTATTTTTAAACTAAGACCACATGCAGGAAACCTTTGTGCTGAAATATTGCAAAATCCTAATGAGATGAGGTAAATGCTTTGACCCCTATAAATGAAAAATGAACTAGCCCATATTATAATGTACAACAACAACAATGCCAATTTTTGGAACAAAAACAGCCATATTTTCATTTCTTAAGTCATAAAAATAAAAATGAAAAAGTATGTCTATGTAGTTTTGAGTTTTTAGAAGTGAGGAGGTAATTTTAAGTTAATTTAGGGGTGACATTGTTAGCAAAATTGGGTCATACTTACTATGCCTCATTTGTAAAGGGTGGGGTAGGTCTTGGTGGTTCATAGTTGTGAAGATGACTGTGTAGTACATCAAAACAAAAATAACACATCTCTGGAAGAACTGCGGAATAACCATTCTTATGATAGCTTGAATGACCTGCTTGTGAATTACCATTACAAATGGAAGGCATAGAGTTGTTGAGCTTCTGTTTCTTTACCCCACAGCAGTTGCTCGCCATGTTTGGATATAATGTCTCGCTAAATCACGCGCGAGGCAAACTTCGGGTGATTTCGACTTTGCTTCACTAACATGGATCAGCCTGGTCTCATATTTATTATATTAATTAATAAAGTTATAAAAAATTATGGACATATTTATTTTATTTTATAAACTTTATTATTTTAAAAGAAAAAATTAAAATGTTTAAAAAATATTTACTCGTATGAGTCGTATCATTTGAATGAAATTTAGAATTTATAAAAGTGTCTGTTTAAAGGGAACACCAGTTATTATTTATTAATTTGTCATCTAGAATTATCTTCAAAAAAATAATTATAAATAATAATAAACAACAGAAACCATGTTGCACGACGTAAATCACAATTATAGATGATTTTTCAAGTATTATCTGCAAAATGTTCAATGACTTGGTGACTTGGGTACATAGGCATACAGCCTTAGCCTTAGGTGCTCTGAAACTAAAATTAAAATGTAATTGGTCTTGTTGGAACTTAAAAATTTAAATCCACAAGAACGTTAAAAATATAATTAGAAATATTTCTTTTTTAAAAATAATGTTTGTCGTTTGTTTGTTGTGACGATGTCTGTTGTGGGTGTTTATTATTCATGGCTGACAAAACGCTTTTTAATTAAAACTAATAAAACTCTAAAGCTTGTTGTAAAAAGTTGCGTACTAGTCGGTACAGGGGGGGGGGGGCGCCTTTAAAAATAATACCCCAAAAACCAAACCGATTTCTTGCAAATCGAAAGACGATTTGGGGGGAAATGATCTATATTTATTATTGTTGTACGACTATCTTAAAATTAACTTCATAGCTCTGACACCTAGCATTCGTTTTCCAGGACCATTGTAATGATTACAATTTCACCAAATTTATAAACACAGGTACGTCATTTGAAAAGTATGGAGTCTAATGTGTGCCGGGTCCGAAAGGGGGCGCTGCGTGTCCGGGTCCATTTTGACTAATGCTATACGGACGTCATTTGCTGTAGTTTATTTTAGTTAAAATTAAGAATTAAGTTTACAAACGTATAGTACATTCAATTATCTTTCATTTGATGCCAAATTTTATTTTACAAAACCCAACAAAAATATTTTAAATCGTTCTTTAATCCCAGCCTCTCAATTCTGGTACCCGTGTACCAATAGGTGCACCCTTCTTTAACTTAAATGAGCCTGTAGCAGACTGTCATCGAATTATTGTGCGGTATGAATAACTGTGGAGTTCTTGAGCGTAAGTTGTAAATTTGTCATTTTGTTTGAATGGAGTTCTTTTCTAAGATTTTTTTCAAAATCAACCACATGCTACAAAACTACGAGATAACTCGAAGGTGTATGTTATTTTTAAAAAAAAAATATTTAAGGATGCACTTGAATGTAAAAGAAATAAGTTTGATTGTCAAACGATGTTTTAATTTTCATTGTCGATTAGCAATTTTCAGAAACGCTTTTAATGCTTAAATAATTTTTGGTAACAACCCCCCCCCCCCTTTTCCCACTATGATAATAATGATAATTATTTACACTATATTTCGAAATAATTCAACGATTAATTAATTTGCTATGGTTAAAGTGATTCCAATCTATTTGAGATCAATTTTTTATTAAAATCTCAGACAGATGTAAACGGTGGACCAGGAGACCAGATGCTGAGACAACTGCCTTGGGGGGGGGGGGGCCATAATGAGACTTTAACTGTTTGATCACCTCTTGTGAAGTTGCTGATTGAAGAAAGTCAACTTCTATAGAATTTGAGAAAAAGTCTGCGAAGACACGATACAGTTGTTTTTGTTTAAGTGACTTCACGAAGGTCACGCGAAACTTTTCCCACTGGTCCTTCAACGTCGATGTGTTGGCGTAGACTTTCTTTACAGTTTCTGGGTTCAGGAATTGACATGCTTCACAAGACACCCCTTTCATCGTTCATGAGAAGTCCATCTTCAACATTCATGAGAAGTCCATCTTTAACATTAATAACATTCATGATAAGTCCATCTCCAACATTCATGATGAGTCCATCTTCAACATTCATGATGAGTCCATCTTTAACATTCATGATGAGTCCATCTTCAACATTCATTATGAGTTCATCTTCAACACTCATGACGTTCGCTGTGTGACAGCTTCTTTTTTCACACTCAGCTATTACTATTAATATGAAACATGATGAGTAGTGTGAGGCTGGAAGGGCTGGTTGTGGAAAGGAAGCATATTTTATAAGAGATTGGGAACATTGGTAGAAAGAAACCCCTTTGATTTAACTGCTGGCTTTCGTCATACCCACACCACGTTTTGCTGCCACACTGACACACTGGGAGCGACTCATTGATCACGTTGGGCACGGGCTTTATTTTTAGCTCTTCTTTTGGTTGGCCAGTTGCAAAAACATAATTAAGGACACCGTTTGCATTCATCTCCGATCTCGGCTATCTGCCCGTATTCGTGTTGTGATTATTCTTTGTGGTGTGGAATTTAATATTCTTTAAAAATTGTTTTGCTTCTTAGCAATTTTAAGAAATAATTTAGCAAAGAGTGAAACTTCTTTCAACACATTTGTATTGTTCAGTTGTGCGCAATGAACAAATAGTGACTCATTATTTTGTTTTATTGTATAGTATAGTGCGTTCAAAAAGAAATTTGACGCAAAATTTTTAACGTGTGAACTGTCAAAAAGATTCGACCAAATTTCAGTTCGATCATTTTTCCGTCGATCAATTTTCCGGTAACCCCCCACCACCACTTTAAAAAAAAAATAATTAAATGCACAATGACCTTTCCCTTTTCATACAAAACTCCCCCACGCGTATTCCCCCATTACAAGAGACAAAAATAATTTTAAAAAAAAACAACATAAAACCGACTGTTAACGACATTGGGCCTTTTCAAAGAATGTTCAAGATGATCTGACCTTCGTGGGAGTATAACATTAAACACATTTCATCTACACATTTATGTAAAATATCGATGACCCAGGGGTGAATAGGAAAAATCCAGTTTCAACGGTTATATTTTTTGTGATCACATTGAAATGTAGGCTTTTATTACACATGCTTACGTTTTGCTCACATGAATATAAAATAATAAAACGTTTGGGGGGGGGGGGGGGGGGTCCCTGGTATGCTCTCGCACGATCCGGCGTCGGGGAGACCTGGCGCCTGGCTTGTGTGGGGGTGCGTCAGGGAGGGCACAAAGGGCTCGACGGCCCGCTTACGCCATTTCACAATGTGATATTTTATCCTTTGAGCATACAGGATATTTTTCCCCAGCGACGTCCTTTTTTAAAAAAAAAACTAGACATGATGTTTATTTAGTTGTATTTTGTGAAAGGTTCGACAATCAGCTTTATTCCTGTTCCCACGTAAGCAGAGGAACATTTCGTGTATATATTTGTAAATGGTTCTTCATTCAGCTTGATATAGCGATGTCTCCACGTAAGAAAGTCTTCATAACCAGTATTGCCACGCCCTATAGAATATGAACAGTGAACGATGCACAGATTTATAAAAATTTGGTAAACGCGTGAAATAATTAAGTCAACTCCCTTGGATACGTCAACCAAATTTTCGTCACTATTCGAGCTGGCAGGACGAACCACTGCAGGTAACAAAAGCTCTGGCCTCAATCCAGTGGCGTAACAACGGCTTGGCATTGGGGCAGTTGCCAAGGGCGCCGGCCTGTGCCAGTTCAAAAGGGCGCCGCTAAATCTCTAATTTTTAAATTTTTATTGAAATATCAAGGGCGCCAAAAATAAATTAGCCAAGGGCGTCGAAAACCCAGTTACGCCTCTGCCTCAATCCGACCCTACGAGGGGGCAGGCGAAAGTATCTGATTTCATACACACAAAAAAATATAATCGTCATCAATGGCGTTTATGGCAAGTCAGCTCTCGTATACCACGACATCAAAATGTGTTTGTTAAGTATGATCTTAAACCTATTTAAACCAAATACTTTAATTCCGCTTTGAGGGTGCCAAGCATGGCAACGACAATGTCAACACCAATCACAGCGTTTGTCCTACTGCTATGGATGATGTTCTTCCTTCCATTGGTTGCCATACAGCCAATCCCGGCACTTCCGGAGAGGTCATACGTCGAACTAGGCGACATCAATCTCGGCGCTTTCCTTGCCATAACGGAATACGCACAGCAAGGTCTGTGCGGGCAGAGGATTCGTTTTCCCCTCCTCCAGCAGTACGTCGAGGCTCTGGTGTACGCCTTCGACGAGGTCAACAACGATGCGGACATTCTACCAAACGTAAGACTCGGCTATGCCATACTCGACGACTGCGTTAAAGAAAACACGGCGGTGGCCCAGGCATTGCGCTTCCTGCCGCGGAAGCCCAACCCGGAGTGTGGTGACACGTGTGACGAGGATGAGGATCGGAACAATGAGCACTATGACGTGGTCGGGGTCATCGGGCCCCAGAGGAGTGAGAACAGCATCGCCGTCTCGTACGTTCTGGGACCTGTCAAAATCCCACAAGTCAGCTTCTTCTCCACGAGCGACGAACTCTCCAACAAAGAGCTACATTCGAATTTCCTGAGAGTCATCCCCCCTGACAAGTACCAGGTCAAGGCCATCATGTCGTTCGTGCTGAGTCAGGGCTGGACCTACATAAGCGTGCTCTACTCGTCTGGGAGCTACGGCGAGTTTGCCTACAATAATATGAAAACGATGGCGGCCAAGGAAGGCGTTTGCATCGCCACCCAGCGGAAGACGACACTGCGCATGACGCGGAACGAGTACGTGGAGATCTTAACCGACCTGATGAGGTACCCGCGGGCGAAGGTCATCATCGCGTTCCTGGGCGGGGATGAGATGGTCGGCCTGTTCGAGGCGGTCTACACGCTCAACATTTCCCGAATGTTCATCTGGGTCGGCAGCGACGGCTGGTCGGAACGCCTCACCATGCTCTCGTCAGACTTCAAATCCGTGCTGTACGGGTCGTTCACCTCCATCATTGACGCCCCGCCCGTGCCCAAGTTCAACGTCCACTTCACGACCATCAAACCGTCCAACACGAAAAACCCGTGGTTCGTGGAGTTCTGGGAGCGCATGTTCAACTGCTCCTTCGCGAATAGGACGTGCGACGAGACGAGAAACATCACCGAGAGTCCGAACTTCCACCCGCTAAGCATGATCAGCAAGGTGATGGACACAGTATACACGTACGCGCATGCGCTTCAGAACCTGCTGGCAGACGTGTGCCCGGGGGTGTCGGGAAGACAAGCCCGCGACTGCGTCAAGGGGGAACAACTTCTGATGTATTTAAAAAACGTTTCTTTTCAAGGTGAGCCTTATGTTCCCGTTGTTTTTGGACTGAAACATAAAAATAGTAAAATTTTATAAAACATCAAGACAGTCTTTCAGTTCCAGTGATTTTAACAATTATTCAAATTTAAAACGCTGTTATAGTATAGCATAGATTTAAATGGTTGGATACCCTGTACATGAATATTTAAAGTAACATTTTTTAAAGGAGATTTTTTTAATGTACCAAATTTCTATATTATTTAATTGGACAAATTGATAAATATAATTGTAATCATTACACGCTGCTTCGTTCCTTTATCTTTTTTCTCTACTAAAAAAATTTATAAAATTGAATGCCCGTTGGAAATTTCTCTACATATTTATACAACTGATAATGGGAGAATCAACCTAATGTTTAAAAAGCCCACTTTACTAGAAACCTTATTAACAAGTTGTTAATCTGCAGCTTTCGGCGAATCAGAGATTGGAACATCTTAATAGATATATTCCACCCAAATTATATATATATAATATATTTATGCTCTATGTCGGAAAGGGAAATTCACAAATATGTTTTCCTTTTTACCCGTCGATATGATTTATTTAATTCTTATATTTCTTAATTATCTTTATTTTTCCTCTTTTCTTTCTCCTCCAACACACCCACACTTTTTTTTTCCAAATTTGATTTTTCTACTTTCTCTCTCTCTCTCTCTCTCTCTCTCTTTCTCTTTCTATTTCTCTCTCTTTCTCTCTCTCTCTCCGCTTCAGCCGTTCTCCCATTTTCGTCATATGGTATATCTTCCAAATTTGAACTTCATAAAATAGTGTCTTTTTAAAAAATAAATTGTAACTTCAGCGCAGAAAAATTAACAATTATTATAACACTGCTACGGGTATCTCATTTATTCTTTTTGACGGACACCAAGCTCGCCCCTCTCCTGTGTGGCAAGTGTTCTTAATTAAGTTTTATGATTCATTAATCCGTTTTTATTTCGAAACATCTTTTTTTTTTTAAAATCATATATATAAACAATACTTAAAAATTAAAATAAACATTAAAGCTACGATTCTCACAGGTTACTCCGGGCATATAAAATTTGACGGGCACGGCAACTTGATGGGCAGTTACATGATCAGCCAGGTGCTACCAGGGAGCCCGTACACCAGGATCCCGATCCGGCTGATGAACCTGACCACGGAGAACATCACCGTCGTCAAGCTCAACCCGATCTCCTGGCAGTTCGTCAGCAACCCCAAATCGGACTTTCCCCCGGGGGCCGTTCTTCCCTTGAGGCACCTGCGTGTCGTGGACGAAAACACGCCCGTGTCGGTGTGCAGCCGCGAGTGCGCCGTGGGCGAGTACGTCATACCCAAGAACCAGCCGTGCTGCTGGGACTGCAGGCTGTGCCGCGACAACGAGATCGTCGTCAACAACAGGACGGCGTGTCGGGAGTGCCCGATGTTCTCCTGGCCGGACCCGCAGACCAATTTCACCCAGTGCAAGGCCATCGAGCCGATATTCCCCGTGTACAAGGAAGGGGTGGTCGTGTTCGAGATCACGGCGAGCTTCCTCGGCATCGTGACGGCCCTGTGCGTGATCGTAGCCTACTTCCACTACAGGGAGGCCAGCGTGATCAGGGCATCCAGCCGGGAGCTCAGCTTTCTCCAGCTCCTCGCCATCTTGCTGGGGTACATCACCATGATGCTGTACGTCACGCCCCCGACCCACGTGACGTGCTCCATCGCCTACTGGCTGTTCTGCTTCTCCCTCAACTTGCTCTACGCGCCGCTCCTTGTCAAGGCCATCAGGATCTATCGAATTTTTAACGCGGCGGCCAAAGGCACGAGGGGTCTCAAACTGGTCAGCCCCTTGTCACAAGTGGTCATTTCCTGTGTTATAGTCATGGGACAGGTACGTTTTGTCCAAAAGTATTGAATCTGCTTGACGTGTTTGTTCAGTCGCTGGTCTGTGTAGTTGGCTCCCCAGGTTTACAAAATATCTAACTCGCCTACGCTTTGTTAAGCCGATTGATTTATAATAATTTCTATCATTTTTTGTTTGGGGGGGGGGGTTCCAAAATTTAGACTGTACAATGTGCATGTATTCCCTATATACTTTTGAAGCCATACAATACTGCACATGTATGCAAACACACAAAAAGTTCCCAAAACAGACTTTAAAAAAAACGACAAGAGGGTCGTTCGATAATTACGTCACGCTCAGGGGGGAGGGGGCGATCGAAAAATTTGTGACGTCACTTTTTAAAAAAAAATCTAAAATTGTCTAATTTTGAAAAACCTTTAATTAATTTTAAAAACAATTTGAGGTCGAAATTACCTTCGGTATAGGTACTATGAACTCAGTCGCTCACACTTTTTACGCAAAAACTGGCTTGGGGATGACTTTGTTGTTTCGCGTCAGTTTTCCAATAAAACTACATCTTAATCCATTATGAGAAAATGTTAAAAAAAATGTTTTAAAAATATAATAAAATCTTAGCTATTTATGAAAATTGTATGTATGTTTTGATTTTATTAGGTGTGACGTGACACGAGAGGGGGGTGTAAAGAAGTTGTGACACTTCGTGACAAGGGGAGGGGGGTCTAAGAAGGTCATTTTTTTGCGTGACGTAATTTACGAACGACCCCCAACTATAACCACTGCTGCCTTACTAAACATAAAAATTAAAATAATGGATTCGTTCATTTCAACAGGTTGTGATAAGCACCTTCGTGACGGGTCTGCAGAACCCGACGGCCCGATTGACCCAGCCCGTGAGGTCGGAGCGCTACGTGGAGCTCTCGTGCGACATGACGCTGTCCGGGCTGGGCTCGTTCCTGGCCTACAACCTGACGCTCGTCCTGCTCTGCTCGGTGTTCGCCTTCAAGACCCGGATGGTGCCCGACAACTTCAACGAGTCCCGCTTCATCTCCATGTGCGTCACGACGACACTGGTCATCTGGCTGGCCTTCATCCCCACGTTCGTCACGTCCAGCAGGCAGTACCTCAAGACGCTGCTGCTGACCCTGGCGCTGCTCCTGAACCACTCGGTGGCGCTGTTCTTCCTCTTCCTGTCCAAACTCTACGCCGTCATGATCTACAAGGAGAACGCGGCGGCCATCACCGTGACGTCGGTGGACAGTTCCGCGGCGAGGTTCAGGCTCAGCACCCATCCCAGTTCTAACAATTTTGCTCCCAACTCTAGTGCGAACAACGTCAATTCTATTGTCTCAACGTAACAGCACGTGTTGGCACTTCTGATGTTCGATAGAGATTTCGAAAGGATTTATTGCGCCGAAATATCTCGATTGGGGACCCGAAGACAATTGTTGACTCCAACCCTTTGTCAAACTTTTTAGTTACGCCACGTTAGCTGCATCGAATGTGTGCATATCTTGTACAAGTCACAGATTAGCTGCATTAAATGTGTACAAATCTTGTTGTACAAGAAACGAATGTTCAAATCGCAATGCGCAAACTCCATTTTATGTTGATAAAGGTTAAAAAAATAAAATAAAAGACCAGACAGAAAGAGCAGAATACCGTATGGAGGAAATATAAAATCCGAGAGATCCATCATGGTAGAAGTAGACATTCATTGCACTTGTCAAATGTCAACAATGGCAAAGTTAGGTTATTTCAATATGCAGCGAACAGCACGATTTAGTAACTATAACTTATAGTCTATAACTCTAAAAAACTTGTTGGCAGATCATTTTTGATCAAAATAGTACAGGCAGTGGGCAGACAGCTCCAAAGCCAGGTGTATTCGCTAACCTGCCAATTCCTAGCAAACAAGACCCTTGGTGGAAGCAGAGTCTGGTAACCCAAAGGAATATCGAGCATTGCCCTATGAACACATTCTTCATTCGGCTAGATAATAACAAGGACCCGACCTGTCGGCATTGCAGCCTGGTCCCAGAAGCACGAGCGCATCTGCTGACCAATTGCCACTCACCAGATGTTTCAGGGGAGGCTAGGGTGGCGGGAGAGTCATGGTTTCCCATGTACTAAGCGGCACGTTCATGCAGAATTGCTTGCCCATGTACTAGGCCCCAAATCCCAGCAGATGGAGCTGGTTTCCCATGTACTAGCCGGTACAGCCCAGCAGATGGAATTGTTCGCCCATGTACTAGCCGGGGTTTTAAGAGAGTTAGCTCAAACCTTAATCGGAATCAATATGTGTGTTAGTAACCATAAATGAACATCGATGACAGATACATCATTTTGCCCCCCCCCCCTCTTCTTTTTTCCTCGCTAATACTTTGGATCTCATCTTTAAAAAAAAAAAAGTTTGGGTGCACCAACCTCCACATCAAAATCTTGGCAACCTTGAATCAATCATTCACTGCTTTCGAACAATGAATCTTAAATGGACGTTCCATGTGAAATGGGAGTCACAGAGAGAAAGTACACATTCGCTTTTCAAGCCACTGATGATTTTCTTTTTTCTTTTTTTACCCCGGCTGAAACTTGACAGTAAGATTGTAGAGCGAGTCTAGTTAATTTATTTTGGTAGCAATCATGGGAAACTAACTGTGTTTGCACATTTCAGTGGTAAGTTCCCCTATGCTCTCTACGACATCCATTATTTGTAATGGCATCCATTATTTGTTGAGTATCAAAAGATGAATTTGTGTCTCTGATGTTTAAAATACCATTATCTCTTATTAGTCTTATATATATTACGCTTTTGGTGTGACTTGTGGACTGCTTCCTAATTTAGTGCTTCCATTTCCGGCTCTTTTCTTCTATTCAGCGAATTTGGGTCTGAGAGTATACTATAAATAATTCTACATGTTTGAAAGAAAGTTTGGTTCAAAAATGAGTTCAATAGCGTGCAAAATATAATTCCCGATAACTACGCTAAATGATATATTTTTCTCATTGACGCATCTGCGTTTGGCGCATAATTTTTGTTCTTCGTGAAAACTAAATCGTCTCAATTTAAGTATGGTGTAAAAAATATTCGGTTTAAAAGTGGTTGGGACATAAGAATATTTAATATAGTTAATGGGCGTGAAATAAAAAGTGTGCAGTGACTCATCATGGGGTGTAGCAAAACTTGGGATTCTTAAATGTGCGTTACTTGAGTTCATGTTTTGTCAAGTATAACTTTAGTTCACGCATTGCTGCCGCCAATGTTTGGCTTGGCGGGCTGTATCTAGTAATAATTAAAAGCCATTAGATGGCTCTCAGTTTGTATGCACTATTTAACAAATTAAAATCTGTATTGAAATTGAATTTAGCAATCCCAAAAAATATTAGCCAATCAAACATAAGAGGTATTTGGAACGTAGCTGACCCCACTGGGGAGTTTGCAGTGATTTTTATTTTTATGTTGTTTTTCAAACCAAGTCGTTCATGACATCAACAAATCTTTTTTTACTGCACACAGAGTTACCTGTTTTAAAACTGGGGTCAGAGGTCACAAACATTTCTCTCTTAAGACTCCACTAGTATTACCATTTTAGGTCTGCAACTAAAACCAATAAGGTTTAGACTGCTCAAATTCTCAGTGGAATTTTTATCTATATAAATAATTATAACAGTAAAAAGAAAAAAAGAAATTGTTATTTTTGTGCCGATGTCATAACACGATTGTTAATTAAAACAATTTATTTTCAATGACAATTTCATATCACCTCTTCACTTAGGCTCACATAAAAAATACAACAAAATATCTATTACAAGCATTAAAGATATTATTTACAAAATGGAATCATCCAAATGAACACATCGTGTCCAACAACAGTTTTTAAAATACAATCGGAACACTTGATTAGGTTTTTCCCTG
The DNA here is from genome assembly GCA_964017045.1 of Omphiscola glabra. Classification (NCBI taxonomy): domain Eukaryota; kingdom Metazoa; phylum Mollusca; class Gastropoda; family Lymnaeidae; genus Omphiscola; species Omphiscola glabra. The sequence continues at coordinate 16,219,566 of OZ024809.1, read as the reverse complement.
TGAATGACTTGCGCATGATACATCAGCACTCCCTCACACGATTCAAGCCCTGGAAGCTGCTGCTACAACACTGACGACAGCAGTGGGAAAGGGTTCTGTTTGCTGACAACCAGCTTCTTGTGTTGATGGGAGATGTAGCCTTTGATTTTGTTCTGGAAAATTTAAAAAAAAACAAAAAAAACAGGAGTTAAAATATGAAGACTAAGCAGGAAGTTAGTGAGGTATAGAATAAATCAATAGAATTATTTATGCATGATATGATAGAAGATATGGGTGTAATGGTGGGTTCAGTAGCATGCCAAATTAAATTCCTGGTAAATGCAGAAAATGACATTTGTTTCAATACCCCAAGTGGGTTTGGTGCATAATATCTTTTGCTTTACAGAAATAGTTTTTGTTAAGAGAAATTAAAAAATCTTTAAGTGATATCTGTAGAGATCTAGTCCTCTTTTTAGGAGTAGGTCAAAGAAGATACATGATGTTATAGTTTTACGTCTGAGGTTTTTAAATGTCAGCACACTGTGTAACAAACACATGCCGTGTTAAAACTGCCTGTACATTTTTACTGGCTGGTTAACAAGATGGCTTTGCCACACGTGAATAACTTAAAATAAGGAATGTCGTAATTTGAAGTGCCTGTGTTTAAATAATACAGTAAAAACATACAAAGGAAAATGTTTGTATAAATATCTGAGTAATTCATTGATGGACAATTGCAGTGAGGTATGGATCAGCCACCTACTATCCACTAGTTGAAACCAACCTATGACCTAATTTATTCAGGCTTGACCTAATTTATTCAAACTGAAATCAACATAATGACCCACTTCAAACGGACTGGATGCAGCCTACTGACCTCATCTATTAAAACCAGGGGTGGGGCACCATTTTTCGTCCCCACCCCTATATATTATCCACCCATTACATAATTACAAATAGAACATGCACTTTAAAAAAATATGATGCAAATTAATATAATTAAATATTACTTCACACTCAATTATTTTTTTGCAAATAGTAACTATTTTAAAATTTAAAAAATAATTGGTTTTGTTGGCTTTAAATTGCTATTGGATTCAAATAAACTGGCTGCCCAATTTAAATGTTTCCAGTAGCATACGTAACCCACTGTTCAATATCATTTACTTAACAAAAACTAATTAATTAGAGTTATTTGCAGTGCAAAAATCTTAGCTGGAATTTCCTAAATTATGATGTGCGTTAATGGGAAATGTGCACCCCCCCCCCCCCTTCCACAAGCACTGATCGGGGTATGATGGGACTGTCTCCATGCATGAAATCCCCGCACATCACGACATTCTCTGGGTGATGTAATTTTCATTGAACGAATTTAACTCGCGATCTTGTGGATTCTTGCGTATCCTACAAAATTTATGACAATATTATGATAATACTTAATATAAATTTAAGTTGGTATGAAAAAAAACACCTGTATTTATTGGATTTTGAATTCCGCTGCCGTATCAGTCCCAAATGATCTCGCGGGCTGTATATGGCCTGCGGGCAAATTGTGATTTCCAGGCATTCTATGGAATGCATAGCCAATGAGTACAATGAATTGTGTATTTCACACTTTGACTAAAATCGTCACAGACATTCTATGGAATGCGTGTATTACACACTTTGCATGTAACACATAAATTATTAGATTAAATATGATTATGCAAGCACTGATAGTGGTAATCATATCAAGGAGTGCTATTTAGGATACCCATATTTTTTATCCGATCCAAAGGACCATTAAAAACCCCTGAAATACAACTTCATTTATTTGAACTGTGTCACTGTTACTGTTAACAACAAAAATATGTTGATTTGAACTGTGTTACTGTAAATTTTAAAAAAAATGTTTATTTAAACTGTGTTACTGTAAATTTTAAAAGAATGTTTATTTGAACTGTGTTACTGTTAATAATTTTTTTTTTAATTTGAACTGTGTCATTGTTACTGTTATTAAAAAAAATATTTATTTGTTTTGTGCAGCTTTTACTGTTAATTAAAAAAATTTTTTATTTGAACTGTGTTACTGTTAATAAAAAAAGATGTTAAGTTTTTTTTCCTTTGTAATGATCACCAAACAGTTTATTCCATAATATACCAATCTATACTTATATATATCATTTAAACTCCCAAAATAACTCATGGCCAACGGCAGCAACCATTGTTTGTAGATTAATCATGGTGTCAGTCCCAGTGTAGGACCCCTCATAAATACCTAGGACACTTATTTATCAAAGTATGTTTTGTTTTCAATGTGTAAATATTTGAAATGCCTTCAAAATACACGTTAAAGAATACTTTATACAAATCGGTGTATTTTGCAGATAAATGGGTCTGGTTTGTTTGTATCTGTGGCGTTTACTTTTATGACAGTGAGGCATCAGTGAAACATTGTTAGATTCTGAGTCATAGTCATTTACAGGAGGATCAACAAAGCCTTTCAAAATGCATTTGTTATTTTAACGATGTACCAAATTTTTAAATTTTTTTTTTATAGATTATGCATAAACAAAATTAACATCTCAAAAATGTTGTCTAGCACTAATGTATCAGATGGGATGTAGATATGGCACATTTTTTAAATTAGACTGCGCGTGAATACACAATTGCTAAATTAAGAAAAATATTTTTTTTATCCGTTTGAGAACCCTTGCTCAAAAACTCCCCATTAATCGTAGTATGTAATAAACAATAACAAATCTCTAAAACAGTTAGCTTGAGCTAGCTCTGGTTCAATCATTAACTTTATCAGGGGACTTATGGTGATTAACAAACATGAATTTTTTTGGAAGGGTTGGGAAGGGGAGAGGTTATAGGATTGATCAACTTGATTTTTTTAAACATTTCTCTTTGAGCTAAAAAACGGGAGCAATGACTTGGCAAAAAACAGGAGCCCCACTGTATTTTAAATATTTGGATTTTATAAAACAACACCAATGATACAGCTGTTTAAAATATTTTTTGCAAGGCTGCGACTGCATGCTCAATGGACTACTGACTAAACAACATTCATTTTATACAAGATTTAAAAGAAGAAAGAAAAGGTTATCATATAGAATTGTGTGTATTTAAATAAAGTTTGCTTAAAAGAAGCACCCATTTTTTTACTATAGAAATTACTGATTATTTGGGTACTGTAATGTGGCCTCATTTAAACAGCATGCATGTATGTGAATATAGATATTTGTCTGTGGTTGTTTTGTAACTCATGTGTTGTTTTACAGGCAGATACAACAAAAATAAAATTTCTTTAGAAATTCTTTTTTTTAAAGTGTTAATAATTATGTTTTCATCCAGAGGTATACTTATTTATATTATCCCACTCCTCATTTCTATTTATCGATATTTAGTGATTCATTATTTTTAAGATGGAGCATTTCAACTTTTGATCCAAACTGGATTAATTCACAGTCTTCATTCACTCAAATCTGAAATTATAATGTATGCCTGTTTTAACCAGCTACCAACACTGGGGGGGGGGGGGGGGGGGGGGGGGGCGCGGCGGCGTTAAATTATAATCTAATCCTATATGCCATTTACAAAATGTGTTATTGTATTATTTATCATATAAGGCACACCTCAACATACATTGTGTTTTGCTTCAATTTTAATAACAGCTTTAACAACAACAAAAATTTAATTTATGGCAAATACCATATCTGCTTAAGTTTTCTAGCCCATTTGCCCTCCCAGCAATCGAATAAACACTAACCAATCCAATGACCATTAGGCAACAGCTGCTAAAACACAGTTCTGATGATTTTTCTTAATACATTTTCATGTACGTTTAGAGTTAAATAAGAACATTAAAATTTTCAATTTTTTCCCTCTGGTCCCTAGAGTACAGTTGGGTGTACGATACTAATTTTAGATCCAGTCCACTTAGCAACAGTGATAATATAAGTTCCACAGCAGTAATGACAGTACACAAATGGTGTCTGCCCTGCCACTGCCATATGGCACATGGTCCTGATTGATTGCCAGCGCATACACATGTGACTAAAACTCAGGTCATGCTGTGTGAGGGTGCTGCTCTGGGAAGGGAGAGGGTGGGGGGATGGGAAGGGAGAGGGTGGGGGGTATGGAATGGGTGAAAAAATCATCAGGACACACAAATAGCTCCCTAAATCTGTGTGACCCAGGGTTGTATAAATGTGTTGTCTGTTTAGATTTTGCACTTCATCCTTAAAAATGAAGAAAACTAACTCAAGTGAAAAATTATCTCACATTTAAGAGGACGTTGTAAGACAATACCTCAATTTGAAGGCAAGAGGGATGTTAAAATTATTCTTGGATGCATCTGATACAAAATAAATAGTTATATAAATTTGAAAATAATTCTAGGTTGTTGTATTTTTTAAAAATAAAAAATAGATCCAGCTCCTATTAACACTCAGAAATATGGAGGAAAACTTAATTTCAAATAAATATGAGATGTGTAAGCAAAAATGCTGAGCATCAAAAAGGAAGTAATAATAATAATAATATACTGAAAGCTAATTGCTCCAGTGCTGTTGGAGATGATAAGGAGAAGGAAGGGGCTGGGGTGGACAATGGGGAGAGGGGGATAGTATGAAGGTTAAGGGAAAGATTTGGTAGAGGGATAATTTGTAAAAGGGACGCAACTGAACATTCTACCCAAAAAAAATAATTTAAAAAAAACTCTCCAAAGGGTTGTCGCCACTGAACATTTTTGAAAATACTATATCCGAAAGTTTAATCAGATTGGTAGTTAAATTAAGATGATCTCCCCATGGCGTATGTCAAAATTTTGGTAAAACAGAGTAGCTTGCCTAATTTTTTCCTGTTTTGGGTTGGTTATAAAATTATCATTTTTCTTTCTAACCTAGCTTCCAGTAAATAAGAGTAGGGCTAATTAAAACAGACCCAATAATATAGTTTTTTGTTTTTTTTTTTAAATCATACTTTTACTCTGAATAATTTCTTTCCTCTCAGTTCACTGTATCATCCTAATCTTTATTGAACCATATAAATGGAAATGTTTTTTGATTATATTGTACATATTGATTTTCAGCACATAAATCAATACATATTTAAACCAATACAACATTTTACAATTATAACAATTTAAACGGAAGACATCTACTTAAGTATTTCTCTTGCGTAGAAATGAGCCATCAATGAACTCCTTTAGTGACAATGATGACTTAATTAGGGATCATTTAGAATTGGTAACTGCTGGGGGAGGGTGGTGGTAAATTTGTACAAACTGGGGAACAAAACAATATTTATATCTTTGAGTCCTAACTAAGAGAAAGAATTCGCCCTGAATGAGCTGATCTTCAGACCTGTTTACTCTTACAATTTAGGCGTACAATGTACGATTTTGATATGTATACATTATATATACTGTATGTTTAATGTTTACTATTAAGATAATTTATGTGAACGATTTTGTGATGATATTGTAAGATTTTTAGAGTTTGGGGGTAAACAGGTCTGGATCTTAGGTATCTGTGATGAAGTGGGTTGGATGTACCATCCAAAATATTTTTAGTTTTACAACAGCATTTTTCTTCAAGTAGTTCTCAATTGAAGGAGATTCACTTAGACAAACACCTTGATTGACAAACAAATATAATATGAAAGCAGACGTGATATGAACCAATCCATTTCTCTCCAAAAATATAGACCTTTCAATGTTCATTTGGTCACACTATGACATATACACAGTATACCGTGTAGTATACTTATTCTTAAATTATTCATCCTTGTCAAATTAAGACAACAAAAAGCAAGATGAGTTTACAATCTCAAGCCTTCCACTTTCAGTGATTGCTCACAAATTTTACTAAGCTGGTCTTTTGTTTATCATTGTCGTTTTGATTGCCCCGACAGGGCTTTTATAAAGGCAGCCATGCTTGTTTACTTCTTTTTGTTCTCTCTAACAGACAGGTCATGTACGATATTCAAGTGAAACCTGTGCTGTCTCGATATAATTACTACACCCTAGCTTTAACAAGGTGCTTAAAAAAGTCAAACAAAAACCTGCACTCTATTCTGATCGTGAAAATAATCTATTACAATTAAATGTGCCATTACCCTTTATCCATCCGAGCTGCACTGTGGCATGCCACTCCCATTTAAATCACAAAATGCAATGAATGGGAAATTGGACCGAGTAATCAAATTATATGACTTCATAAAAAAAAATAGAAGAGTTTTATAGAAAAACATTTTTTTTTTCCCTTTAACCCCTTTTAATGACCGCTGGGTTTTGACAACGATTTTTGCTGACTCGGCAAATCAAAACTAAAAAACGAAGAAATTTTCGATATTTTCAATCTTTATCCTATTCGCTTTTTAACTCCCCTATAGATAAACCAATAAAGAAATAAATAGCATTGAAATATGATGTCGACGTGACGTCCTTGGTATTTCAGAAAAGTTCTTTGCCTTTTTGTTATGACGACTATGTGACGTCCTTGGTATTTGAAAGTGGGTGATCATGACGTCGCGTCGACGTCATCGGTAGCGAAAAGGTTAACATAAAATGTATTGAAGATAATTTTTTATCATAGTTGCTATTAAGACTCTCGCTCAGTCTTAGACTGAAACTATAAATAAATAAACTTCTTTAAGTTATACAGCTTTCTTAGGCTTTTGTTGGTTTTAGCTAAGAAATACCATGGTAACTGCAATAATAAAAAAAAGCTGGGGTTGATTAAGTATTTAGAGCTCCCATGCAGTAAATTTTTCTATTATATTTTTTAAAACCAAATACTTCTATTATTTGGAGCTGTAATTTCTCGATAGAGAATGTTATCTTATTTTTTACAAAACTGTACATAGGATAACGGTAATTTTATCAAAGTAGTTATGAGCATAATTTGTTTCACTATAATTTTAATCTCACAAATTTAGAGTTGATGGTTTTAAATTTTTAAAAAATTTTTTTTTTCTTTTTTTGCTCATCCAATTGAGCAAATTGCTATATTTTAACTAGGAGACTTACTTCAAAGATGAGGTTAGCAAGAATACACTGTGTCTCATCATCATCAATGTCTTCAACCTGCAACAAAGCCATTTATGGAATGAACAGCTAAAAAAAAACTAGAGAAGCATTGAAGTTAATAACTGATTAGGAAATTATTATTAACTAGATACAGCTCAAACATTGGGGGCAACAATGCATCAACTTCCCATCTACTAGATATAGCCCGCCAAATATTGGTGGCAACAATGCGTGAACTTACCATCTACTAAAGCTACTTGACAAAACATGAACTCAAGCTACACCTCTCACATGATACGTCAAGGCACAGTTTTTATTTCACCCCCATGAATTATATAAAATATTCTGATGTCCCAACCACCTTTAAACCGAATACTTTTTACACCAAACTTAAACTGAGATGATTTCATTTTCTGAAAAGAAAATATTATGCGCCAAATGCAGTTGCGTTATATATAAAAAAAAATCATTTAGCGTAGTTATCAGGAATTTTATTTTTTGCACTCTAATGAACTCATTATTGAACCTTACTTTCTTTCAAACTTATAGAATTATTTAGAGTATGCTCTCAATTCCAAATTCACTGAATAGAAAGGAACCGGAAATGGAAGCAGTAAATTAGGAAGCAGCCAATGAGTCATACCTGAAGCATAATATATATAAGAGATTTTAGCTTTTTTCCTTATATAACATGTTGGCATAATAATATCAAGTAAATATGTATTTCAACATTCTAATAGCTTTTTAATATTTCAAAACGCTTATCTCGGCCTCAATTTTTTTGTCACTGGTGAAATATTGTTTTCTGAAAGGTGCAACACTGTCTGGATGGAGACCTGATCAGTCTACCAAATATTATTAATTGTGGGGCTACCTACCTCCATCATACGCAGGGCAACAGTGAATGCACTGATGTCAATGAGATGATTCTTCTGGTTTATTAGGTAGCTAAGGATGAAATTTAAATGCATGGAATCAATAAGCTGAACTTCCATGTCCAGCCAGATCATCAACAAAAACAATGGTATATAATAGTCGGCTTTAAAAAAAAAAAATTATCATTGGAATATTTTCAAACTGGAAGTATTTTCTTTGAAAATGCTGTTTCACATTCTATTTCTATGCAATACAATAAATTTTTAAATATGTGCTTAGAATTTGTGCTTTGTAAAATGACATCCAGATGCTTTTAAATGCAAACACTTACACTTTCTTAAACAGATTTCTGTATGTGATGATCTTGAGCTTTTCTAAAATTAGATAGATGCCACATCGGATGAAGAAAGACTCATGTTTCTGCAATGCTACATTCAGCTGCAACAAGTTTCCTGAGCTGAGTGAAAGGTGAAAGAGAGAAAAAAGATAATCCAAGATGGCAACAATAACTCCTGACAACATCCGTGTGTCTCATGAAATGCTTTTCAGCAGAGGATAAGATTTATGAACAATCTGTTGTCAAAGAAAACAAACTTGGTTATCAGAGCAAAACAAAAGGATTTTCTTTAAAAGGAATTCTACATCAGGATCACTAGAAATATGCAATTAAATAATAATGTCTGTGTCCCTTGATAATCTCAATAAATGTGTAAGTGTATGCCATGTAAATTGTTTGTTTTTTTTACATATGGTCAGACTTCATTTGTTTTAAAAGCAACACTGCATTTTTGGTATTATAATACTAGTTAACATACGACTACAAAAAACGGAATTATCCTTGTTGGTATGAAACAGAAAGTTGAAAAGTGCTCTGTAATAAATGCAGACCTGCCAACCTGCCAAGAAAAAAAATCTGTAGGGGGTTGCATGCAGGGGGCAATGGGGCCCTCTGTCCCCGGGGTTGCCGCACCCTTGGGGGGGGGGGAGCCTTTTTTAAGATCTGTAAAATAATGCACTAGCCTTTAGTAAATAAAGAAATATAAAGTTACCTCCATTGTCTTTGAAGAGCCCACAGAACATGAAAAAAACATTACTTGAAATGTTTATTCTATCCACAGCTACTAGATCATCTTCCTTATCTAAAGATCCTAAAAGTGGCAAGAGTGATAGACTTGACAGGATTGTTTCCTTTCTCAATTCCAGACGCTCTCTAATTTACTGTTCTTTTCTTCTGTGGATAATGCCAGCTTTTGATGAAGTCAACAGACAATTTCAAGAAGATGCTCCTCAGGTCCATCTCACCAAAGATGCTTTGCAGAGTTTGGCAAGAGACATCATGTCTCGCTTTTTAAGCCTGTGGTGTTAAGAAACTATAAGGATGCCTACCAGATTAATTATGCAGACCTTACAAATCATCTGCCACCTAATGCACTGTACTTTGGCTCAGCGGTTAATGCTCTTCTGGAGAAGCTAAAGGAAAAAGCCAGGCTAGCAGTTATTGAACACCTGAAGTCTTTCTAGGTTACAGCTCTGGCATACATGAAAGAAAACCTTCCCATATCAGACCCACTTAACCAGCATGCCAGAAATTTAAATATGAGCTGCAGAGAGAGTGCTACATTCACTGACCTCCAGTTGTTTTTTTTTTAAATTCCAATAACCTGTTCACTTGACATGTATGAGGAACAATACAGAAAGTACCAGATTATGCACCTACCAACAGAAGCATTCAAGTCAACCAGGGTAGATAAAAAGTGGCACTTGCTGAAAACCTACAAAAGTCCTGTTACTGATCAAGAAGAATTAAACTATTTATCTACAGCTCTGCTTGCTGTGCGCTGCATTTCACACAGTAATGCAGATGCTGAAAGAATTTTTTCCATTGTGAAGAAAAATAACAATGAAACGAGGGCAAGCACGATCCAAGTTGGAAAGAGAAATGTCTCATTCAATCAGAAAGGTGGTGAATAAAACTTCTGATTTTATAACTGAAGCGTCCGATTCCTTTGTAAAAAAATTAGACATGGATGTGGTCGATTCACTGCTCTTTAGCTGCAGTTGTATGCTTTTTCTGTTAAGATATGTTTATTAATGTCATTGTACCCCCCCCCCCCCTTTTCAATAGATAATAGGGTCTGGTACAGATTGCAGAATTCAAATGTTTCGCCAGGGGGTGATGGCCGAATAAATGAGTATTTTTCCCAATACTCCTTTCGAAAACGTTCAATATGCCGTTTTTGTTGTTGTTAGCACTATCACTGTCAACCTCGGTCACTGTAAAAGCTTTTTCAGCAGTTTTCTTTACAAATTTATCCATTTAGTAAGAAAAGTAAAGCTTTAACCAAAAATGTCACAACACAACTGTAAGCCTAGTAAATCTAAGGATGAATCACGATCGGATCAAATGATGAATGAAGAATGGAATTCGCGATTCGCTTCCATAAAAACAAAGGAAGTAACATCATCAAAATGCACCACTTCCTGTCGTACCCATTTTTTCCTCTTTTTTTTGTTTTTTTTTTTCGCTTTCGGATTTTTATGACAGGTGAAAAATTATAATGTTCAGAAAATCGGAATTTTAAGGGGTTTGTCGGAAGGTCGGAATGAGGGGTAAAAAATCCGTAGAATTCCGACAAAATCGGAAGGGTTGGCAGGTCTGTAAATGGATTAAAGCTGTTGTTTTTATGGTATCTAAAGGAATTAAGAGAAACATAACAAAAAATTTTAACTTACCTGACCGCTTGTGCCACATCTGAAAATTGTTTCAGGTCGTACTTCCGTAATAAACTGGACTTTGGCATGTGACCCTGTAAAGAAGCGATAAGGAAATAATGTGTTCAATATCCTTGCATACAGAAGGCTGCAGGATTTGATTATTGATTGGATTTCAGAGCAATAATTAAATTAATATTTATGTTTTAAAGAAATCGGTGACATGGCTTTAAGTAATGTGACAGTGGAAATCATGAAAATGATAGACCCTAACTGAGAGGCTTAAAGCCTAGTGTGTCCCAACAAACCTCTTCCCTGAACAATCTGCCCTCATTAAGGCTATACAAAGGTATTAAAGATCTATGCTTTTTCATTAAGGCTATACAAGTGATGTGGAGCAATGAAGAAAACTACACTAAATAAACATGTTTTTTTAATTTTAAAAACAAAGCTATATTTGAAGCAGTGGTAGTAGTTCGAGTTTGTCATGTCCTGGGCTATCCATGACTCTGCCACCACAAAAAAACATACAAATACACATCAAGCAGAAGCCGTATTTAGTAAATAAAGTGGACCAGAAAGTGCTCTCAGGTAAAGAAAACCTCTCCAGACATCCCCTCCAACCCTCCTTTTTCCTATGCCCAACTGTGAGCATAACAATACAGTTCTTTGAATGGCTTGCTCAGGCAGTTCAATGCCCCCAAATTGATTGTTTAGTAATTATTTTCACACACATACCAAGAGCATTTTGACAGGGATGAGGTAGATGAGTATGAGCCTCTTATTCTTGTGGCTGGCTTTGTGACACTTCTCAAAGGCAAATGTGAGATATTCCTCAGCTGTGGAGATAACCTATAGATAAAAATCTGAAGTGGGAATTCAGGAAACAATATAATTTATAAAAAGGATATTCATTCTTATGAGGTTACCACTTCAAGCACAATTGTGGAAACAATAAACATTTGATCGTAAATTGTACAAAAACTTTTTTTTGTTTACACTTTTGTATTTAATTTTATATCAGTAGTTTTTATGGTAGGAAAATGTCATTCAATTATTTTTTTTTAAATTTAGTTAAAAAAACAAAACCCACATCATTTAAATCTTCTCAATGGACCCCAAAAGATCGTTAAGTTTAATTAGTGTCACACAGTGCTTGAAGCCTGCCTTTATTCAGTGAGACCTGTTTAATCATAGGAGTCTACATTAGTATGACCCGAACACTTAAACATACCCACCAGTCTGGTAGTCATTATCAAACATGGATTTCCTGTCAACATAGAATCTGTGGGGGCAAGAACAAGGACCCTTAAGCTAACCTACCACTCTTGTAGTCACTATCAAACATGGCCTTTCTTCCAACATAGAATCTGTAGGTCACGAGCTGGGAAAGGCTGAACTTGTCTTTGATAGGTAAACTTTCTATGGCACGAATTAAAGGCTTGCACAGATGGAGTTTATTTATCTGCAGATTATCACATACATTCACAGTTATTTACCTGCATTTTAGCTCTGTTTATGCCATGCAAAAGCATATCATATTAGACAAGTGTCGCAATTGAAATGTGAATTAATTATACATTTTTGGACTGATTTCTAAATATTTTTCACCATAATGAAATCCATAAATTATATTAATATTATCATAAGTGATTCTACTTACTCTACTGTTTTAAAATGGAAATTTTTAGAATAGAATTAAATTTTATGTCAAATTTCTTTTTGAGCGCATTATTTTGTTTTACTATATAGTTTCAAACAAATTTCCAGTAACCGAATTATCTACCATTTATTTTAAAGCACAAATTGTTAAACAGTCAAGGGCCATTGTTCCTTATTTTACATCCAATAGACCAGTTTGATAATAATATGTTAAAGCCAATACAGTTTCACTGTAAAATAATATTTTTTTTTTAATGGAAACAGACTTACCTTGAAATAAATTTTAAACAGCTGATTAACAAGATTCAACATTCCCCATTTCTTGGAATCATCTATTGCTGCTCGACTAGCGCATGGAGAATATTAAACAAAATTTATTACACTTAATTGGTTTTCAATAAATTTAAGTTATACGATTTCAATATGAATGCTCTCTGAAAGCGATAATTTTAAAGAGCAAACTGAAACTGATTAGAACTATAAAGTGCAAAACATAAAACTTTCAAATATTTCAGTAAAACTTTATTCTTGCAACAATACGAGTGAAACAGTTTTACTGATACTTACTTATCTGATGCACAGACCCTAAAAAGACCCATCAAAAGTTCTGCTGCTTTTTCCAGTCTTTCCCCAGCCTTCCCTTTGTTTTTCTTCACTAACTGTATATCTGCCTGTATCAGTAGAAATAATTTTGTATAATCAGGACATTGCGGAGATTTCAATAAGATTTGTTGCATTTTTATTTTTGAAAGCATGTCTGCAATGATGTAAATATCACATTTTGCCGGTCAGACACATTTTGCCGTAAACGCATCAAAGAACACATTCATTCATAATGTAAACACAATACAATACCCTATTGCTACTGAATTTCATTTGCAAGATTTTTAAAAATAATATTCAGTCTATGCATGTTTACTTTGTTCGTTTGAAACATTTTTTTGAAAAATCTCTTCATAACTTCATAACCAATAAATCTAATAAAAAGTGGAAGGAGTATACATTTAAATAAAGACATATCCAAAATAAAGAATCATTGTTCTAAAAATGATAAGCCTTTAGAAGTTCTAATGCATAACTTATAAATCCTTTTGTAGGAGAAACTTACACTGACAGCAAAGAGACGAAGATCTAACGAGACAGCAAACATCACTGGTAATGCCCAATTCTCTTCTTTTTGTGACTGCAGAGCTTTTAGGAAGGATCCAACTCAGTTAGGGAACAATTTTAAATAAACAAAACTGTGATAGTATTAACTTGTATGTAAATGTCCTATAAATGTTATCTGAATATTTAAAGTAATAGAAGATTGAGAAGCAATAGCTGATTAACAAGATTCAACATTCCCCATTTTTTGGAATCATCTATTGCTATATATATATACATTCTTATCAATTCAACTAAATATGTCCATAATATTTCTCTATGTATGAATGTATGGCTGCAACAATGTGTTCAGTTGGCAAGCAAAATAATATTCCCATAAGTTGCCACTAATTGGGATTCTTATAAAATGCGTTTCTTGAATGCATGTTTTGTCAAGTAACTTTAAAAGTATAAAGGAAGCTCATGCATTGCCAATGCCATTGTTTGGTGGGTTATTTCTAGTTAAAAAGCAAATGCTTGGCAGAAACAGTGAAAGGATACTGGACAACAACAGCTTGATTGTTGTATGCTTCAGCAAAATCATGATTGCCTACAGCCCAGCAGCATCTGCAATAGAGTAAATGACAAGGCCATAATTAATGATATAAAGACATTTAATTTTTTTAATTTTTTAAACATCCAATTCAAACACATATACTGTTAAAAACGTTAAAATTAAAATCTAAATTTAATAAAATTATATAAGTTTTAAAAGGGAAAAAAATGGGGGGGGGGGTGAAGGTGTGTGCTAATAGGGGAGAGTTTGGGTCTGCTATCAAGCTTGAGAAGAGAATAAATGTATTTGAAGTTCATTATAAGGGAGAGGGAGGGAATAAGTGAACATAATATTTGATTGCATTCATTCAAAACAACAGGTTATAAGAGAATTAAATAATGATAAATATATATATATATATTTTTTTAATGGAACTTATCTATGTTAAAATTTGTAATCCACTGACATTAGGGCAATGACCTGACAGAAAAATAGCAATAAACTGCCAGGAAAATAGCAAATTACTGACATGAAAATAGAAACTCAGGAGAAGTTGGGGGTCCAATAAAATATAAAATCTTATAGGTAAACATAATAGTTTAACATAAAGCTTCAATCTATAATGTACAAACACATTGTTTTTTTAAATTCAAGAAGGTAAAATTATTCAAAAATATTGAATTTACCTCAGGTGTGCCGCCACCATTTCATCAAACGGAGATTCTAGCACCCTTCTACATTGGTTATCAGCTCTCTCAAGCTGTAGGTGTGGACTGGCAACATGTGGGTCCCGAAAAGATAACAGTCTCTAAGGAAGAATTTCCATAGAGACTCTTTATTTAAGTATTTATTAATAGAAAATAAATTGTGACAGTTATAAATATCAAAATGAATAATTAAGTACTTATGAGTAATAAGTTGTCTAAGTTAAAGTCTCTCAAAATTATGTTATACATGTATTTAAAAAATCAATAAAACTTAAAGTTTAATGTATGATTCACTAGACAAATTATAAAATGTGCAACTTACTGCAGCTTCATCACTGTCACATTGCTTTATAGCTTCATCCACCTGGAAGAATTTAATATACAATTATTCAATCATTGTTCATTTAACTGTTTTGTATCTAGTTACTATTATCTTTTTTATACATTTTATTTTCTCCGAGAAATAAGCAGAGACATTAAAAGTCCATAAATAAATTTCCCTTTCAAATAACTTGTGAACACTAATGTTAATTTTAAAAAAATGCATGTCTGAAAGTAATAAAAATAATAAAAGTTGGTGAATCAGAGATCCCGTTGTCCTCCACTGTCCAAGACCTTGGCTTATATATTGAGAGTAAACTCAGAATGATTACACATATCAGTACTGTGGTCAGGGCATGCTTCTGTCATCTGTACGCCCTGGGTCCACTGTCTCCTCAACTCAATAAGAGAACAGCCAATGCTGTAGCGGTAACTCTAATCCAGTCAAGATTAGATTACTGTAATAGTTGTTTGTGGGGTTTACCTTAGAACCAAATTCAGAGACTCCAGACAGTACAAAATACTGCAGCACGCATTGTATCGCAAAAAAGAAATCTGACCACATCATCCAAATTCTACGAGATCTCCATTGGCTCCTGTGAGTGAGCGCATTAACCACAAAATTCTGTCCCTGGCGCACAGCTGCATAGAAGGCTCTGCACCGGAATATCTTAAAGAACTGATTCATAAACATGTATCCTTCAAGAACCTGCGGTCTTCATCACAGTCCTTACTGAAAATTCCCAGTGTGGATGAACACAGAAAAAAGTCTTATGGAGTGCGCTATTTTGAAGCGATAGCACCAAAATTATTTGCCTCAACCTTTGCGGGGTATTGTAAAGGATAAAAAATCATTTAAGAAACATTTAAAGACTTTTTTGCTTAAATAGATTTAAGAAAACCAGAGCGAAGTGATCATGCTAAAGTAGCATGAATACCAGCGCTTTATAAATATCCAATCAATCAATCAATTTTATGTTGTATTAGAATATTGTATAGTGTTAGTATCATTTTTTGCATTAAGATAATAATTTGATAATTATTATGAATCTCTACAGTTAGTGTCCCAGCCACTTCATTATTGGAGAATTGACACGAATTTCAGGAATAAATTAGTAGAGTGTACAAAATTGGTAAATTCCAAGAATTAGTTTTGCAATGTCACACAAGGCCGCCATCTTGATTGCCGTGACCCGTAAAATTAAGAATAAAACATTAAATAATCATGAAAACATTTCCTAAATGTATCCCTAAACCTAACCTGAACTCTAAATCTATCCCTATACTATACCTAACCTGAACCCTAAATCTATCCATAGACCTCTACAAAATATATCCCTAAACCTAACCTGAACCCTAAACATCACCCTGGGCACTATTAGTATGAAATAGCCAAGAAATTATTTTTTTTTTTAAACCTCTGTCTCTGTGATTAGTGTGATAAATTAAAATTTGTTAAAGAATTTATACATAATAATGTACTAATACTAAATACTGTGTTAATACATGAATGGGCAAAGAGTCAAAGGGGCCTAACAAATTTTTGTCTTTGAGTCACTGTCAAGTTATGATGAATATGGTCATTGGTAACATTGGATTGATAAGAAAATATATTTTTCTCTTCTAATTACTTAACTTAAGGTAAGGCAAAGTCAAGGTGTCTAACTAATAAAGTTACTAAAGCAAGATTTTCAATTCCCTACAGTCTACAAATATTATAATTTTTCTCAAAAAGTGAAAAGGTTGGTGCTGTGGTGATGAATTGATCATCAGATTCTGATATTTTATTAAATTTTATCCAGTTCAGTTCTTGATAACTTGATAGTTAAAATTAATACTTGCACCTCTCTTAGAACTATTTAACTGCAGGCCGTGTAAATAAAGGATATAGGAATAGTGATAGTAACTCTAATACTAACTCAGTAACTGACTTAGTGTCATTGATGCTTGTGTCAGTTAGGTCTTGGGTCGTAAACACAAAATCACAAAGTTTAAAAAAAGTAACTCAGTAACTAGTAACACTAGTAACAGTAAAAAAAATACTTCCCGAGATCATGTAGTCTCGATTTATTTTGCCTTAGATAAAAAAAAATGGGGGGCTACCAAAATGGGTTGTTTGTTAATATGGAAAAATAATTAAATATAATATAATCAATGAAAACTTACAGAGTGCAGATATGAATTAAGAGATGTATTAGCCATGTTGAAAATAAAAGCGAATATTTTTTAGGGAAGTGGCTATGCAAACAGATACAGTGTACAGGGCACGAATGTTGCTCGGTACACTACCAATGTGTAATTTCTACGGGTTATGAAGCAAATAGCCTCGTCTATGTAGACCTTTTTTTTTTCAAGTTTATAAATAAATGTATATTCATGTTTTTATTAATTTTAGAGTTGATAGTATCCTAAAAGAATAGACACTTTTTATTTAAAACTTACATAAAAATAAACACCCTGGCCTATTATTATAATTTTGCATTTAACTTAGATGATAGTATAATAGTATTAAAATAAGTAAAATTATTTTCTACTACTATTTTTTCCTTGTCTATTTCTGTTAAACAAAGCAACCACCATCAAATTCCCCACCCCTCAAACCAAAAGTTTAGTAAAATAAATAGCCAAATCACCCCTATATTCATTCAATTCCAGTACTGGTAATGCAGTACTGAAGTAAAATTGTTATTTAATTCATGAAAATTATTACATAATTTGAGTCAGAATTAAAATGTAAATAAATAGGCCAACGATTTAATGTAAACATTATCATTCAGGGCATAGTAAGACAAATAATTATTTCTCATTTTATTTTTAACTGATCATTTAATGTCATACATAAAGTACATAAAATCCAGGCAGCCTACACTTCTCATATTCTCGAGTTTCCAACCTTATATTTTTATTTTTCATTTAATAATATATTGAATTTGATACTTAACAAGATCGTATCTTATATTAATTGAAATAATAATTAACAAAAATGTAAACGATACTATAAAAAATTATAGTTAGACGGGACACATACATTTTTTTAGTAAACTGATATTGAAACCGGGACAAAACCAAAAAAAACAAACAGCCGGGACAAGGTTGATAAACCGAAACGATCGCGGTCAAACCGGGGTAAGTACACCGGTAATCATTTGCAAGGGACCAAATGTTATAAAAGTTTCTCATATCGCATAAATCTTGCACCTCGGTAACAGGAAAGACCAGGAGCAGCCGTGCTACTTATTATTAGTCTGAAAGTTAGTCAGGTTATATAACCTGGTATGGGTATGGTCTCTATAATGACTATAGCCGTATTGGTTAAATTTAGGAAAATTAAATAAGAGGGTGCTTAGGCCTACCTAGCAACGAATGCATTCAGTGCATTAAATTGATTAAAAAACTAAGGTGATGCTTAATTAAGTTGTTTTTTAAATTGTCTCCTAAGTTAATAAGTTAAATAAATATATTTTAAATTGAACTAAGTTTGAAAAAGGCAAGTCTAAGACTAAGTGAAAGGCTAATGATAATTATTTGAATATTTTAATAATAAACTGAAAGGGTAAGAGTAGTGACTTAAAGAGATGCATCATCCTGTTTTAGCTGTGAAGCTGTGCTGCACTGTGCATGAACTTCATAATAATAGTAATGAATTTTGAGCTTGCTGACAAAAACGTGACAAACACCTGGTTCATCTTTCAATCTTTCTTAGTCTAAGACTTAGACTCTATTTTTATAGTATATTAGTATAGTTGTGGAGTTATGATAACTAAGGATTTTTTTTTTATGAACTTTATACCTTATAAATAATGCCTTATTGCCTATTAACCTATTTAAATTTAGGGGCCTTCTTTCTAAATTGGGATCTATTACTATTATTTTATAAGGTGTAGCCAGTGTAGGCTAGACTCTTCTCTAGAGCTGACACACTCAGTCTCAGGCTTGGAATTAACTCATAACTGCCTTGGCCTTTAAAAGGGACTGCTGTACAATATATGTTATTAGCTTGTTTCCCTTGACCCTTGGTTAACTCAAACTTCAGAACCATCATGATTATAAAAAAAAATTAAATGTTTAATGTTTTATAACTATAAGACTGCTATGCCTATGCTTTACGTTTTTACCATTAGTTATTAGTAACATATATTTTACTATATTTTTTTTTATTTTGTAAGGTATTTACAGGAGTAACATTATTTTAAAATCTTTATTCACAGGCAAAATGAATGTTATCTTGGGCAGGCAACTAGATGCCAACTACTGTCTACAACTTGTGTGGAGGAATAGTAGAGTACCAATGACACATTTATTTAGTGTTGTGCAAAGTTCAAGAGGTTTAGAGTTTAATCTCATCTCCAATAAAATATTTGGCCCTCATACAATTCCTATTTGCACAAGCTCTACATTTCACACATCCAGCAAGCTAGCTGCATACTTTGGAAATAGTTCAAGACGTCAATCATTGTCAGAAGATTTTAGAAACAAGCATGATGATGAGATTCAGGTGGTTCATGAGAACGGACAGAGTGACAAAAAGCAAATACCTAGAGTGACAAAAAAAATGTTATATCTAATGAGACACCCTGGACTTTACAGCAGATCAACTCCAGCAGAAGCTTTGTCTTATCACAATCCAAAGCCTTTTTCATTCTTTGATGAGACTCAATATAAAGACAAACTGAATGAGGGTCATGCTGTGAAAGAGTATACAGCAGAATTACAACCATCAAACTCTGGTAAATTAAGGCATTCATTTCCCAAATCTTTGATTACACAAACAGAGATAACCCCTGACTCAACAAAAAGAAAACGAAGTCGAAAACAGGAGATGAAACAGCAACCTGATATAGTGAAAGTAAAACTTATCAATATTAAATACCCATTTAAAAATAGATCCAAAGATGTACCCGTGAAGACAGTCAACTTCAAAGAGTGCCAATTGTTTTTGAAATCTCAAGGCATTCCTTATGATGAATTAGAGTATTATCCAGATGTACAGATGATGTCTAAAAATGAGATTCTGGAATGTATCACCAAGCTAAAGGATCAACATATTCATTGTGTCTTTAGTTTGTTTCTAATTCGTCGCATTCTTCTTGAAATGTCACTGGAAAGTAAGATTGTCATTTAATAATTTTTTAATTTTTAAAAAAATTCTTTAGTTTTTATTTACATATTCTTATAAAAAAAAATATCTAGATGTTAGGCATTATAAGTTATTCTGATTTAATTGATTGAAAACTTTATATAAGAACATCACACTAGAATAAATAAGCTTGACTTATTCAAATGGTAAAAATTGAATATAAACTGTTAATTTGAAACTGAGAATTTACATCAGTCTCTCTTTATCATGATTAAAACATAGCAACAGAGATAAGTCTAATCATTTTTTTTTTCTTTTCCCACTTTTTAATTTGGGCATTTTCATAGTGCCTTTTAATGCTGAGATGAAGAAAATGAAGAATGGCATTAGGAGACTCTGCAGCTTAAGGACTGTGCAGGGCTACCTAGAGCTGTGTCAGACCCTCAACAAACCAGATTTAGACATCAGAGGATTAATGGACAAGCTGGCTGAGCTAGGCAACAGTGATGACATGCTCGTTATATTGAAGAAGGTAGCAGAGTGGGGGATGAATGCTGTGGGCATGTCAATAATGGCTAAGGGTTATTGTTTAGCAGGGAGCTGCAACTAGTGTTAAGATCATAATGGAGGTTTTTTTTTGTTTTATCTTTTTTACTGTTTATTAACATATTTTATTCAAATAATAATAAATGAAAGACTGCTTTCTTTGTTTTAAAAATATTGGGGTTAATTGCTTCTTAAACAAATAAATATTTGAAACTCAATTTTAGATTCAATGGAACACACACAAATTCACACATGTTGGAAAAACTATAGTGGTTCAGGGTGTTTCAGGAATGGGTTTTTTAACACTGGTCTTGTTTGTTCTTTATTATTTGGATTATTTTCCAAAAGCTCCTCTCTTACTCTCTTATAAAAGTCTTGGTCTGCGATAAAACTTTAAAATAGATTAATTAGAATACTGTAAAATTATTAGTAAAGCTTAACATATATTGTTATAGTTATATTGACACAGTTTGTTTGTGTCTATTCTGACTCTCTTATACAAATATTTTTCTCTTCAGGTGAAAAAGTTACAATCTGTGAGAGCCACTTCTGAGGATATATTAAATAATCTTGAGATACTTTTGGGTTATGAATTTTTTTATGAAAAGGTGAGATTATTCTTTTAGTTTTTAAATCTTTTTAGGTGGCTTGGCACATTTTTAAATTGTTTCTTAATATAATTTCTGAGGCGTTTGTGTGCTCTTCATTTGCTATCGAAATCAACTAACAGGTTTGCATGACTGGAGATATCAATTTTGATTTATGTTTATGTTGCAATATAGCCTAGTACAGTGTAGGGTTTGGCCTATTTTTTTACTTCAACATTGAGTAATTTAAACCCCCACATTTGTCTCCTGCAATAGTATGGCCTTTATACTGACGTCACAGAGTAAATATGCTGTGTCATCCCATACCCACCCCTCCCTTGGTTGGGGAAAGGTTGTTTACGTTTGAAAGTGTTTTCTTTTTATTCTAAAGAATGCCATTAAGGGACGCAATTTTAAGAATTTTGTACAAGAAATTTCTGATTTGGTTCCTGTAAATAAGTTGCTTGCTTTCTTAGCAGATAGAGAGGGCGAGGGAGAGATTTTTGCTATTCGAAACGTTGTATAATTGTGGGTGTGTGAATTAATATTTGTATTTTGAGGAGTGGAGCTTTTTCACTTGCTTTAAGTTGATACAGTTTTTTGCTTCTGTACTTGAGTTTTTAGTTTTTATTGACATTTATTTGTCAGAAATTTTTAACACGGATTATATCTTCAAAACCATAACAGTATGGGACAGTTAACATTTCAATAAAATTACATTATTGTGTGGCTGAGTGGTCTAAACTGAGTGAATCAAAAAAGCTTGTGGTCTGGAGTTTAATCCCCACCAAAGTCTAGACAAGCTAAAACATCACCATCACCCCAGGTGGATGGGACTCATTAGACTTGGCCGGCAATGAGAAGGAAAAGCTCTGAATTCAAACCTGGAGGAGGAGTCCAATAGGTGGAAAACATTGACACAATGAAACCGACAACTCTTGGTGAAATACTATCATCCATGTTTGATGTTCCCTTGGGTTATCCAGGTGCATGGAGAGAGGTGATCAGCTGTCTAGGGAACCAGCTTATACTCCTACCGAAAAATCCCAGACATTGTGAGTTCATCCTGCGAGGTCTACACCATGGTCACATTGTGATGGAAGGATGCCAAAATAAATAAATATATAAAAATAATAAGTTTCAGGCTTGGGGTCAAGTGCTGGTACCAATCTTTGGTGATCAATGGGGTAATTATGGAACAAGAGAAAGTTACTTTTTCAGTTCTAAAAATTGATTATTTTGTGCAGCATGTCATTGTTTCCCCCATGTAATGACAGACCTTTTTACCCTCAAACTCTTAAAATCGTACAATATCATCACAAAATCGTTCAATACATTATCTTAATAGTAAAAAATAAACATACAGTATATATAAATTTTTATACACCTCAAAATTGAACATTGTACGCCAAAATCGTAAGAGTAAACAGGTCTGTAATAATAATTTCCCCCATGTAATAATAATTTAAGTATGACCTTGTCTGTGATGAACAGTTTGGAAAAAAATTATAATCTTTTTTAAAAAAATAACAATTATAATATGTTTTCTAGTTATGCCGATGTAGTCTTGCAAAATGATATCTGATTATTCCGTATCTAGCGAGTGTTTACATCTTTATCTATTCCAGATTGAATTGTATGAGAAGACTTTACTACACACCACAGTACCACATTTTCCAGTAAAGCTTTTCATGGCCAAAAGCCTGAACACCTTCAAAGAGCAGCTAGCCCTTGGAGACGATATTCAAGAAATTACTAATATTCTTGGTGTTAGTATTACAGAATTCCAGGTAATTTGGAAAAAAATATAATTTAATTTAATTTGGGTCTTGCCTATTTCCAGAAAGTGACACGTGTAGGATATTTTTCAATTTTTTTTTAGAACCTATTTTTCTTATTTTTTTAAAATTGATTTCAATCTTTTTCACAGGCGTGCTGGGGATTTCGTATTCACAACACAATTGAACTCAAGTATAAAATCCAGATGTGTCTCAATGCTGGCATCTCAAAACAAGATATCTTCAACCATCTCAAAATGCTCGATGCGTAAGTTCTTACTTTCTTTAAAATAATCAAAACTAAATGACAGCTTGGGGGATTATATTCAACAAAATTTGATGTAGTGAAAAGTTTTTTTTTCTTGTTTTTTTTCAGTTTCACTTTTCATTGCAACAGTTTTTGAAGTGGTTGTTCTCATAACCCATTTACAATACACATATGTGAAGAACATTGGTTTCAATTCACATTTGTTTGTCCATGATTTTTTACTTTGGATGGGAACACTGAACTTTATTCTCAATTTTTTAAATTTTTATTTTGGTGTGTGTGTGTTGGGGAACCTTGCTCTTGATTTGGACATTATAGAGATACACTTCCATGCTTTTAGATAAGGCGCTGTCTTTAAGACACTGTAGGACTTGAGCAGGGGTAAACTAAGAAAACTCCAGAAAATCCTTCTGCTTTGATGGAATTTTAAGACACACTAGATGATTTAATGTTAGATTTGTGCCTTTGCATACCCTACAGTGTACTCATTCCAATCCTATTTCTTAATAAATATTTTCAGAGGAATAAGTTGGATGTAGGGCTTATGTGATTTATGAGAGGTTTTTTTATAATTTTCTCCAGTTACATTGAATAGGAAAAGTGTTCTTGTAGACTGTCAAAGTCCTAGTCTACTGTACGCCCTACAATATTTGAATACGTTAACAGAAGCTTAAAATATTAATATAACAAAAAAAAGAAAAGATACAGGAAGTAGATGGTGCCACTCTTTGCCAGGTGTAATGAAAGTTACAACATAAAAGTCAGTTATGATGGAAAAAGCCTGGCCTTTGTATCTTATCCTAGATATTTTTTTGGTACCCTTTTGCTTACTCGAGTAAAGTATACTATGTTTTGGAGTCAATTTTGAGCAGGTTATACACTTTTAAGGCTTTTCCCATCTAAAACTATGAACAAACTGGCTTTAGAATGAGTATCTTTAGTAATGTTTATGAGAATGAAACTGATATTGAATTCCCAAGGGACAGGACCAGGTCTGCATGGCAAGGAACTATTTATCCCAAGTTGCTGTAAAGTGCGGTAACACTGTTATGTTATCAGGACCAGCCTGTTTTGAGAGCTCTACAACCATGGCTTACTTTAAATAAATCACATGTTTACAGGTTTCCAGTAGAAAAATGTCACGCAGCAACCACATGTTTCCGCACATCTGGACTTCCGGCTTCAGTTTATGTTCTCCATCACATGGAGAGCACAGTGGAAATGAATGGAGGAGCTCACGCAGGCTCTGATAAAACAACCGATTCTTCATCAGGTAATCAAATTTCAACTACAAATCCTATGATGCCATCCAATAATTAATTAAATTTTTGTAATAGGAATCAATAACCTACTGTATGCTTGAAAACAGGCTATATTTTACTATCTAAAGAAGTTATGTCGAAATATTTCAGTAAATTTTTTTCATGTCGATGTAATATAACAATGCTGTTTAATACACTTTTACCATATAAAAAAAATATTGTTGGAAGTAAAATGCTATAATTCCTTGAATTACAACTATGAAAAATAATTTAAAAATTTCCAAATTGTGAGTAAAAATGACAGTATTTAAAAATGCAGTCCTTCAACTATAACTTTAAAAAATGTTTCCAATTTGTGTATCTAAGTATTCTAAGAAACAATTTTTTTTTTTTAAATGACAGATTGGACCTGCCACGTGGGCAATGTTTCCTCTACCCCGCTAACTCTAAAAAAATCAAGAGTTCCCATGGGGAAAACTATGTTGAGCACCAAAAGGCTACGAAGGCAAATCTTTTTCATGATCAGCAATCTACTAAGACTTGAAAACGGGCCGGTGACAACCATGTACGAGAGCGGGATCGACGTCAGCTCCACAGATGTACAGGACGTTGCCAAGAATTTAGATTTCTTGCAGTTGACGGGCTTCACTAAAGAGCAGATCGCTGCCTGCCCACTGATCCTCGCACACTCCAACAAGAAGTTGGTGAGGGTGGTCAGAGAGGCCAAAGACATGGTGCTCAGTAGCCTCCAGTCATCATCCCTACTGCCGCAAGCCTCTCCCGTTGCTGACATTCACTCTGGAGCTCTCCCAAACACCGTATCGCCGGGTCAAGAGCAGGTGTCCCCTTTGTTGCCAGACATCTTGTTTGGAGACGATCCGTCTTCAAAAGATTTTTCGGTGGCTGAGGCTTTGTTTGCCTCCCCTGAGAGACATCTCAACACTCTTCAGTATTTGTTGGAGAAGGAAAATAGTTTTAGCCTGGCCTCGCCAGATGGGCAGAAAGTTTCTGGCTTTATTGACTTGACAGCTTGAGATTTTCGACTACGATTGACCGCTAGCATTCTAGCAAGCATGACTGACTGAAGACTTATAGATCATGAGTGAGGTCTAGTTTGCCTTACCTCTTCTATGAATGACCATGCAGAGGTACTATCTCTGCCAAGCCAAGCATTTGCGCCTTCCTTCCCCCCCTTGGTCACCACAGCACCAATAAGGTGATAAGAGTTTATCAAGTGATTTGATTAGAAATGTTTAGCTTTACGGTCAAAGGCTTTACGGTCAAAGGCTTTACGGTCAAAGGCTTTACGGTCAAAGGCTTTACGGTCAAAGGCTTTACGGTCAAAGGCTTTACGGTCAAAGGCTTTACGGTCAAAGGCTTAACAAATAGATTTGCTTTTAATGGCAACTATTGAAGACACTTGTTGTTCATTTCCATTTAAAAGGGGTCACCTTTAAAAGTTGTCAATGCACTTTGTGTTACAAAAAATTTGATTTTGTTTAATAAAATAGACAATAGGATTGTTTTTATACTTAACTCTGTGTTTGTTCTTATCAGCTATTAAACGTAGTCCAACACACATAGTGGCGTAGGAATGGAGGGGGAGGTTGGTGCCTGTCCTCTCCTGGGATCACTTTTTTCTCTATATACACATGGGTGGCACTTTTTGCCAAATGCAATAAAAACTAAGATTTTAGCTTTAGGCAGGAAAGTGACATTGGTCTATGTCATGACATCATCAATTACTACTCACCATTATAATGCGCTTCTGGAACTCTGAAAAAATAAGCTACATTGTAATTCATCTATTTAGCTTTCAATTCTGACCCAGTCAAATGGGAATTTAGTGAGGATGTGGGTGTGGTTCGAGCAAATGAACGAAACAATCTTTCAGCTTAAGGGATATTCAATCAAATGTCATTATTTGAGAAATATTTTCTTTTGAAACATTCTCAATGCAGGCCTATGTGACAACTGGAATAATGCAGTCCTATGTGACAACTGGAATAATGCAGTCCTATGTGACAACTGGAATAATGCAGGTCTATGTGACAGCTGGAATAGTAAAGTCTTATGTGACAGCTGGAATAATGCAGTCCTATGTGACAGCTGGAATAATGCAGTCATATGTGACAGCTGGAATAATGCAGTCATATGTGACAGCTGGAATAATGCAGGTCTATGTGACAGCTGGAATAGTATAGTCTTATGTGACAGCTGGAATAATGCAGTCCTATGTGACAGCTGGAATAATGCAGTCCTATGTGACAACTGGAATAATGCAGTCCTATGTGACGACTGGAATAATGCAGGCCTATGTGACAACTGGAATAATGCAGTCCTATGTGACAACTGGAATAATGCAGGCCTATGTGACAACTGGAATAATGCAGGCCTATGTGACAACTGGAATAATGCAGTCCTATGTGACAGCTGGAATAATGCAGTCCTATGTGACAGCTGGAATAATGCAGTCCTATGAGACAACTGGAATAATGCAGGCCTATGTGACAACTGGAATAATGCAGTCCTATGTGACAACTGGAATAATGCAGGCCAATGTGACAGCTGGAATAATGCAGGTCTATGTGACAGCTGGAATAGTAGTCTTATGTGACAGCTGGAATAATGCAGTCCTATGTGACAGCTGGAATAATGCAGTCCTATGTGACAACTGGAATAATGCAGGCCTATGAGACAACTGGAATAATGCAGGCCTATGTGACAACTGGAATAGTATAGTCCTATGTGACAGCTGGAATAATGCAGTCATATGTGACAGCTGGAATAATGCAGGCATATGTGACAGCTTGGGGGGGGGGGGGGTGAAGGAAGCCATTTTTTTAAAGACTAATTTTTAAAAAGACATTTTAAAAGCGGTCATTGTGATACTAATGCATATATCTAAGTACAGTTAATTAGATGTCAAAGGTAATAATGGGGGAGACTGCATTCAGGTTAGCACAATAGGAAATTAGTAAAACACAGTAAGGTTAAACACAACAAAACAACGAACGTGTCGGCAGGAAGCCTTCATCAGCGAACAAACAGAAAAACGAATAAAATTAAACAATGTATCAAAAAATATAATGTAGCACTTAGCTCAGAAGTAGTATCCAAGAGGGCAGCAAAAGATTAGATGTCAAGCTAAATAAACCTCTTTAATATATGGATCACCATTTCGGGAACGCTTCTCTGAAGGATTCAATATTAAGTAAGATGACAATAATATTTTTTTTAAAAACGTGTAGAATGATGCAAAGCTAAATTCCACTATGTGCTCAATCAGACCGCTGCCACTTTGGCTAGGGGAGCATATAGCGCCCTTGATTTCAGCCCCACTCCGGTGGACCTTCCCCCACTCCCCTTCCCTATTCCCGACGATCAATGTGACGTGCCGGCACTTTTCAACATAAAGTGAAACCGGGGGGGAGGGGGGGGGAACCTCAAACCCTTGGGACCGAGGCGAAGCGGTGGTACTTAAACTTGAATCCATGCCGGGGCAAGTTACACCGCAAATGCAGAAGGGACAGCGCTCTTTCATTCACGGCTCGCTATTTCCAGGTTTCACTATACCGAAAAAGAACAATAAATATTTATATGTAGATCTACTGTTTTTTCCGGGGGGGGGGGGGGGGGGAGGGGTGAGAGGGTTAATTAAAGGTGATGAATTATTATTTTTTTAAACAACTGTTTTACTATCAACCCTTCCTCCCTCATTTGAAACTTAAGTAACGTTTTCTCTTTATTATATGCCAGAGCATGAAAAAAAAGGGTTTTAAGTAGAGGAGTGGGGATGAGGGCGGGGGTAAAATTGTAAAATAAAGACTGATCTAATTCTCTGACATAATCTCGAGTCCAGTGGTGTGTGGGGGGGGGGGGAGTGGCAGGCCGGGTGGGTAAGCCCCGGGTAGCTTTTTTTCTTCTTTATACTGAGGGGCGGTATTTTCATCAACTTCAAATTTACGCATGGAAAGGAGCGTCAAAAATGTTGTCCCGGGCGGCACAAACCCTACTCGAAACTGCTCCAGTCTATTTTTTTCTAATGTTGTTACGTCACTGATATGAAATCTTTCGCAGTTTTCAAAACCTCGAGTACGAATCTTGTTTAAAAATTACCACCCCCCCCCCCTCCCCCCCCCCCCCCCCCCCCAGTTTAGTAGATAACATGGGGTCACACTGCTCTATAATAGGGAGAAATCGTAGACATTCCAGGACTGCTGTGTCTTGACCAACCGGAGAAAACTTTGAGCACTTGACACGGCCCAACCACGTGCGCCCCCCCCCCCCCCAGAAATGACCCACATTTCCAAGCCTTAAAAGATGGTTGCACGAGCTCAGCACGCATTCAGCCACACGTGAGCGTGGCCGTTTTGTTGTTTTTTTGGTTGGGGGGGGGGAGGTGAGCATCAAAGGGAGATAAAAGTAGTGGCGTAGCTAGGTTTAGTGCCGTCCGGGCGGGAAAATTTTTTGACCCCCCCCCCCCACGAAAGAAAACCTTCTGAATATAAAAATGCACCCCCTTCCCCCCCACCCTCTTGGACAGATGGCTTCTCCGTCTTCCTTCCTAAGCCACAAATTATACAGCTCCACGGAAAATGAAGTCATTTGCTCAAGCCAACGCCCCTGAATAGAGATTATCAGTTAAGTAGGGCCTACCCGTTAAAATTATGGCCAGTGCGTCAATGGGAGCAGTTCAACAAATCTGGTTGGTAATCAGGAGTTCAGTGGCGTAGCGAGCTTAACTCGCGCCCGGGGCACAATACCTTTTTAGCGCCCCCAATACCTTTTTAGCGCCCCCCCCCTTTATTCGAAAACCATACACTATATAGTAAAATATACCATTTGGCGCCCCTTTGTGAGTAGCGCCCGGGGCATGATGCCCCCCTTGCTCCCCCCTCACTACGCCACTGCAGGAGTTATCAACATTGGGGTCTTGTGGAACCAGATGCCATAACTTAACACTGTGTGTGTGTGTGTGTCCTATTTCATTTTTCACCAAAAAAAAAAACGAAAGTCTGTTCATACGATGCTCCAATGCCTGACAGCATGTCACAACCACACCGTGACACGATCAAGGAATTCAAACCAAGTCAGGGCTGATGCAATGTCAATAAAGCAAAATGTGCGCGAAATGTGTAAACAGTGAGTAAGTGGAGGCTGTGTGCATGGGGGAGTTTGTGCTGGTGGAGGGGGGTCTTTGATGTCTTAGCGATAATGTCAGTTTGAATACTTGAAAATGACGCAAGAAGAAGACACTGAAAGCAAGAAGCGGCCCTCAACTTTATTAGGTTTGAAGACTACGACCTACCCAAATCACGTATAGGTGATATAAAAATTTACGAGTTAAGTGCATGAAATAAATGTCTCAGAATTTATCTACACAATTACTCATAAAGTTGTTTTTTTCTTTGAAAATATATCAAGGAAAATGTGCTTCTGTCTGTTATGGAGAGAGAGAGAGTCTTCACCACTGCTCATTTTGTTAACGTCACAGACAGATGAACGATAGTGCCAGCCTGCACTTTAAGATTTGGAGATATTGCTGTGAGGTTTATTATTCACCTTTGGACTCACACCTTTGACGTGAAAGATTTGAAGTTTCATTTGCTGATTTTTTTTTTCTTTTTTTTTTTAGACTAGATCTTCTCAAAAGCTGATTTTTAGGGGCATTGGGACCCAAAAAAAGGAGACACCGGAGAATTGTTATACGTTTTTTTCAAAAAATTAAATTATATTTTTGAAAGAAATGATAAATACTGTTTTGATTTTTGGCGTGAAATAAGTGTCGAGAATAGACATAATACATTATGTCTTATATTTATACAACAACGATAGAAACCACTTTGGATAGATGATAGAAATTACAAACATTGGGAATTAATACCAACACATTTTACTCCGTAGAGCGTTATGATTATGACTACACTTAAATAATAGTTGTAACTGGACTTGACACATAAGACTAAGACAGTATGTAGGACTGTGAATGTCAAGTGCCCCCTCTCCACCACAGGCTCGCACCCGCACGCACATTTTTTTCACGCCCCTGAACTATACGCCCCTGAACTATACTAAGATTCCAATGACCACTCGTTTTTACTCCGCAGATTTTTTATTTCACCAACTATAGCAGTAAAATGTACGCACCAAACGCACCATGCGCACCAAACTCACGTACGATGTTTGTTTTTTTTTAAAATGGGAATCTTATTTAGCCCAGTTATCAGGAATTTTATTTCATGAGATCGGCGGCATCATATTTCCTTTATCTTCCCTTGAAGAACAGGAAAAAACTGGGGGTTTATTTTGGGAAAGGGGGGGGGGGGTTGGGGGGGGGCTCCAAATTTGATATAATGTGTTGTCATCGGCAACGAGACTATGTTCCAAGTTTCAGCTCGATAGCTGGATGGGAAATCGGCCAATTAGAAGTCCCAAGATTTTTGCTACCCCACCAGCCAGCCAGCCAGTCAGTCAGCCAGTCAGCCAGCCAGCCAGTCAGTCAGTCAGTCAGCCAGTCAGTCAGTCAGTCAGCCAGTCAGTCAGTCAGTCAGCCAGTCAGCCATTCAGTCAGTCAGTCAGCCAGTCAGTCAGTGAGTCAGCCAGTCAGTCAGCCAGTCAGCCAGTCAGTCAGCCAGTCAGTCAGTCAGTCAGTCAGTCAGCCAGTCAGTCAGTCAGCCAGTCAGTCAGTCAGTCAGTCAGCCAGCCAGTCAGCCAGCCAGTCAGTCAGTCAGTCAGCCAGCCAGTCAGTCAGTCAGTCGGCCAGTCAGTCAGTCAGTCAGCCAGTCAGTCAGCCAGTCAGTCAGTCAGCCAGCCAGTCAGTCAGCCAGTCAGCCAGTCAGTCAGTCAGCCAGTCAGCCAGTCAGTCAGCCAGTCAGCCAGTCAGTCAGTCAGTCAGCCAGTCAGCCAGCCAGCCAGTCAGTCAGTCAGCCAGCCAGCCAGTCAGTCAGTCAGCCAGCCAGCCAGTCAGTCAGTCAGCCAGCCAGCCAGTCAGTCAGTCAGCCAGCAAGTCAGCCAGTCAGTCAGTCAGTCAGGAAGTCAGTCAGTCAGGCAGTCAGTCAGCCAGTCAGTCAGTCAGTCAGTCAGTCAGCCAGTCAGTCAGTCAGTCAGCCAGTCAGTCAGCCAGTAAGCCAGTCAGCCAGTCAGTCAGTCAGTCAGCCAGTCAGTCAGTCAGCCAGTCAGTCAGTCAGCCAGCCAGTCAGTCAGCCAGTCAGCCAGCCAGTCAGTCAGCCAGTCAGTCAGTCAGTCAGTCAGCCAGTCAGTCAGTCAGCCAGTCAGTCAGCCAGTCAGCCGGTCAGCCAGTCAGCCGGTCAGCCAGTCAGCCAGACAGTCAGTCAGCCAGTCAGTCAGTCAGCCAGTCAGTCAGTCAGTCAGCCAGTCAGTCAGTCAGTCAGCCAGTCAGTCAGTCAGTCAGTCAGTCAGTCAGTAAGTCAAAAACAAAAGCGAAGTTAATATAAAGGATTTAAAAAAAAAAAGATTCTATGTTTGGTAGCTATTTTTAGAAATGGGTCTTCTGAAGAGAGAAAAAGTATTTTATAGTTGACGAATATTTTCGCTCATACATTAATGAACGTTAAGGGTGTTTTTTTTTTTTTTTCAAGACACCAAGTAACACGGTTCTGGCAAGGTACGTTGTCAACGGAATTTAGCGTCTCATCGACATGTTAACGAGTGTGACTTTCGTCGGATAATCACTCCTTCCTAGAAAAATCTTGAACCTTAAATACCATAGCCAGAAATAGCCACAATACATCATCCTGGCTCGCAAATCTGGACCCACGAAGCGTTGCCCTAACAATATCGAGTACAAAACTTACAAATTGAACGTTATTATGCGCTATTACGAGAGGGGAGCACTGGGCTTATGAAGAGGAAAATGAAAAAAAAATTAGAAATAAATTTACTAAACATAATATTTATACCTCATAATTCTTTAATAAATTCAGCAACATGCAATTTACACTCGCCATATTCATAGATTCTCATTTTTTTAACCATTTAAATCTTTTTAAAAAGACCTGTTTTAAAAAAAAATAAATCAATAAAATTTTTTATCCACTCCGATATCTTTATCTTAAGCTTTTAAAAAGATCATCATTTATTTATTTATTTTTATTTTCTTAATTTGGGGGGGGGGGGGGGCGAGTAAGTAGTTTTTTTTACATAAATATTTACAGGCGTTATTGAAAGTTTTAAATTCTTGACTCGGGGGGGGGGGGGGGGGGGGCGGCGGGCGCTTGGGTAAAAATTGCCGATGCATTGTTGGCATAATCAATAGACGGATCCTAAGGGTCAATGTTCACAGTTCAAGCACAGCTGAAGGAAGCGAAAAAGATGTTACATTCTTAGCTTTTTCAATTGTTTTATTTCTATAATCTAATGCTAACATAATTATGTAATAATTTTTTTTTAACAGATGCTTATTTTACACATAAGGCAAACGGAGTCCCGAGTTCTTTGGTCAAAGTTCTCTGAACCCAAACAAGAGCCCAAACAAGAGCCCAAACAAGAGCACAGACAAGAGCCCAAACAAGAGCCCAAACAAGAGCCCAAACAAGAGCCCAAACAAGAGCACAGACAAGAGCCCAAACAAGAGCCCAAACAAGATCCCAAACAAGAGCCCAAACAAGAGCACGAACAAGAGCACAGACAAGAGCACAAACAAGAGCACAAACAAGAGCACAAACAAGAGCCCAAACAAGAGCACAAACAAGAGCACAGACAAGAGCCCAAACAAGAGCCCAAACAAGAGCCCAAACAAGAGCACAAACAAGAGCACAAACAAGAGCCCAAACAAGAGCCCAAACAAGAGCACAAACAAGAGCACAGACAAGAGCCCATACAAGAGCCCAAACAAGAGCCCAGACAAGAGCCCAAACAAGAGCACAAACAAGAGCACAAACAAGAGCCCAAACAAGAGCCCAAACAAGAGCACAAACAAGAGCACAGACAAGAGCCCAAACAAGAGCACAAACAAGAGCACAGACAAGAGCCCAAACAAGAGCCCAAACAAGAGCCCAAACAAGAGCCCAAACAAGAGCCCAAGTCTCAAATTTACATTTTGACAAGAACTAATCATTTTATACTGCGAACCACAAAATTTATTAATAGAACAATTTATTACTAACAAACATTATGGATAACACAGTTTATTACCAACACACGTTATGGATAACGCAATGTATTACTAACTCATTTGAAGATACTAGTAAATGTATGGTTTTTAAAAAGGTGACATCCAAAGTATAGGTTAAGTTTCTAGTGGTAAGTGCAATGGCATAATGAGGTTTAGTGCGATGGACAGACAACACGACCGCCAGAGGCGTCCATTCAAACTTGCCCACTCCTAGCAGACAAGACTGTCAACTCCTATACTCCTGGATTGGATCATTCATCAAGTTCTCCCACTATTTCAATCATTAGTGAATAACTCAAGTCCTTTTAGTAACTATAACTTTAATTATCAATACAAACAACACATCTGTCTTCTACAATGTTCCACACAATAACTATTCAACATCCTCTTGTCCAACCGCCATCTACATTCCACAATCACAACTACCAAAAACTAATACGTCACTTCCCCTACCCAAATACGTCATAACATTCTCGCACCATATACAACGCTACACCTATACTCTCTAACTAAACATGTTTTACGTACAAACATAACTACATTGTTTTCATACCCTTGACAAAGACCCATGGTGGGGGGTTAGGCTGTAGACAGCAGAGTCTAGTGACTCGATGCGCACAGAGCACTGCCCCATTGGCACATGCTTCTGGAGGCTATATAACAATAGGGACCCTACCTGCCGGCCTTGCAGCCTGGTCCTGGAAACACTAGCGCACCTGTTGACCAAATGTCTCTCACTAGATGTTTCGGGGTAAGCCTGGGCTGTTGTGAGCCATACGCGAGGAAAATGTTGTATGGCTCAGCTCAGCAGATGGAGCTGCTAGCCAATGTACTAGCCGGGGTCATAAGAGACTAATCTCAGACCCTCACCAGAATATGTGTGTTAGCTAGTGCATTTTGTTGCACTTTCCAGTTGGCCTAAAATTCCGCCCTTCCAATTATGGAAAAAAAGTGCCTCTCCCCCGCTTCCTACGCCACTTGGTAAGTGTAAATGTGCCTCTTA
Organism: Omphiscola glabra; assembly: GCA_964017045.1. Classification (NCBI taxonomy): domain Eukaryota; kingdom Metazoa; phylum Mollusca; class Gastropoda; family Lymnaeidae; genus Omphiscola; species Omphiscola glabra. Next base: position 16,184,992 of record OZ024809.1, on the reverse strand, counting down.
ATCCAGACAAATTTTGGCAGGTAGAATAAACAGACTCAGACTACCAAAACTTTGTCGTTACTTATTAGTCATATTCATACTTAGTGCAATTCTCTCTTGAAATCATATATATATAAAGTTTCTGTTTTTATCGAAATTTCAGCCCATGTGTTATAATCGCTGAAATTGGGGGGGGGGGGGGGGGGGAGGACACTACCTCATGCCTAAATGTAACAACCGTTATCTTTTTCTTTGGGTCTTTCTACGTCTTCAGATTTAAGCATTCCATCAGCCCCGCGCCCCACTTTCCGAATCGCTGACGGTAGGTGGCGCTTAGATCGGCGATCTTAACCAAAGACAGATGTTTCATGTCGTTTTCGCCTGTTGCATCAGCGCCTTGATAGCCAGACTCCGGGACTTCAATAATAATCATACGACAGAAAAACTTTGTTGTTGTTGGTTGGTTTTTGTTTTATTGTTTTTGTTGTTGTTTTTTTGCCTCCTAAAAATTCGATTTTTTTTCCTAAATGGAGTACACAGCATGTTTGACGTCAAACCTTGACCGCATAGTTGTTTTCAAACGCCATTAATCGTAGTCTGAGCTGTGGGAAATTCCCAACGTTCTTCAGTTTCTGTCGCGTGCATCAAAGGGGTGAGCATCAAAAAGTCAGTTGCTCATAACCTCATTTAAGACCCGGACTGTACTAACAGAAGAGAGCCATTACTGGCGAGTTAATGAACGGCAAACTCACAGAGTGCTGCTTCGGATCATTTCACGAATGGCACATAGAGGAAGCTGTTAGGGCCTTATGATATCCTAGACAAAACCAACACTGGTTCATGAGAGCAGGAAATTGAACTTATCTCGAAGCCAAATGTCTCTGGTTGAGCCATCTGCAAACAGTTTAATTTTTCGGATATATGTGGGGCTTGTGATTTTAAACGACTTTCTCTCTACTCTCATTTTAATCTTTTGGAACGTTACTTTTTTGTTGTTGTTTTTGTTGTTTTTGACACACACGTGACACTTGCGTTCGGTCGATTGAGTGCTCCTCACGCCGAAGCCGAGAGGTCACCTACGTTGATGACACAGAGTTACAGTTACAGCTCCAGTATGCTGGCTCGAGGGAATGGGGAGGGGGTGGTGAGTGATGGGGAAATAAGACAAAAGATCTAAGTCACTATAGGCAGGACTTTGTAAGCACTCGTTACTGTAAAAAAAACATCTTTTTATTGGATGATTTAACTGACAGTAAAAAAAATTTAAGCGAAAAGATAGAAAATTAGAAGCAAAAAAAAATTAAGCCATAAATATATATATATATATGGAAGACGAGCTTAAACACTCTAAAAAGTAAACAATAAATTTTCTTTAAATTTCTTAAAAAGAAAGTCTGTGCTGAACATCTTTTCAAAATTTAGAATGATGTTATAGTAAGGTTTGATCTCCCAATGACCCAGTAGTCCAATTTCCCAGCTGTTTTATAAGAGTTGTTTTCTTAAAGGGACAGTGGGTCATTTTCTTAGATGATATCTTGCTAAAGCTTGACACCTTAAAGCTACGACCAGACACATTCCTGGATGGCTGGAACAAAACTTTTGTTTAGTCACTTTTCAGATTCTTCTAAAAATCCGCAGTTCAATACCCCTGCCGATGTTTACCCCCCCCCCTCCCCTTACACAGAACTTCTCAACCTTGATTTTGTTCGTCACCACACCCACCCCTCCCTCTTCCTTCTATTGGAGTTGTGGTTTGGGGGGGGGGGGTTGTTAACCCAGTGACCGTACTCACCATGAACTGCAAACGTTTTTTTTTTCTTGCGGGATTTGTTTACAGATACATTTCCAGAGTGCACCTCTCTCCCCCCGCGCCCGCACTTTGACGCACGGTAAAACTACGTCCGAAGGGTGAGCGCGTCCTCAAAGCTTGTGTTGTTGGGGGTTTTTTGGTAGAGGTATAAAACGTACTGATAGCGGGGAAAAGATGCAGTAGCTGGGTGTGCTAGCATTCATTCATCAACCCTTGGCTGGCTTCAGACAGAGACTTCAACAGGACGGACGAACTGGCCGCTCTAAAGGTCAGTGCCGGCGCATGCTCACCGTCTGTGTTTGAGAGTAGTAGGTCGACCATCTTGGCCTTGATACACAGACGCGTTTACCGAGTGGGGGAAGGGATGGAGGGGGAATATTTGTAAACAGAACAGTTTGTTTACATTTCAACTTTGTAGAATATAAAATCATGCAATTAAATAAGATTGTTGGCATATATTAACGCTAGCCTGCAGATTTTAATGTACCTGCTCAACTTTTCAACTTATCAAGTTCTTGAGGTTACGGATAATGTTAGGTACGGGCCATTTTATTATTATTAAGTTTGGTCTTTGTTAGTTAATATATGCGTCATCCTATGCGTCATCCTTTGCGTCATCCTATGCGTCATCCTATGCGTCATCCTTTTTATGATAATTTTCGGTGCTTGTTTCGTCGTAAAGCATCAAAGACATAAATGGAAACGGTTTTTTAACCATACACTGTCATAAAGTGGTGGCTACTGACCCGTGGCCCAGGCTAGACCAGGGGTCGGCAACCTTCGGCACGCGTACCATAAGTGCGTTGCGTGCCAGTCTCTGGCACGTAGAGCAAATAAAATAGCACGCGGACGACACACACCCACCTGATTTAAAAAGAAAAAAAAAATCCTCTTAGAAGTGGAACAAAATAAAGGTTGTTGGCAACATGGTTGATTTGAAAATCCAAAAATAGCGCTCTATTGCCAACGGTTTCTGACCCCCTTTGCTGGACTACGCCTTTTCAATAGCAGAGCCACAGCCATCTTGAATGGTAGTGAATGTATTTGCATTTCCTTTACGTCAAATCCTATTTGGATCGCTCTATTAAATCTTCTTTCCTATTGATGTGATTAATATCACACAAACTAGGATTAGTACCACTCTCCCCCCTCCCTCCCCCCGCCCGCCCATGCCTGTTACCTTGGCAGCCGATCTATTCGCCTTTGACATTGTATGCCTGTATGTCGCCGCCGCCTGCATGGGACACAGGGCATAGACAAGATGTCTTCCAGGTCCATCGAGCAGTGACGTAGCAAGGTAGTAAGCTCCCACAGTTCAAAGATGTCATCCAGGCCCATCGAGCAGTGACGTAGCAAGGTAGTAAGCTCCCACAGTTCCAAGATGTCATCCAGGCCCATCGAGCAGTGACGTAGCAAGGTAGTAAGCTCCCACAGTTCCAAGATGTCATCCAGGCCCATCGAGCAGTGACGTAGCAAGGTAGTAAGCTCCCACAGTTCCAAGATGTCATCCAGGCCCATCGAGCAGTGACGTAGCAAGGTAGTTAGCTCCCACAGTTCCAAGATGTCATCCAGGCCCATCGAGCAGTGGCGTAGCAAGGTAGTAAGCTCCCACAGTTCCAAGATGTCATCCAGGCCCATCGAGCAGTGACGTAGCAAGGTAGTAAGCTCCCACAGTTCCAAGATGTCATCCAGGCCCATCGAGCAGTGGCGTAGCAAGGTAGTAAGCTCCAACAGTTCGTCCTGGCTTTTTGTGTTGGTTCATTGAATACTTGAGGATTTTTTAAAAAAGTCCCCCTCCCCACACTAAATTTAAACTCTTTTTGCTTGCAGTATTTTAATTATATACATTTCCGCGTCTGCTATGTTGACAGTTAAATAATCTGTCAGCGTTTAGTGTTTGTTTTTTTTTAAGCGAAAAAAAATATTTCCGGAACATCGTTAGCATTTTTAAAAAAAAATGTGTATTCCTTTCTCTGTTAGAGAAAATTGGTTCTACTTCCGTGGAGCGTTATTTTAGCTTCGTGCGCATATCTAAATTTTGATTGGTTCTCATTAAACATGCAAACGTATGGAACTGAACTCGTTTCATTGTTCTGTGTGCAATCTTTCATGACTGATTGTAGGAGTGAAAATTAAGAGTAAACATCATGATTAATCTATGATTATTTTTTTGTCCCCAGACTTGTGTGAGCGATCCCAACCATCAAATATGAGGACAGTCGTTCTACTCTTGTCCACTTGTCTCACGTCTCTCATTTTAGGTACGTTTTTAAAATATGTTTTTATTTTGGCTTGACCACGGAGTTTGAAACAGAAGTAGATGGCGAGGTATATAGAAAGAGAGAGACAGACAAGATGCTGAGGTAGAAAGAGAGAGAGAGACAAACAAGAGAATGATAGACAAGATGCTGAGGTAGAAAGAGAGAGAGAGACAGACAAGATGCTGAGGTAGAAAGAGAGAGAGAGAGAGACAAACAAGAGAATGATAGACAAGATGCTGAGGTAGAAAGAGAGAGAGACAGACAAGATGCTGAGGTAGAAAGAGAGAGAGAGAGACAAACAAGAGAATAATGGAGAAAGAGTAGGAAAAAAGAGGAAGTAGATGGCGAGGTATATAGAAAGAGAGAGACAGACAAGATGCTGAGGTAGAAAGAGGGAGAGAGAGACAAACAAGAGAGTGATAGAGAAAGAGTAGGAAAAAAGAGAGCGCGTGATTATTTCTTTTGTTAGTTGTCATGACAAGGGCCGTGCAAAAGAGGGGTGGTGGAGGGCTAACACGCGTCAGGCGCCATCTTCAATGCGTGCCAAAGTCATCGTTTTTCATCGCTAAATATGTGTATTAATAATATATAGTTTATTTTGGGGAACAAGGCGCCGAAAATCAAGCTTCACCCTGGTTCATCTTTTACTTTTCTCCGACCATGGTCATGACAAATCTGTGGTACCAACAAGACGTGTGAATAAACTGACCTTATCATCATTCTCCAGGTGATGACCACGTACGATTAACCGTTTTGGGAAGAGAGTTTTTCAACTGGAGACTCGAGGACCGGCCAGAGTTTGCCACGAATATCGGATATTACAGGCACAGTGATCGGATGGAGAACTATGATCTGAAGCTGATGAAGGGCCGAGTGGTGAGTGAATCGGGTGCTTGAGTAGGGTTGTACAGGAAAAGGTTTTGTTCGAGGGGGGGTTGTAGATGAAGAGGTTTGGGATGAGGGAGATTGTAGATGAAGAGAATTGATTTGAGGGGGTTGTAGAGGAAGAAATTTGGTTTCATTGCGATTTCATTTCATTGTGTTTTAAACCATTTTCATTACCGCAATATTTTTCCAACTCAAGTGCAGATGTGTAGATGGGATGATGTCGAAGGTTTAATCTTATATTTTATTGCACTTCCAGGAAAAGGCCAAAGAATATTACCAGACACTCCGCAGTATCGATATCAACAATTTATCTAAGAAAGATCAAGTCGACTACACGATACTCAATGATATGCTTCAGAGCTACATAGAAGGATACAAATGGAGAAAGTAAGCCAGTCTATTTTTTGTCCCAGTTTTTTTTTTCTAATCCTCCTCCCACCAAACAAACAAAAAAACCTCTATATTTATCTATGTATTCCTTTTGCTCAGCTTTTTACTTCTCTATCTTTTCTCATCACAGAGAGAATGAGAGAGAGAAAGATAAATAAAAAATAAAGATAGAGAAAGAGAGAGAAGAAGAGAGCGAGAGAAATGGAAAGACAGAGAAAAGAGAGAGAAAGAAAGAGAGAAAGGGAGGGAGGGAGAAAGAGGTTGAGATAGAGGGAGAAAGAGAGAGAAAGCGAGAGAGGCAGAAAGAGAAGAAAGAGAGAGAAAGAAAGAAGAGAGAGAAAGAAAGAAGAGAGAGAGAGACAGAAAGAGAGCGAGAGAGGTAGAAAGAAAGAGCGAAAGAGATCGAAGATAGAGAAAAAGATAGAGAGAAAGAAAAAGAGAGAGAGAGAAAGAGAGAGATTGAGAAAGAAAGAGATAGAAAGAGAGAGAAAGAAAGAGAGAGCAAGAGAGAGCGAGAGAGAGAGCTAGAGAGAGAGTGAGAGAAAGAAATATAGAAAGAGCGAAAGAGAGAAAGATAGATTGAGAGAGGTAGCGAAAAAGAGAGGGGAATAGAGTTTCACAAACTTATCAGAGAGTACTTGTCCCTTCTCTTCTATACAACGATGTAGAAGGGAGTGTATTCACTTGCTGCCCAAGATTTTAGTAACTTGATAACTAGATTTTTAAAAAAATACAACAATTCTTTATCGTATGAGACCCGCTGTGATTTTGAGTCCACTATGCCTTCTATAAAAAGCGATTAAAAAAAAATAATAATTTAACAGCCTCTTACATGGTTGATAAAATCTATAATGTTGAACAGTTTGAGATCCTTTCCGGATTGTAAACCATTTTCTTTACTAAGTTCTATCTATGCGCCCGCGTATTATGATTTTTATTTTTTTTTTTAAACTGAGAACCACTTTAAGGTCAACCCCTGTTTATTGACATGGCCTGCACTTCATTTCTATGACGTCACGGACGAATTCATAAGAGCAATGAGTTTGTGCCAAAATGCCAGTTCCAGGACCCAAAAAAAAAAAAATCTTAAATAGAAATATTTTTAAAAACAAAATTAGAAAATTCTGTTTCATACATTCCCCGTGGGAAGATATTGGCCAATTACCTGGCTGCCCTTGCGAAGACATGGCGTCATGGGTTATTCACACGGTCTCAAGTTACACGAGCAGCCTCTCGATGTGGATCGCTGCCACGTCGGTAGTGGAATGTACTCTGTGGCGCAACATGTAGGCACAGAATATGGAAAATTAAAAGTTTTTTTTTGATTTGCACTTTACCCATTGCGTTGTTGATAGAGAATCGCTTGGACCGATTTAAAATTAAACAACCTCCTAAAAACAAAGTTTTTCGAATGAATCATTTATAAAATTTAATATCGAGCACGGCTTGCAACTGCACCTTTTTTTCTAACGCCCCTGAACTATGTTAATATTCTATTGACCAACCCGGGTTTACACCGCAGATTTATTTCACCAACTATTTCAGAAAAACAAAAGAAAATATTACGCACCAAACGCACTTGCGATACAATTGTTTAAAGAATCTAATTTAGCGCACTTATAGGGAACTCATTTCATTGATGACATTTCATTGATGACATTTCATTGATGACATTTCATTGATCTTCTCCTTGAAAAAAACGGGAAAAGCTTTTTTTTTGGTGTGGGGGGGGGGTTGGGGAGTGGGGCGTACAATTTTAAAGAATTTTTTGTCATCATCACCGAGTCTTTATGTCATCGTTTCAGCTCGATAAATGGACGGGAAGTGGGGTTATTTGGCCCTCCCAATATTTTCCAGCCAGCCACAAACAATAGCAAAGTTAATATACATTATTTTTTTGTAAAGAACCCACAGAAGTCTTATAACTAAAGAAGAATTTTTCAAAGTTGCCAACTGTTTTTTTTTTAAAATATCTTTTTTTAAAAGAAGTATCATTAATCTTATGAAAAATTGACCCATACGATTCCATGAAATGTAGTTTGATCAACGTGGAAAGATAAATATTTTTCTTATCTTTAAATAAAGTATTACCCAGTCGTTGTTCATGCCCATGGATTGTATTTGAAAAAAAAATATGTCTCTGTTTCTAAAGATTAAATTTTCACGTAAGAAAATTATTGGTTTTGAGATATAGCTGTCCACTGTCCACATGACATTGTCCCAGGTTGCTCTCGCACTTGTGATGTATTTTAATAAACTATTTATAGTACATAATTCTTAATATAAACATATTACTATTTTTACGTCAAATGCGTAGCCCTATTTTTTAGCCACATCCACTAATTCCCCTTTATTTGTTTTGATATTGACGTCACCGAGTAATTGTGCCGTGTCATTCCTTACCCACCCCTCCCTTGATTGGGAAAAGTTTGTTTACGTTCGATTGCGCTCTATGTGTTCCAAAGAATGTAATTAGGGGACGCAATTTATAAAATATCTTTCCTAGATGGTTATGACTTGATCCCTAGATAAACAGACCGGCAGCTTTCACAGCCTCTGCCTAAAATCACCACAGCTTGGGACAATATAAATCAATATTGTTTGATGTCCTGCTATTTTTACCTGCTCTGAGCGAACACATATTTCACGTAACTATTTTCCTCGTTCTTACTCTCTTAGCTGGAACTACTTGAATCCGGTCAACTGGCTGGAGGGCTACCAAAGGAACCCGTTCTTCTTTGTGGAGTTCACGCCCTTCGAAAACAGGGGCGACTTCGAAAACTACATCGCCAGGCTCCATGAGATTCCCCGGGTGGTGAGTATTCTGGCATGACGCCCTCAGCCCTGCGTCGATCTGATACCCCCTTTTTTCCGAAGCAGCAGCGTTTATTAAAAGTATGCCGTCAAGCGTTAGACCCTACTGCAGCTTAACCAGGCCGCAACACCAACACCTTTTCAGTATCATTTGTGTGCAACCGTGAGATATAATAAATAACTGTGGAGAAAATTGCTGGATAAAAGGCATTTTGTTTAAAGGTCACCAAGATACTATATCTTATATAATAAGACTGGCCTGTAAAAATCAAACGTCTAACACCCCCCCTCCTTTTTCCCCTGGGTCACACTCAATCTTTTTTTTTTAAGCCTTGCATCTTAGTTAGATGGTACGACTTCCTCGGACTATGCGTCATCCGGCGAAAAATAGTTAAGTGAAGAAGAAAAAAATAATCCCGAGTAAATATCATTCTAAAAGTTTGAGAATCTTGCAGTCTGCTTGAATGTATCCCTCGCGTATCAACAGATAGATTGGATACCAAAACATTCCGCTATCTGTTGACATGTTGGGGATATATTCAAGATTGGGTGTTCTACACCCTGGGAGCATGAACTTTGCCTTCGTACGCCGCGGCCTGTACAATAATTTCCAGCATTCACAATGAGCGAACCTGATAAAACTTCTGCCGGTAGGCTGGCCTGGTGGGTGTTGACGAAAGGCCATGTCAAAAATTCGTTTCCAGTTTTGTTTAGTTTATTTATTTTTTTTTTTTAAATTTTAAAAAATTATATTGAAATTTTTTTTTATATATATATTTCATTTTTAAAAAGATCTATTTATTGTGTCCCCAGTTTGACGAATACGTGAAACTCTTTGACGAAGCCATTCGCACTGGTCGGACATCTCACAATGTCTCCATCGTAAGTTGTGTCACTTGTTGTGCGCGCGCGTGTTTAAAAGCTTAGTTCTAGGTTTACATCCAACTCTTTGGAAAGTCACAATACACAGTTTCTTTTTCAATGCTAGTTCATAATCTGACACATTCAAGGGTTAACCTGTGACGGGTCGTGTGATGGTGGTGAGAGACGTGGTGTAGTATGTTATAACGATTATATCTTCAAACCTTGAAGAAAGTGTGGGTTACTGGAAATTTGATCGAAAGAAATTTCGTCGACAGAAAACATGCAGCACATCCATTCACACAACACACACAAGAAGCATAGCTATTCACACAACACACACAAGAAGCATAGCTATTCACACAACACACACATGCAGCACATCCATTCACACAACACACACAAGAAGCATAGCTATTCACACAACACACACAAGAAGCATAGCCATTCACACAACACACACATGAAGCATAGCCATTCACACAACACACACAAGAAGCATAGCTATTCACACAACACACACAAGAAGCATAGCTATTCACACAACACACACAAGAAGCATAGCTATTCACACAACACACACAAGAAGCATAGCTATTCACACAACACACACAAGAAGCATAGCCATTCACACAACACACACAAGAAGCATATCTATTCACACAACACACACAAGAAGCATAGCTATTCACACAACACACACAAGAAGCATAGCTATTCACACAACACACACAAGAAGCATAGCTATTCACACAACACACACAAGAAGCATAGCTATTCACACAACACACACAAGAAGCATAGCTATTCACACAACACACACATGCAGCATCGAATCTTTTTTTCAGTGCACACGTTAAAATTTTCGTCAAATTTGACGCACAATTTTAACGTGTATACTAAAAAAAAAGATTCGATCAAATTTCCGTTCGATCAAATTTCCGTCGATCAATTTTCCGTCGACAAAATTTCTTTCGATCCAATTTCCGGATACGGTATGTGTGCCTACCTACTTGTTGAAATCGTATTCTCATTTTACAGGAGCGAGTACCGGCTCAGATAGCATCTATTCTCGCCTCCCAAGTTAACGGCTCCATCTATTTTAGCCCTTTTATCGACTATTTGGAAGAATTCAACAAAACTATGCCCAAAAAAGTCAGGTAATAATTTTGCACTTTTACAAAAAAAAAAATTGAAGAAAAAAAAATCTGATGCGTTATTTAATTACACACATTTTTTTTCTCTTAAAATTTAGAGAAAATGTAGTTTATAGAAATGGTCTTAATTAATATTTATAAAAAATTCAATTAGGACTTAATACACGCTAAGATTTGTCTTTAGAAAGTAGATACACTACTGTCATGTTTCCCTATTGTCTACGTTTGCCAGAGATGACCTCATTCACAGAGGACGCTTGGCTGTACAATCTGTACACGATGCGTACAAAAAACTGAAAGATTACATCGAAAACGTAAGCGCTGTGAAACTTTTTAAAAATGTATTTATTGTACACGGACGGCTTAAAGGCATGTTAAAACTTGATTCTATTTATTGTCTAATATATTCAGGGCAAAATAGTTACTGTGCTCCCATGCACAACAAAAAGAAACCATAAACTGTCCTTATTTCGAGAAAAAAACGACGAAGTCTTCTGAGAGGAGTCTAAAATATTTTAGAAATTCATCGGGAAAAAGTTTTGTTAAAAAAATTTACTTCACTCAAACGATTCATTCGTAAGTTAAATAGATATAAAACAGTGGCGGAAAGGGGTGTAAATGGGTGGTACTCCCCCCATGTAACACACTTTCCTTATATTGCGGGCGGAATTTGGGAAAACAGCAGAGGTGTTTTTTTCGTGAAAAAGGCGGAAAACTTCTTGGCACCACACCGGGCAGCACTAACCCTAGCTACGCCACTGTAGAGATTTTTTTACTCTTATAAAGTCGATACAGATTTATGAAAATGCATGTTTATTATTCTTGTTTAGGTTTATATGAAACACACTCGCCCCTACTGGGGTGTCGGCTCCCTGGCTAATGGGAGGAACTACTACAAGGCGTGTCTGCACTGGTATCTGTCTCTCAACATGACGCCTGAGGAAATCCACGAGTTGGGCCTGAAGGAAGTGGACCGAATTAGATCACTCATGCAGTCGGTGGGTGACAACACACATGCAGCGCAGCCATTTATGCAACACACACATGCAGCCTAGCTATTCACACAACGCACACATGCAGCGTAGCTATTCACACAACGCACACAAGCAGCCTAGCTATTCACACAACACACACATGCAGCCAGAGCCGGCCTTAGTCCACTGCAACCTATGCGGCCGCAGTGGGCCCCGCACTTATATAGGCCCCCCTCCCCGAATTTATTTTCTAACACAAAATCTTAATTTTCACGTATTATCCTTATTCCTACCCAGACTGGGCCCCGCGCAATCCGTTTCGCATAGAGCCCCGCAATTGTTAGGGTCGGTCCTGCATGCAGTACATCAATTCACGCAACACGCACATAAATCACAACCATTCACACAACAGACACATACAACACATTCATTAAAAGAATGCACAAATGTAGCATACACAGTCCTAGAATTTACACATGGAGCAACCCTATTTACAAAACACACACAGACTATATCACCATTCACGCAATATTTCATCTACGCTATTGTATAAAATGTATCTTTATTAAATTTTTAAAAAATTCTTCAGATTATGGACAAGCAAGGTTATGGGGGCTCCAATATACGAGATTATTTCACCCACCTGAAGGAACGTGACGATATGATCTATAACACCGAGGTGTGTACTCAGGTCTGGATGTGTACTCGCATGCCTGTTCACGTGCATGTGTGTAGATAGCTTGGATGTGGTAACACACTTATTTTTCTATGAGGATGAGAAGGCCGGTGTCAAGGGGTTAACAGAACAACGACCCAGCGACCCATGAAACGGAAACGTTTAGAGCATGATATGGGAAGGCTGCAGTGGCGTAGCGACGTGGGGGGGGCATCATGCCCCGGGCGCTACTCACAAAGGGACGCCAGATGGTATATTTTACAAATAATATTGTATGGTTTTCGAATAGGGGGGGCGCTAAAAAGTTATTGTGCCCCGGGCGCCAGTTAAGCTCGCTACGCCACTGGAAGGCTTGAAATATAGAACAAAACAACACTATGGACTTAACACGTTTCTGATTCCGCTGACACATTTTGAACGCAGTCTCCGCGATAGTTTCTATATCCTATAAGTTAACAAATCATCTCCTACAGTGCCATAACATTATTACTTTTTTCGTTTAATTTGTCTGTGTGCGCGTGTATGTGTGTGTGTGAGTGTGTGAGTGTGTGTGTGTGTGTGTGTTTGTGTGTGTGTGTGTGAGTACGCAAGTGTGTAAAAAAAATGATAAATATCCACGACTTATGACGCAGCGCCTCATTGCAACAAATAAAGTGCTTAAGATTTATTAGTGGTTAAGGAACTATTGAGGCGAGGGACACAAAAGTGAAAGTATCCGAAAGGCCGCACGAGGATAAATTCCAAGAATGGCGCAAAAAACACATGCGTACGTCATACTCATGATTAACGATTCTTCCTGATAGCCATTTGTATCTCTAAAACACTAATATGTTAACTTTGGCAAAAAACTATGGGTGTGTTACATGCGGCCTTAGGAATGTATCTTTTTTTTTTTTTGAAACAACTGCCAAATCATAAATGTAAAATAAAAATAAATGTATGATAATAAATGTATGATAATAACGGTAACTGCAGCATAAAAAGTATGAACAATTTTTTTTATCTTTATGCGCATCATTAAAAAGTGCGTGTGTTTTTTTTTTTGTTTTTTTTTTTTTAATTCAGGAGGAAGTTTTGGCCGAGTATGAGAATATAATTTCTAATCGTATTGAACCAATTCTCAACGAGCTGTTTAAAGACCACCCAGGACTGCCCATCAAGTGAGTTTTCTTTCACCGACTTATCGGTCCTGTTTTTTTAAAAATTATGATGAGTTGTCTTTCGTTACTTAAGTTTTTCGTTTTACCTACGTTATTAGTTCCTAAGGATTTTCAACAACAACAAAAAATAAATAATTAAAAAAAAATTTAAAAAATAAAAATAAATTATGTTTACTTTATAAAACTAATTTTAAAATTATATAATGACTTTGCATGATTAAATAAATAAATAATAGAATAATAGTTTTGGGAATATAACCTGTGTTTATAATATAATTAAATTTATTATTCATTTTTTAAACAGCTGCACTAAAAAAAATGTTCCATTCAAGTTTCCATGGCAACCACCAATAAATAATGAGGCGAAATTACAAATATATAACGAAGTGGCTATAGGTACACGGGTACCAGAATTGAGAGGTTGGGATTAAAAAAAAGATTAAAAATATTATTGTTGGGTTTGTAAGACCAAATGAGGTATCAAATGAAAGATAATTGAATGTACTATACGTTTGAAATCTTAATTCTTCAGTTTTACTAAAAATAAACTACCACAAATGACATCCGAATAGCATTGAGCCTAATGGTACTCGGGTGCGAATGGCGGCGCTGCGTGTCCGGGTCCATTTTGACTAATGCTATTCGGATGTCATTTGTAGTAGTTTATTTTAGTTAAAATGAAGAATTAAGATTATCTTTCATTTGATACCTCATTCGGTCTTACAAACCCAACAATAATATTTTAAATCGGTTTTTTTAATCCCAACATCTCAATTCTGGTACCCGGGTGCCAATAGGTGCAGCCAATATATAATTGTTCTATGGAGTCGTTAAATACAAGAAGTGTTTATATTCCAGGGTGGAGTCTATGTCGTGGGATGGGTCAAGAGGTCAGTACCTCTCCGGTACGTCAGACGGAACCAGGCCCGGCATATTCTACGTCAATACTTTCAAGAGGGTGTAAGTATCCTGGCCACTGACATGACGCACGTTGCTGTAACGCTATGTCGTGTCTCGTGTTTGCAACGGGAACGTCTTCGCCTTGACCGTGCACCTCACCTGGACCTGCAGGAAATGACCCCTTTAGCCTGCTAACCTTTAGCCTGTGATCCACCTGGACGTGACCCTTGACCCTGACTGACCCAACATGACCACGTAAAGATGCTTAACGTGAACCCGTGTGGCCTTGAAGTGGCCACCCATCTGGACATGATCACGTGACCCTGCGTGAGGTGACCCTGTTGAAACGACCCTATCATGACATGACCCTGTGCTTGACATGACTCTGTACTTGACATGACTCTGTACTTGACATGACCTTGTGTGTTTCATTTATTTTCGCAGCTTAATTAGAAAGAAAAAAAAGAGTTTGCCTTTAAATGTTTGTTGGTTTTTTTGTTGACATTTTCGTTTGTTTGAAACTGATTTAGCACTAAATGGTTTACGGCAAGTGTCAATAATTTTTGAGCCATTTTTAAATCGAAATTTTCCATTGTTTTATTTTCTAGTCAAAAAACTCCAGCTGCCGGCCCGGAATCCAAACTTAAATAGTAAGAATTTGTTTGCATGCTTATGTTGGAAATATCACGAAAAATATTACGTTCTGTTTAACAAGAGATTTCTCTTCCTACATTTATGTGTTGAAATGTTAAATTTTCTCATAAGTCTATTGCACCATTTTCTCCTGTTGCCATACACGCATACGTTAAAAGCTTTGTAGAAACGTAATACTATTGTACTATGTATAAAAAAAATCGTTTAATGTAAACGGCGCATTCTCTTCATTATGTTCTAGCCCAAAGTATACGATGATATCTTTGGCCATGCACGAGGCCAACCCTGGCCACCATCTACAAGTGAGTCAGAGAGAGACGTGATAGAGAGACAGAGAGGAGAGAGACAGAGAGAAGAGAGGGCGGGAGAGAGAGAGGGGGGAGAGTGAGGGGGATAGATAGATAGATATATGAATGGATGGATGGATAGATGAATGGATGGATGGATGGATGGATGGATAGATGGATAGATGGATAGATGGATAGATAGAAAGATAGATAGATAGATAGATAGATAGATAGATAGATAGATAGATAGATAGATAGATAGATAGGTAGGTAGATAGATAGATAGATAGATAGATAGATAGATAGATAGATAGATAGATAGATAGATAGATAGATAGATAGATAGATAGATAGATAGATAGATAGATAGATAGATAGATAGATAGATAGATAGATAGATAGATAGATAGATAGATAGATAGATAGATCGATAGATAGATAGATAGATAGATATATATATAGATAGATAGATAGATAGATAGATAGATAGATAGATAGATAGATAGATAGATAGATAGATAGATAGATAGATAGATAGATAGATAGATAGATAGATAGATATAGATAGATAGATAGATAGATAGATAGATAGATAGATAGATAGATAGATAGATAGATAGATAGATAGATAGATAGATAGATAGATAGATAGATAGATAGATAGATAGATAGATAGATAGATCGATAGATAGATAGATAGATTTACCATTATTTATCTATTTTAATGCACATATTAAAATGAAAAATCATAAAGTTAATCTAAACTAGTGTCATAGTTGTTTATATTTTCTCTCAATTATTATTATTTTTTTTTAATCGAATTTATTTGTAAACGAAAGAAAAATTAAATACGTCTATTCGTGATTAATGAGACATCAGCAGGAATCAATATTTTACGTGGCGGGCCACACATGGCCCGCGGGTCGGCCACCCCTGGCTCAATCCAACGTTTAATTAAATAGTAAAGACATGGTATGCGAGAGCCTGAATAAAGACAGCTGACCGTACCAAGAACCATGCTCAGTCGAACAGATTATTTTATGCAGCTGAGACATGCACGGCAAAAAGTACGCGCTCACATGTGCCAAAGAGTTCACGTCATCGTCAAAAATACACAGGTCTCTATGTAAATAATGTTGCTAACGCTGTACGGATGGCGCTGATTTCACTAAATAAAATCGAAGGGGCTATAGGTACACGTAAAACCAGAATTGAGAGGTTGTGATTTAAAAAACGATTTAAAATATTTTTGTTGGGTTTGTAAGACCAAGTGAGGTATCAAATGAAAGATAATTGAATCTACTATACGTTTGAAATGTTAATTCTTCATTTTAACTAAAATAAACTACCACAAATGACATCCGAATAGCATTGAGTCTAATGTGTCCCAGGTCCGAAAGGGGGCGCTGCATGTCCGGGTCCATTTTGACTAGTGCTATTCGGATGTCATTTGTGGTAGTTTATTTTAGTTGAACTGAAGAATTAAGTTTACAAACGTACAGTCCATTCAATTATCTTTCATTTGATACCTCACTTGTTCTTACAAACCCAATTAACAAAAATATTTTAAATCGTTTTTTAAATCCCAACCTCTCAATGCTGGTACCCGGGTGCCAATAGGTGCAGCCAAATAAAACTCCAGATGACTAGGCTCTAAAATACAGCAACTGCGTTTGGGTGCGTAATATTTTCTCTTGTTATACGGAAATAGTCTAAACTTAAAGATGGTTTCATAAGTCTGCACTATAAAAGGTGGGGGGGTGGGACATTATAATATTAATATAGTTCAGGGGCGTGAACAAAAAGCACGGTTACGTACCAGTGGGGGTGGGGGGTGCGGGCGGGCACGAACATGGATTCTTATAAAGAGCGTTACTTGAATGCATGTTCCGTCAGATGATTTTAGTTGATGGGAAGCTCACTAAATTCGACCGCCATCGTTTGGCGGGGCTATAGCTGGTTTCATTAGATTTTTAAAAGAAAATTTTCACACGAGGTGTGCATCGTATGACCGAATGCAATAAGAAAAAATTATATCGCTGAATATTAGGAAAGCAATATGCTCCGTAATGAAATTCCGTTAATAAGTGAATTAATGATGAATTTTTTTTTCTTTTTCATGGCATGTGCCTTCAGATCAGTTTCGCAGTGACCGCTGACCTACCTATCTTCCGGAAGAATAAAGAACACAGTGAGAAGTTCCGGGTGCCTTACGCCTTCCCATCATACACCGCTTTTATGGAGGTACGTTCTCGATTTTTTTTTTTCAATTCGATTAATTAATGAACTGAAGTGCATCTCGGCAGTTATACTACAGGGTTTGTCTTTCAATGGCGGAGATCTATTAATAGAACAACCGGGCGTTCATGGTAGCCCTGATCTCATGGTAGCCCTGATCTCATGGTAGCCCTAATCTCATGGTAGCCCTGGTCTTATGGTAGCCTCGATCTCACGTAGCCCTGGTCTCATGGTAGCCCTGGTCTTATGGTAGCCTCGATCTCACGTAGCCCTGTTATCATGGTAGCCCTGGTTTGATAGTAGCCCTCGTCTCTTTGTAGCCCTGGTCTCAATGTAGCCCTGGTCTCAATTAGTCTAGGTCTCGCGTACCCATTGCCTCAAAAATACCGCATCTCATAACAGTGTAAGCGTTTCAGAATGTACGAACAAGCTTAGATGTAATAAAATAAATTAAGACCCTGTGCAAGCGTTAGTCGTATTTTAAAAAAAAAACAACTTTTAAACACTGAATTCTTAAAATTTTATTTATGAAAAAAAATACTAATCCCCCCCCCCTATTTCCCACCTCTAAATTCGAACCTCTTGTTAATTAAATAATTTTTAAGTTACACCCCCCCTCCCTTTGATCCCTTCTTCCCATTTTTAAATGCTATTCTACTTTTGCATGGGGCGCCAGACTTGTTCAAACGATTTGGCTGAGGGGGCAAAGGAAGGGGGAAAAATGTTTGGAAGACATGGTAAACATTATGGCTACAGATAATCAATTTGTTTTACAGGGCTGGGCGCTGTATGCGGAGTATCTGGGCATGGAGAAACATTTATATGAGAAGGATTATGAATTGTAAGTACAGAAAAATACATGTTTTGTTTTTTTTTAAACTTTTATATGATATCCAATGTGATGGTAATTTAAACCTATTAAGTATGCTGTAATAGTAAAAATAGAGTTTTGTTATTTAAAAAAAAAACAGAAAACATGTTCCTGCTCTACTGAGCATCTGCATCAGAATAAACGCGATGAAAACTTTGTTCAGCTATCAGAACAATGGTTCAGTATTACTCGTTTTCAGGATATAAGCTCTTTTCGAACAATATTTTTTTAAAAATTCTTTATATTAACTTTGTTTTTGTTCGCGTGTTTAGAGCATTACCTTCGGACGGCTAAATCACCCACTTCCCGTCATCCAATCGAACTGAAACTTGGCACATAGAGTCTTTGCCGATGAGAACATTTTTTTTTTCTTCAAATTTTGAGCCCAACCTTTTCCCTTCAAACCACGAAATCAATTTTCTCTGTTATTAAAGGGAGGGTGAATGAAAAGTAATTTGATCCATGGGTGTGTTTTGTATTTGAGACGCATTTACGTATGCAGTAAAAATATAATGTATTTTTTACAGGGAAAATGAAGGAAATATGAAACGTCTTTTTTAACAGAACTTTACCCATTTACATAACCGCTTCTTAATAAATGATCATTTGCGTACAACTACATAAATGCAAACAAAAATCTTTGTAAAGGATTTATAGGACAAACTTTGTTTTTAGGGTTTTGTTTAATTTATTACGCATTTTCTGTTGATTTATTGAAACATTTTAGATTCTATAAATGCTTCATTAAAGATCTCCGTTCAATTTGTGCACTTTCTCATGAAATTAAATGCATTCTGATTCCCCCCCCCCCTTTTTAGGATGGGCTATTATGAGTCTGAAATATTCAGGGCAGCTCGCCTGGTCGTGGACACGGGTCTCCACTATTTTAAGTAAGTAATAAAAGTATTTAATCCTCATGGGAAAGACTGTCAAACAAAGAAGTGTCTTAGCTAAAGAATTCTTAGCCTTTGTGCAGGGCCGTAGCAAGCGAAAGCTGGGAATTCTTAGCCTTTGTGCTGGGCCGTAGCAAGCGAAAGCTGGGAATTCTTAGCCTTTGTGCTGGGCCGTAGCAAGCGAAAGCTGGGAATTCTTAGCCTTTGTGATGGGCCGTAGCAAGCGAAAGCTGGGAATTCTTAGCCTTTGTGCTGGGCCGTAGCAAGCTAAAGCTGGGAATTCTTAGCCTTTGTGCTGGGCCGTAGCAAGCTAAAGCTGGGAATTCTTAGCCTTTGTGCAAGCGAAAGCTGTACGCGGCGTTATGTCTAACCTTTTGCGACCATTCCCATGCGGAAAAAAAAAATTGTTTTATTCATGCTTATTTGAAAACCTGTTTTTTTTAACTTGTTTTAATTTCAGTCCTCGCGTTAAACATGTCTCGAATTTTAAATCACATCGAATCACATTATTTTGAAATAAGTATTTGAGCAGTGTCTTTGTTTTAACCCTACAGTTAAAACCCTTTTTAGAAATGTATCGGGGGTCGCTGGTGTCTTTGCTTCAATACAATTTGGTCCCCGGATCCAAAAAGGTTTGGATACACAGTGATCATTGATATAGGACAGGGCACTTCTTAGAATAACTAAAGGCTTACGGAGTGCTTCTTAGGATAACCAACCAAAATTTGTACTGAGTACTTATTAGAAAAACCAAAAGTTTACTCAGCACTTCTTAGAGTAACCAAAAGTTTACTCAGCACTTCTTAGATTAAACAAAGGTTTAGAAGTAAATGAAGACCAAAGATTTTTATGCAATTTTTTCTTCAACAAAAAATGTTTCCGATTTCTTCCAGCTGGTCCAAAGACGAGGCAGTAGAATATTTTATGAATTTCACAGCTGAGTCTAGAGAAGGTGAGTTAGAGAGTTAACAAATTTACCTATAGCCTTTGACCAGGTAGGTTGGTCGTTAACAGCTTCTGTAAAAACTGAAAGCTTCGCCAATAAATCGGTATCAGAATTATGTAACGTTGAAACTGACCCAGCAGATTAGCAAGACGTTTATCAATTCGTATAACTATATTATTTACACCACACAAAACAAAAGTTATGGAGTCCACAAAGCAAGAATGTGTCTAGAGCAGTGTTTCCAAAAGTGTGCTACGCGTACCCTGGGCGGGGGGGGGGGGGGTGTACGGGAAGAGTTTCGTGGGGGAAAAACTAACTATTTTTTGATGTTTTTAAAGTGTATGCAATTCTTTTTTTTTTAACGTGTGGTACTCAGGGTTACGAAAAATATAGACAGGGGTACCCGGATGTCAAAAGTTTGGGAAACACTGGTCTGGAGAAATAACAGAGAAATAATAGCACACACACACACGTATAAACGCGGGCGCGCACGCACTCACACACAAACACATGCACACATACGGTGGGTTAAGAAGGAGGGGCGATGGGGGAGGGGGACATCCGCCACGGCCCTGGGCGGTACTTTTGTACTTTATGCGAAGGGGCGACGTTTTCAGCCAAGAACAAAGCGGGGGGGGGGTGCAATTCTTGTCCCACCCTGGGTGACATTCACCATGGCCGAGCCACTGCACGCACACGTGCACAAAATATGACATGGTGACAAAAAGAGCCCCCAGGAAAATGTCCTCATTATTATCAAATTGTAGGTATTCTGGTTGAGGTTGACCGTTACATCACCTGGCCTGGTCAAGCTGTGACCTACAAGATCGGGGAACTGAAGTTCAGGGCCCTAAGAGAATACGCGGAGAAGGAATTGGGTAAGTTTAGATCAATGAGACGTAGAGATACTCGCCAATGAATAATGATTCTTTAAATACCTATTTCATTAATACTATTGTTATGTTAGTCGGAAAGACTGGGAGGGGGGCAGCTCTACCAATGCAGCATCAGCCAACATAAGATATTGCCAAAACATAAATGTTAAACACAAAATATTTTATAGAAAACAAATTATAAAATGGAATAATTTATACGACAATGGGAAATTGCACAAAGTTTTTAAAAAAATGATCTAGTTGTAGTTATTTTCATTAAAAAAATATCGTTCTATCCATTGTTTAAATACCTTTCTATCCACTATTTAATTACCTTTATATTCACTGTTTAAATATCTTTCCGTTCACTATTTAAATATCTTTCCGTTCACTGTTTAAATATCTTTCTATCCACTGTTTAATTACCTTTATATTAAGTGTTTAAATATCTTTCCATTCACTGTTTAAATACCTTTCTATCCGATGTTTAAAAACATTTCTATTCACTGTTTAAATACCTTTCTATCCACTATTTAATTACCTTTATATTCACTATTTAAATATCTTTCCGTTCACTGTTTAAATATCTTTCTATCCACTGTTTAATTACCTTTTATTAACTGTTTAAATATCTTTCCGTTCACTATTTAAATATATTTCCAATCACTGTTTAAAAACATTTCTATTCACTGTTTAAATACCTTTCCATCCACTGTTTGAATAATTTCCATCCACTATTTGAATACCATTCCATCCACAGTTTGAATACCTTTTCTATTCACCTCAGTTATAACTAAAAGTAAACTAACACTTCATCGACTGCTTGGAACTATCGATCTTATATCACCTATTTCTTTCACCTTTACAGGTGATCTGTTCGATGTGCGTGAATTCCACACGGCCGTGCTGAAAAATGGAGCGGTCCCACTGCACACTCTGGAGGACCAGGTGGTCGAGTGGGTCAAGCACCACCAGCACAAGGTCCACGAGCTGGGCGGCTCCGATGACTGCGACTGCACCACACCAGATCCCACGGTCAAGTCCAGATGTCAGCGCTCGGTCCCCAGAGACAACGGGTTCGGTCTCGTATCGGGACCCCATCCAATTCTCACGATCCCCTTCTTGTGTATACTTGTACTAAATTATTAGCGACTTCCTTTTCTTCTTCTTGTTGTTGCACATTTAAAATCATGTGATATTTGTTCTTTTTACGAAAGTCTCTCTATTCTGGGGTCAGTAGAAGTTGCAGTGTTTTTTTAAAAATTATCACAAGTTCATTACGCCAGCTAACGATAGCGAATTTTTTTTATTGTTTTGTTATCGTATTTTGAAATTTAAAAAAAAATCAACCAATTCCTGAAAGTGATTTTTTATAAATTAAATGTTAAAAATTAGAATGTTAGTTTGTTGGATGAATTGTTATCATTTTAAAATATTTTGTTGTTGTTGACAATCTTAAATAGTATTTGTTTCAAGTGGCATTATGATTATGGTGTGATTATTTTATTTGTAAATATGTTAAATTTGTAACTATATTACCTCGTGCAGCTAGTTAATGTTTGATTCAGTCAAACATTTTTTAAATGGTGACAGTATTATTTTAAGTTCATGTTCTTTTTAAAAATCGAAATCTTATTATTTTATTTTTTCTTGGATGACGTACCTAAATTTATCGGACGTAAAATATATATATATATACCCGTAATTTATGGAGTGACCTGAAGGACGATTCACGGTGTTATATCAGACTGACATTCTTAAGTTGACAAAGAGTTGCTTGTGATTTATGAGTTCATAGATGAGTACCAGAGTTAAACATGACACGGATATTTTTTTTTACACACCAGTATGTGACGAATTACTATTGATATCTCATTTTTAAAATATGTTTTCTTGCGGTTTGGAATAAATGTGTATTTTCTAATTTTTTTAAATATTGCTATTTACATTATTCAGTTTCCTGTGTCAAACTGTTTAGACTCCTTGAGATTCTTTTGTTTGTGCAAGTGTTCGCATCCTTGAGATGATGTTCAGGCACAGTGCTCCATTTGTTAACATTTAGAATAGAGAATGGAGCTGCATTAAAGCTGATGAGATTATAAGCGTGATGATGGGCAAATTAATAGACTCAAGGCGTTGGTAGTGAGCAGGGTGACAGTTGCTGGGGAAAGTGAGTGAGTCGGAGCGCTTGGGTAAAGATGAAAACTAACGTCTTTTTGTGTGTGTTGAAAGCACCAAAAATATTTTGCATTCACTTTCAAGCCTTTATTTATAAATGTCTCATTCAAAAAGACTAACAAAGAGAGCATTCGACACAAGGATTTCTCATCATATCAAATCTTTCTCTCAAACACGTCTACTTCAATGAACAGCGATATAAACACTAACAGCAGTCGCTAATCTAATGAACACATACAACATGTTGGACGTATTTATGTCTTTATGTGCTAGCATAAATAAACAACAACGTGCTGGCGGCCCCGGTGCCGCCCACCAGGTCCTGGGGCCGTTTGTCCTTGACATAATTAGCAGCGGCGTTGGCATGGGCAGCGTCCAGGGGGGCCATGGCCGCATAGCAAAAAGCTTGCCAGCCCTAAGGGGGAAAAACCCAAATGAGAAACATAATAAGATCTTTTCTTTTTTTTTGCTAACAAAGTACGTTATTTAGATTGAAACGGAGACATGTTGGCTAGTGGGCACACTTACAGAGATGAATGCCGTGCGAAGTTGTAAGAGTTGAACCAAGGAAGGCAGTCAGCCAACGTGTGGCGGGGTATGTCAGGGGGCTATACATTTAGTTCCGGGTACAGAACCCGTCAAACTGTAGGGTGGTGGACGCATGTCGACAGCTTTCCATAACGGTGGGGGATTCATTAATGTCTATTAACATGGGATGTGAGAAAGAAATGCATTCTGGGGAACTAAATACGTGCATCCTTTTTCGGGTGAACTTCGGAAGAACTGAAAGATACTGAGCTAGAAAAATTTACGTGACGTTTAAAAAGATCTTTAAATTGTAATATATCAGTGATTTTAAAAAATCTTTATCTTCATATTAAAAAGAATAGCCCCCCCCCCCCCCCAACCCCACACACACTTTAAAAAAAAAACATTAAAATTTCACCGATTTCTGGAAAATAAATTTGGCCTAAGTTGAAAATAAATTTGGCCTAAGTTGAAAATAAATTTGGCCTAAGTTGAAAATAAATTTGGCCTAAGTTGAAAATAAATTTGGCCTAAGTTGAAAATAAATTTGGCCTAAGTTGAAAATAAAATTATAAAAGTGTTGGACTGTGATAAAGCTTTAAAATAGATTAATTAGACACGAACAAGTTGTGTCAATATAACAATATATCTTATGTTAAGCTTTAATAATAATTTTATATATTATTACACAAGTAGACGTTTCGGCACATTCTTTCATCAGTAAAACAACGAAACATTTAAATAAATATACATTAAATTTACATTATATATATATATACATATATCCTACCTAAAAAGGTTGGGGGGTGGGGGGGCACGTACATTGTACTCAATAGATGGGACTCATATTTACATATAAAATAGAGCCATGAAATAATCAGCTAAAACAGTCAACACTTTTCTTTGTAAAATAGATACTTAAAGAGGAATGAATGAAAATAGTAATGGCATTTTAAAGGTTTAGAAAATTATACCTTTTTTATTTTTACCATTTGATATTTAAATTGTATTAGATAAGTAGACAGAGGTCTTTCTGAAGTGGTGTGAATGATTGAATTTAGTTCAAAGACATGGCTTTTCTGAACTTGTATGAATGAATATATTTAGTTCATATACAAACCGACCCCCACCCACCCACCCAAACGCCAATGTTAACATTTCAATGCTCATGACCATCATCAGTGGGGGGGGGGGGGGGGGTTGGGAGGGGGGGTTTGGGAGGGGTGGTTGGGAGGGGGGGGGGTTACTCACCGTGCCCAGAGCTCGGCTCAGGTCCGACGTCTTCTCCGCAATACCGTAGGACGGATTTGTACTCGGGTTGATGGCAGACTCACAGGTGTGTCGTATGCTGGCCGCCCATTCCTGAGAGACATTCAAGCAGACCAACTCAATATCGTACCAACATCTTAACACCGAGGTTTATAATGGGCAGGCCGAGGGAAATACAAATACTCAAAATGCATATACGTTTCTACATTATAAGGTCACTTAGGGTCGGTTCACACGATTACATTTTCCTTCATTTTGATCAAATTCCCCGCAAAAAAAAAGAAACCACGTACAAAATAGTGCGTTCATACAACAATTTGACGCGAAATTTGATCGTGTGAACTGACCCTAAAGCTATGCATATGGGGACTTATTTTGTTTGTGCTTGCGAGGGGGATGAAGTACTTTGAACGGGTGTGCTCGTGTGTAGTTTTTGTGGTGCTGTGTTTTGTGTTTAGGCGTGGCAAGGTATAGATTGTTTCATTTCTTTATTGGTATGGTTCACGTTGTACCGCGCTTCGAGCCTTTATGTGATGAAGCGTGATTTTCAAATAAACTTCATTATTATTATTATTAAGTTATCTTCGCGAAAAGCTGCGCGAAATGAGGTCCTGAAAAATACAGCATGAGCGTCTTGTGCGTAATTTTTTTTTACGCAAATACAGTCACAGAATAAATATGATGGTATAAATCTGAAATATAAAATTAGTGGGAATTTAGGATATTTATATAGGTCAGAGGCGTGGGAATTTCGATTTTCGATGACATACTTCACTGCTGCGTGGTCATTAAAAAAATTTAACATCGAGGCGGGGTCCCAACTCAAACATGATATATTACGGAAATGTGTTGGGACTTCCTATTCCAACTGTGCAACCCTTGGGGTGAACACTTTTAGTGGCGCTGATAGGTTGAGTGCCGCCCAGGGCGGTCGAGATTTTGTCGATAATACCATACATCTATATAATGAAGAAAAAATGGCCTCCCGGGGCGGACCTCCCTCTCAACACGCCTTTCCTACGCCACTGAGCCCTGTTTCTATTGATACAAGCCAACTGACAGCGTATTACTATACCGCTAGTCAACTCACCTGGTCCGTCCAGTACTTGGACACAGCTGTTGGTCTACTCACCTGGTCCGTCCAGTACTTGGACACAGCTGTCGGTCAACTCACCTGGTCCGTCCAGTACTTGGACACAGCTGTCGGTCAACTCACTTGGTCCATCCAGTACTTGGAGACAGCTGTTGGTCTACTCACCTGGTCCATCCAGCACTTGGACACAGTTGTTGGTCAACTCACCTGGTCCATCCAGCACTTGGACACATCTATTAGTCAACTCACCTGGTCCATCCAGCACTTGGACACAACTATTAGTCAACTCACCTGGTCCATCCAGTACTTGGACACATCTGTCGGTCAACTCACCTGGTCCATCCAGTACTTGGACACAGCTGTTATGGGTATCACTTGTATCCCCACGAGACATCCGTGCCTCTGAGGAAAGATGTTGGGGTCGCACGGCCAGTTGAGAGTGTAGGCGTAAAAGTCAGCCTCTGTGATCATGCCGACCACTCCAAAGTTCTGGAGAATCGGGGGGAAGTGGTTGCGGTTGTGGTTTCTGACCTGGGAGCATTCAAAAAATTATTTAATAAACAAAAATCAAATGAACTATATAAAAACAATTATTATTAATTTTAAATAACCAAGATCATTTCTTGTATCTATTCTTAACGTTCTTCGTTATGTAAAATATTTGTAGCAACGTTGTTCGTTATGTAACATAATTATAGCAAAGTTGTTCGTATGTAACATATTTACGTTTGTAAATAGGACTCGTAAGAGTAGATTGTTCAACGAAACATCAAATTCAAGGGACATTATTCTCTTCCTATTTCTTTTTTGAAGTAACTCTCAGAGAGAAGAAGTTTTAATTTTCACGCATGCAGTGGCGCCCCCTTCAAAATGTTTCTTAAATTTTTTTGTACAGTACACTAATATATGAATGGTTGGAAGGGAAAACATTTGGAACATTGTTTTTCAAAATAATTGATTCCGTCCACTTTAAAATTCTTTAACCACCCCCCTTCTTTTTTTTCCTCTTCCTTGTTTAAAACGATTATAAAAGCCTCTTAGGTCTTCGAAATTATCAGATTTCATCAGGTGAGATACAAAATAATTAATGTATGAAAAGACCCGTTATTTTTTATGGTTACTACTAATAATAATAGTTCAATCTTACAGTTAATGTTGATTTGATAGAATGAACAGAGACGTGTCATACCTGCCAATACTCCCTGACGGAAGCCACCTCCAAGGCCAGTAGGATTTGACCAGTCTGTTTTAAATTCTGATCGTTGAAGGCGTCACCCAGTGCTGCAAGACCGTGATAGCAGTTGATGCCCTGGGGCGGGGAAGGAACATATGGATCAAGCAAATTTTGAGGTGAGAATTTTCTTCCTGAGCATTTTAAACATGAACTGGTTGATTTAAGTGTTACTTTCTGCCCTGCAGATGTGTCGGCGCTATCTTTATTTATCGGTGGTGAATCGAAATTAATTAACAAATAAAATATTCTTTTGAGATTAATTATGGTCTTGGCATAAAACACACATAAAGCCAATACATTCCCATACAACTTGAGTCACGTGATCTTACCTCAGACGCCGACTCTTCCTGACGTATTCCAGGCACGAGCCCCGAGGCCCACGAAAAGCCGGTGTAGAGGTCTTTCTGCCTGGACACTGGGAAGTGAGGATCCCTGGAGCTTGGGTTTCCAACATCTCTTGCCAGGGAGTAGATGGCAGCCTTGTGAGCTTGGGGGCGAGATGTCAAACGTGACAGTGAAGCATTTCCTACAGGGCTAATACACATGGGTTGAAGACCAGACGTAACACACAGCAATGTAACAGTTCCGACATGGCTAATACACAGAGGTTGGAGACCAGACGTAACACACAGCAATGTAACAGTTCCAACATGGCTAATACACAGAGGTTGGAGACCAGACGTAACACACAGCAATGAAACAGTTCCGACATGGCTAATACACAGAGGTTGGAGACCAGACGTAACACGTAGCAATGTAACAGTTCCGACATGGCTAATACACAGAGGTTGGAGACCAGACGTAACACACAGCAATGAAACAGTTCCGACATGGCTAATACACAGAGGTTGGAGACCAGACGTAACACGTAGCTATGTAACAGTTCCGACATGGCTAATACACAGAGGTTGGAGACCAGACGTAACACACAGCAATGTAACAGTTCCAACATGGCTAATACACAGAGGTTGGAGACCAGACGTAACACGTAGCAATGCAACAGTTCCGACATGGCTAATACACAGAGGTTGGAGACCAGACGTAACACACAGCAATGTAACAGTTCCAACATGGCTAATACACAGAGGTTGGAGACCAGACGTAACACACAGCAATGAAACAGTTCCAACATGGCTAATACACAGAGGTTGGAGACCAGACGTAACACGTAGCAATGTAACAGTTCCGACATGGCTAATACACAGAGGTTGGAGACCAGACGTAACACACAGCAATGTAACAGTTCCAACATGGCTAATACACAGAGGTTGGAGACCAGACGTAACACACAGCAATGAAACAGTTCCGACATGGCTAATACACAGAGGTTGGAGACCAGACGTAACACACAGCAATGTAACAGTTCCAACATGGCTAATACACAGAGGTTGGAGACCAGACGTAACACACAGCAATGTAACAGTTCCGACATGGCTAATACACAGAGGTTGGAGACCAGACGTAACACACAGCAATGAAACAGTTCCGACATGGCTAATACATAGAGGTTTAATGTTTTATAGCTTTAAACTAATTTAAACCAAAAGATAGATAACATTTTCGAAAAGGTAAGCAGGGAAGAATGTATGGATTAAATTACCTAATTTAGGTCTCAAAAAAAGGTGACAGTTTATAAGTGGTGTCTTAATTGGTTACGTGAATGTTTTGAGTACATTGATCGTGGGGCCCTCAAAATATAGAAGAAGAAGAAGCTATAGACGTAATCAAGTATTGAAACAATTTAGAGGCTGTCTTTGTGAAAACGTCTCACTCTCTCTCTTTCTCTCTCTCTTTCTCTCTCTCTCTTTCTCTCTCTCTCTTTCTCTCTCTCTCTCTCTCTCTCTTGTAAGCAGCCGCCCAAGGCTCATCACAAGACATATTCTCAAACCGACATACCGTTGCCCCAGGCTCTGTTGTGTTTCACGTAGTAAGCCATGGCGTAGATGTAGTAGCCCAGGTGAAAGTGGTGGTCGTTGTAGTACGGGAATCCGTAGTCCACTCCCCAGTCTACGCCGGCATCCCCGGTGGCCCGCAGGAACAGACCACCCCATACGTCATCGTAGTGGAACTTCCACATGTTGTCCAGTGTGTCTGCGGGTCAGAAGTCGTTTCGTTAACAACAGATAGGCGTTATGCAGCGATTCTGTATAGCAAGTAGCATGGGCAATCACTCGTATGCCTCTCAGAACATAATGCACAACCCAGGCACCCCATTACAATACAAGAAAACAAAAAACAATGAAAAGATATCAAAATAACAAAGTTTTTGGACAGATAAATTAAGTTTATGCAAGTACAATGTGGCGTTTGATTTTAATTTTTATTTCATTTTGTTTTTGAGGTTAAGGGATTCGCACATTTGCAATATACCATCTAATCCCCCTAAACTTTAAGATCCATAATCTTTTTTTACAGAATTGTTTACTGAGGGGGTGTGAGTTAAAAATAAAATTCATGAAATAACCATTTAGCAAAAAGTGGTTCTCAACCTTCCTAATGCCACGACCCTTTAATACAGCTCCTCGTGCTGTGGCGACCCCCAAACCACAATATTATGTTCGTTGCTACTTCATAACTGTAGGGCATATGCGCTTTCCGATGGCCTTAGGCGACCCCTGGGAAAGGGTCATTCAACCCCAAAGGAGTCGCCACCCACAGGTTGAGAACCGCTGATTTAGCTGAAGCTTCAACAAGAACATTTGTAAATCTTAGTTATTAACCGAACTAGCGTTTAGTCAGCTAGTCCGGGTGTTCCCGTGAAGACGAGTATAATGGCATGCTACCAGTACGGTGAACTAAAAACAACCCAAAAAAAAGTTAGTGACGAAGTTGCAACCATTGTTTAACTCAGTGGTTCTCAACCTTCCTAATGCCGCGACCTTTTAATGCAGTTCCTCATCTGTTGGCGACCCCACAAACTCAATATTATTTTCGATGCTGCTTCATAACAGTAAAATATATGCGTTTTCTGATGGTCTTAGGCGACCCCTGTAAAAGAGTCATTCGACCCCTCCCCCCCAAGGGGTCGCGCCCCACAGGTTGAGAACCACTGGTTTCGCTAGAGGCGTTCATAGCGTTGGCGGGGAGCCGAGAGGCAAACAGATCACTTCAAATACAAAGTATTTCAACAAATAAAATAAAGATGAGAGTGAGAGGGTCTACTTAGATCTTCCTTTGAACCTTGAATTCTAAGCCATCTTTCAAACAGGTTCTACATAGATCTTCGTACGAACCTTGAATTCTGAGCCATTTTTCTAGACAGTCTTTGATGGAATTCTCCAGCCTGGTGTAATGGTTCGTGTTGAAAGCCCGGGACAAGCTGGCAAGTCTGGTCACCATGCCGATGCCTTTACCGCCGTTGTAGCTGTCGGTGTGGGCGCAGATGGCGTCCAGATTTTGGTTCTGAGAGTCTCTTTCGATGGCGGCCAGAACGTCCTGAGAATTTGAAGATAATATAAGATATTATGGAGGAAAAAAACAATGTGTGTTTTTAGTTTGCCGTAACTGTTCTAAAAAGCGAAATGCTTGTGTAGATCGATGCAAACTCCAAACATCATGAAATCAGGCATCTGAATTTAGCCGTACGAAGCTATAACCATTGGTTTAGATCAGCGGTTCTCAACATCTGGGCCGCGACCCCTTTGGAGGTCGAAAGACACTTTCACATGGGTCGCCTAAGAACATCGGAGAATACATATACTCTACAGTTATGAATTAGCAAAGAAAATGATTTTGTTGTTGGGTGTCGCCACAACATGAGGAACTGTATTAAATTAAAACAACGGATTTATTTACGACATTTGACGGAATAAAGGGGATATGATATAACCAGCAATAAATATGTTTGATTTCGGGGAGGGGGGCACATTACCTGCAGCTGAGTGGGGTTAGCTCTCACTCTAGCCACGCCCTGGGGATCTGGATCAACCTCCGTGTGGAGTACGTCATACTCCATCAGCCAATCGTTTCCTTCGTACCCTTTAAAGGTGAAGGGTGTGTCGACAATTTTATCTGAGTGAGACTTGGTTAAAATGAGCGCCTGGAACAAAAAAAAATATTTAATTTAAAAAGGGAAATGAAATATTGATAGATTTGGTGATTTCCAAAAGGAGGTAGATTTTAAGAGCAAGACTTGTGGGCATTGAGAAGAAGCTACTTTTTTATCAAGCCTCTACATCTGACCCTGTACTCCAAATTCATTCACTGAAAAAAGTCATATTTTTGTGAGCCTCTAACAATTTCCAAAGTGTCATTTTACCAAGAAAATAAAAATATATTTTTAAAGGGTGTTTCGGAATAGAGAGGTTTGTTGTTGTTGTTTTTGTAAAGACTTCTAATCTGCTAGCAATGCGTGATTAACTGTTCCGTTATCTAAATTAACTAAATTTCAGTGCAGCTACCAGGCCATGATCAGCAAATCACACCGGCTCATTAATGAAATTAGTAGATGATTGAACGCTAAAGAAATGAATGCTAAAGAAATGAAAGCTACAGAAGACGTTTTATAGTTACTTTAAAATGTGGTTTTGGGGAAAATTCTTCTAAATTTCAATTTCAATTCAACAATATAAAATTTAACTCTTATGTGAAGGTAGCTTATTTCGTTCTCTTTGAATATAGACTGAGAGACAACTCATTATGATTGGGGGGGAAAAAAACGGAATATGAATTTTGCAGAAGAAATAGTAAGCACATAATAAGTGTTGCTTGGCCAGAGACAAACGAGTTATTATTAAATGACAAAATACAAGATAGCTGGAAAATTTCACTTACCTGGTGTGGCATGGCGACCATTAGTAGTGTACCAGACCTGGCAGCGGAACCGGACGCGTCCACGGTCTCCCAGTCAAAACTGACGTAGCCCTTGTTCCTGGCATTGCTGACACAGTACTTTACCTGTGGTTTGTAAGGGTAGACCCCGGCGTACTTGTCGAAATAGTTAATCTGAGAACCGTCTCCTCTCCTCGACGCCCCGGCGTAGGCCACCTGCAATATCCCGGTGAACTGGCCGCCCCCCGGGGGCTCGAATCGGATCAGCTGAGCGCCCTGGTCGATGCGCGCCAAGACCGGGGAGGAGAAGTAAAGGATGAACTTCCGGCTCTGGTCGGGCAGGTCGGTCCCGGGCTCGCTGAGCTCCATGACGAACTTCGTGTTGGCCTGCGCTATGTCTCCGGCCGTGTAGGCGTAGTTCACGTTGACAGGGGCAGATGTCACGTGGGATGGACCCTGTGTGGCTTGGGGATTGCCTCCAGCACCGTCTGTGATGGTCGAACCGTCGCATTTGCTTTGGTACGGATGCACCAGCCAGTCCGCTCTGGGGAACGTGGTCTGTCCGATGATGTTTACCGCTAATCTGAGAACGTGGTTTTTTTTGGGGTGGAAATAGGATAAAGGTAAGTGAATACAAAAGGTATGCGAATACAAAAGGTATATTAATACAAAAGGTATACGAATACAAAAGGTTTACGAATACGAAAGATACGCGAATACAAAAGGTATGTGAATACAAAAGGTATGCGAATATAAAAAGGTATACGAATACATTCCATAATAAATACACGTGAACATTTTTTAAAAAAAAAACGACATAAAAATGGATGAATCAAACACATTTAAAGATTTTCATTGAAGTCACAGGGGGAAGCAACAATCACTTTATATTCAATTTAATAACAGAGCCATAAGTTATTTAATGAACCGTTCGAGACAGGGAAACGTACTTGAAATCATTGGCCGGGGCCTTGGTTCTGATTGTCACCTTACTGCCACTGTGTTGACAGGTGGCAGATGTACAGGTGTGCATGCCAGGTGTGAATGCACCCACCCATGTCGAGGCTGTTTCTATGGCAAACTGGAACTGTCAACAAAAAGAAAGTTTTTTTTTTTTGCTAAGTATAAAGTGCTTGTATGACTATTAGTGGGTAAAAAAATTTAATGTTGAAGACCCTAGGTACATTTTATGCTATTTAAAAAAATATATTATTATTATTATTAATCATTTTTTTAAAAATAATTTTTTTTATTATTATTTTTAATCATTGGTGTTTGTATACGTGGAATGTAAGATTATTATTTTTATTGAAAATTTTGTTTTTTTTCCAAATTCTTTGGCCTTGGTTATGTTGATAGTATTTTCTTATCTAACGTGAGAACTTCTCAGCTGCTCGAATTGACCAAATAAGCCAAGGGAGGTTACACAAATTTGGTCTACATATTTACGGCCTTGTCATTATTATCATTATTTAGATTTGAGCGTAATTTGTTTTACATCAACTCCCCCCCCCCCCCCCCCCCCCATTTAAATGAAGGTATTTTTCAACTCATATTAGCACATCCTTTAACCTTACAAGGATCCCCACAATATAGTAGCATTTTATCAGTATTATTAATGTTATTATTATAATCGCTATTCTTTTTTTTTAATTGAAAAGAGAAATGTATACATTTTAAATCATTTTTTACATGAATAATTTACGACCATAGTAACTCATTGAGCAGTAGACAAACTTAAGCTTTAATTGTTTTTTAAATTTTTTTTTTTTTAAATTGAACAACGAGCACATTGCGGTAATGTTTTTACAAAAATATACTATATTATTATTTTTTTTAATTTAAAAGGAGGAAAAGAAACCAAACAAAAATGTATGATGTAATAATAATATTATTATGTAATAAAGGATTGGCACAGTAGATGGGCGGTGATTTTCCTTGTTATTTTAATGTTAAACTAAAACCGATTCACGTTGCTTTATAACGTTTTTACAAAAAAAAAAATTTTTTTTTAATGTATTCTGATAAAAGAAATCTCCAAAATTAGATTTCAAACTATATACATACATATATATAATTTATTTATTAATTATCTATTTAATTTTTTTTTTTTTTGTAGGCAAGGGAAGGAGGGAAGATTTAAGAGTGATGTTATAAACATGGCAGATACAAAAAAATAAGACAAAATCTACTTACATGATCCAGACCAGGGAATGCCTCCGGCCCCAGGTCAACGACGATGGTGACGTCACGAGATGCGGCGCAGGTCGCCGTCAGTGAAATGTCCCCGGCGGCCCTGGACTCCACGTCCCTCTTCCCCCCGCAGGTGGCCTCCCCTGGATGGTTGGTCCAGTCTGACGGCACCAGGTAGTGACCGATGTAGTTGACAGCGTAGCTCATGACCCCTGTGGGAGTGGGAGATGGTCGGTTCGGAAGACATTCAAAAAAAGGGACGGCTAGGGTGACATTTTTAATCTTATAAGACCAAAGAGGAAGTATGACGTCAGTTTGATTTATTTTGCACTTTGAGACAAAGACTGCAGGGTCGGCGCAAGAAAAGGCTGCGTCCGGGGCAAATCGTGAATTTCGGCGCCCTCTTTCCCCCCCAAAAAAAAGTATATATTAATATATAAATATAATTCAAGAATGTCTATTTTGGCGCCATTTTGAAGATGGTGCCTTGGATAGATCCCACCTTCGCCTCGTCCCTGAAACAATGTGCCGATGTTTGAGCCAAGATTGGAAACGCAAAAGGAGGAATAATTTGTTCTTTTCCATTATAAAGCCCTTCCATTTAAAGTTTGCCGTAACCATATCTAAGACTATAACTATAACTTGTATGTTTAACATGTACTGGACTATTTAAACAAATAAAGTTTATTTAAGATTGTAGACCATTATAACATTTCCCTATGGCACACGTAATACTTAGACGTTCAAAGGCTCTCTTATTAATTTTGTTTCGTTTCTTTACATTCATAATTTCTACATTTTAGCCCACATAATACTAAAACCTTTAAAAAGGCTATGTTAATAATTTTGTTTCAATTCTTTAGATTCATTATTTCTATTGTTATCTTAAAAAGCCATAATTATTAGAAGACTATGCCCCTGACCTGATGAGTTAGGGATCCTGATTCTGATGGTTTTCCCGCCGTCTGAAGCCGTGCAGTGGGCGGCGTCACAGGTTCTCATGAAAGTGTGACCCCAGTTACTTTTAGGGTCAGCTGCCCACTGGGTGGACAAAACAGGAACAATAAAGTATAATTATGTAGCATTCAGAAAAACAGACATTCCTGAATTGAGTATTTAATTTAAAAACATGACGCCCATTTTCAGAATAATTTGTGTCACCTGCCGATACTAAAATGGACGAGAAACCAAAGGTTGGCTGGAAATTTTTTTACAACACTGGCCTGAAATATAACCTATAGAACAGGCCTGCACGGCATACGGTCAGCGGGATGCATGTGGCCGGCAAGCACCCACTTGGCGGCCCGCGAAGTAACGAAATATTCTTTATTATTATTCTTTTTCTAAATAGGCTTTCCCCTCTGTCCTATTATCTTTCGGCCCTCACA
Source organism: Omphiscola glabra (assembly GCA_964017045.1). Taxonomy (NCBI): domain Eukaryota; kingdom Metazoa; phylum Mollusca; class Gastropoda; family Lymnaeidae; genus Omphiscola; species Omphiscola glabra. Next base: position 16,149,705 of record OZ024809.1, on the reverse strand, counting down.
AGTTTTTCATCAAGTATTACGGCCCGCCTTACATTTTGAGTTGTGCGGGCCTGACCTAGAAGAACAAAACATAGGGTTTCTGTTATGAACCAAAAAAACAACAACCCCAAAACAACGTGCAACCATTTATTTGTCATTCATTCCATAAGTAACTGGTTTTAAAGAGAGATAGTGTTCGGAAGACATTAAAAAAAATATTATTATTAGTTGTCTTATATAGCGCGTTACCCCAGCCTAGGGCTCACCGCGCTGTAAATAAAATATTAGAAAAAGAGACATAATCGTGACAATAAAATAAAATGCATTTATGTAATAAAGAACAGCTGTATAAAGACAAAACAAAAACTAATGCATATTCACCACATCCACCCCAGAACTTTTACATGACAAGCCATGGACGGCGGTCAGCAGCATCGTTTATCGGTCATAACTGGGGCCGTGGGTAGATACAGACAGGTAGTGCCATTGGCGTTGGTTCCCAGGCATGGTGGGCGGTACGGGCAGAGATGTTATCGGGAAAAAAGTACGGGAATTGTTCAAAGAGACATGGGTGTCACTAACGGGGGGGGGGGGGGCGGTGGGGGTGGGGGTGACGACTAGCCCCGGCGTCACATTAAGAGAATTCATGATATTCTATGTATTCAGCTTAGATTATATCTATCTTAAACGATTTTTATTCTTTTGAAATTTAAGCAAATTCGCGGATGGATTTAAAAAAGAAAAATTATTTTTAAAAAAAACTATCCCTTGATAAACTTGAATAAAACAAATAAAAATTCAAGTAAACAGTATTGACTTTTTTAAAAATTTGGTCACCCCTAGTTACACTACACACTCACCTGTAGAAGTGACAGGTCCGTGACAGCTTTGCTGTTGTGGAGTGTTATCGTGAGCACGCCTCCGTGACATTCACCTTCAATGCTGCCACTGCCTCCATCACCGGCTTTATGCAAATTATATGTTTCATTGTTAGTCTTACCCAAATTATATGTTTCATTTTTAGTCCAACCCAAATTATATGTTTCATTGTTAGTCCTAACCAAATTATATGTTTCATTGTTAATCTAACCCAAATTATATGTTTCATTGTTAATCTAACCCAAATTATATGTTTCATTGTTAATCTAACCCAAATTATATGTTTCATTGTTAGTCCAACCCAAATTATATGTTTCATTGTTAGTCCAACCCAAATTATATGTTTCATTGTTAGTCCTACCCAAATTATAATATGTTTCATTGTTAGTCCTACCCAAATTATATTATGTTTCATTGTTAGTCCAACCCAAATTATAATATGTTTCATTGTTAGTCCTACCCAAATTATAATATGTTTCATTGTTAGTCCTACCCAAATTATAATATGTTTCATTGTTAGTCCTACCAAAACAACAACAAAAATTATCCATCCTAATTAAGACATTTAGAATAAAGTCTATTCTGCGAGAAACAAAATTTCGCCAATGTTATGAATGACTAAAAAAAATTAATAGGCTATTATTAAGTATTATTTATGGCAAAGCTTGAAAGAGGAGAACAACTAGGAACAAGCAAATATTTTCGGCAAGTGAGAGAAAGAGAAAGACAGAAAGAAAGACTGGAACAAGTAAAAAGAACAGTTGATGCGACAACAATTGACATATTTGCGCCTATTGCCTCAGTTCTTCTGACCCCCCGCTGGGTGGCCTTTTCAACCAATGAAATATCCTCTTCAACACCAGGCACAGAGACATTGCAAATCCCCTCTACATGCATAGGAGCCAGCATGATAAATAAATTGATTGTGGGCCCTTTATATACATTATATATAGAAGAAGAAGAAGAAAGCGATTAAGAGATATAAAACGAGAGGGATACAGAGGTGAGAGATGGATAGACAAAGATTAGTTAGAGATGGAGCTATACAAAATATAAAAAGACATATTAAGAAAAATATATATTTTTAAAAAAATAATAATTTTTAAACGTTCCAATCTGTTGATTAGGACTGTCTGACCTGACGGTAAAACGGGACATTCAAAGTTGGTGGCGTGTCTGTTGATGGAGCTAAGACAAAACGGCTTTACAATGGGATTGGCTGACTTCAAGACGTGCGTCACGAAGGCGGAGCCTCGAACAATAGGTACCTATCAAACAATTATATTAAACTTATAAACATAAAAATCCCATTTGATTGATATAGAGGTCATGTGATTTTTGTTTTATCATGTGATTTTTTTTTTTTAATTTTACTTTTTTTTAAGTATATTTTTGGGTTTAAGGGATTTGTTTTTTAAACACCGCGTTCATATTTTTTAAAGTTATTTCTTGTAGGTCTCTGTCTATTGCTCAGATATCTCAGTTCCGCCAGTGAGAGCATGCAGTTTAATTAAATATTGTATTGTTGTTACATAAAGAGATGCTGTTGAGTATTTAAAGCAGATATAATTTCTCTTGCAAAATAAACATTGTAAAAAATCAAGCACCCACCTTAAAATGTGTGTGTGTGTATATATATATATATATATTATTTATATATTGTGAAAAAGAATTTTGTTTGTTCTAGATTTTTTTAAACTGTTCATTCTGTCCGTTTTGACGGGTAATTAACTATTGATATAATCGCATTGATCGCTTGCTTTACCTCCATTGAGCTCCCACCGGAGTGGTAGGCAAAGTTGGCATATAGTTCACCAAAGGCCGTCAAGGTGGGTTCACCAGCACCTTGTATTCCAACACGGACACCTGATTTACCTGAAAAAAAAGAAAGGTAGGGAGAGGGAAATAACAGATTTTTCAAAAAATTGTTTTCTTACAATCGAGAAGTATGACATAAGTATATGACATTTTTGTGATTTTTTTGTTGTTATGGTGTTACATACTTAACATAGTCTAGACTTATCACCTGACCTCCATTACCCCCCCCCCCCCACCCCTCCATCCCTCTCCCCAACTGGATATGTCGTGACGTACCTGAGAAACCAGACTTGGGATTTCCATCGGGTCCCGACGTCATCTGACGCATGTTGGAGCCCATGTCGTTGAGCTTGTTCCAGGGCTTTCCCTGCTCCCAGGCAGATTGCTGCTCCATAAAGTCGGTCCTCTTGGGGTCAGTCCAGCGGTCCATCGTGTAGGAATCTAGCGCCACCCCATCAGTCGTCAGTAGAACTGCAGGCACCGGAAAATTGTATGATAAGACAAATGCCGACTTAGTTTATTATTAGAAGCTTGATCACATGGATTGTTTAAGTCACGTGATCGGATTGTTCAAGTCACGTGATCGGATTGTTCAAGTCACATGATCGGATTGTTCAAGTCACGTGATCGGATTGTTCAAGTCACATGATCGGATTGTTCAAGTCACGTGATTGAATTGTTCAAGTCACGTGATCGGATTGTTTAAGTCACGTGATACATTTTTCATAATTATTTATTATTGACCATTTTAAAAAACACCCGATTTTGAAATACTTCTATAATTGTCCGAGACAGTCGCCATGAAAGCTACAATTTGATAGTCGGTGTATTCTGAAGTATTTATTTATACCGTCAATTAAAAGTAGACATTAGATACCAGCTCGATAAGCTGGTGTTTAAGCTAGGCAACTTGGAAATACGCCTTGACCAGTCTAATCTCATCTTTGATATCACAAGCCCTTGTGAATAACTTTGATACTACAGGCCCATGAGTCTATCTTTGATACTACAGGGCCATAAGAATTACTTTGAAATTTCAGGCCTATGAGTCTAACTTTGATATTACAGACCTATGAGTCTAACTTTTATATTACAGACCTATGAGTCTAACTTTGATATTACAGACCTATGAGTCTAATTTTGATATTACAGACCTATGAGACTAATTTTGATATTACAGACCTATGAGACTAACTTTGATCCAACAGACCCGTGCTAATTACTTTGATATCACAGGTCCGGATAATTTATTTGATATCATAGGCCCTTGAGAATTTCTTTGATATCATAGGCTAATGATAAACCCACGATATCCACTTACTTTGATAGGGTGTCTGTATGATGGGCCAGATGTCCTTGTTCTTGATGTGATTCGTGGCGAAATGTCCCGTAGGAAGCGGGCCGCTCTGTCTTAAGTTTCCAACGCGTTGTGGCGTAGCCTTCACCCCAAGCTCGTGGGTGACACCGAATAACGTAGCCGGGTTGGCAGTATCCAGGGGCGTGTCCTGCGCAGCATGACAGTCAGGTACATTGGGCAAGACACTTTCTGTCACGCCCACTGGATGGAGTGATATAAATTTATGGGGTAAATATATTTTGATCGCTTAAACCAAAAGTTGACGACTAGTTATAGCCCGCCAAACAATTGCGGCAACAATGCGCGAGCTTCCCATCTACTAAAGTTTCTTGGCAAAACATGAATTAAATGAATGTACTTTATAAGAATCCCAATTAGTGCTATTTTACCCCCCCCCCCCCGGGTATTTCACCGCACACTTTCTTCACACCCTACAACTATATTAATATTCCTAAGCCCCTAACCCTTTTACAGCGCAGTTTTATTACATCATATTTAAATTCAGACTATTTCCGTTGTTCAAAACGTATTTTTATTAATCTCATTAACACAGTTATCTAGAATTTTATTTTGCGCGCTGTTGAAATCACCATTACACCATACAGTCTTTCATGCCTAGATAATTATATTTATTGATGTCATGGAATGGAATGATACATTCAAGAAAACTTCTTAAAATAATTGAAGGGCTGAGTAGAAAAAGTACGTAAGTTACAATTTTTCAAAAATGAGTTAAGACAGGCATTAAATTTGATTACTTCCCCTGAATCATTCCTGTAAATATCATTCATGAAAAATGTCCATAAGTGTTTGATACAGAGTTACCTCGAGCAGATTTTAATGTATCTAAATAAGAATTTTAAAATTTTAAACTCAATTTTCTCAAAACTTCAAAAATACACTTAAGTACTTTTTCTACTCGGCCCTTCAATTAGTCTTCAATTCTTTTTCTTTTTTTTACGCAACCGCCAAAAGAAGCAGCCATCCGTATAAATTCGATGACCTCACTCTGTACAACACGTGTTGTCCTTTGCCATTTAAGGGGCTGTCTTATAAATGAACCTTTACGTTTTAGACAGTGTTTAAACTAAAGAATCGTCAAGTATTCTTTTTAACAAATGGGCTTTACAGAAGAAGCCTAGTGATATTTTTTCGGAAATGCAACAACAACAAAAAAGGTATTTGAATATTTTTCCAGTGACAATTCGTCGTAAAATAAATGTTATATCTAATTGATATTTATTTTTATCTTAAAAGAATTAATGTTTTCTTATAGGCAATCTCTTTGCAGTAAATATCAGTCTGTTCCAACAGCCAATCGTCTTAAAGTAGATATATGCCTTACTTTCAATTAGTATCAGCGCCTTAGCAGGGAAGCTGCGCCTGCGGCAAAGCCTGAATTTAATTTTAGGCGCACGTTTCCCTAATATGTATAGTATATTATATAATATATACATAATCATATGATTATTTTGCATGAAAAAAATGACTACTTTGGCGCCTTCGGAAGATGGCGTCCGGGGTGGGTGCTCCATTCTCCCTCCTCTCGCACGTTCCTGTCCATCATTGTAAGTGTTAATTACAGTTTAAAACTCCCCCAAGCCTTATCTCACTCCGTTCACTAAGATTATTTCATAGTCATCAAACAGAAAACTCATCATTCTGGTAAATTTAAATATGCAACCAAAAAAAGAAATTATTATTTAATATAATTAAGATCCTTTTAATTATTATTATTTTTTTTTTTGCGATTTAATTTTTTGACGGATGTTATAATAATATGACTTCTGAATGATCCCATATGACATCTGAATGATCCCATATGTATTTTTTCTGATCCTAGCCAAGAGATGTACTTACACAGTAACGAAAACAGTAATGGGATCAACATGTTCACTGCAATCCAAACAATCGTGCTCCTCAATGGTCTCGATTATATACGTTGCTTTGTTCCTTATCTATTTGGTCCGTTTCTTTAACTACTCTAAGGTCAGAATGACGTATGGGTTACACTTCCAACGGCGTGTCAGAATGAGGTATGGGCTGCGCTTCCAGGGGCGCGTCATCTTTAAATAAATATCGTTTCCATACGAAGTGTAACTGACTTTGTGGAAAAGTTGTCCATTTCCGTTTCATTCACCGGCTTTTGTCGACTTTATTTCGGTTTTTCGTCACAGCCTCTGCGTGTCTTTAAGGGTCAACCAACCTATCTAATAAATTTAAGGGTTCCCTTACAACCTTTGCTTATAATAAAGTTATGGGTTTCCCAACACACATGCCACGGCGTAGCAAGAGAATGTGACGCACGAAACGATCCTTGAATCGGCCACCCTTCACTCAAAAAAATCACTCAACATACAGAACTAAGAACAAAAATATACGCCATATCATATATTATATCATATAGTCAGTGGGCCGGAGAATCAACCTTGATAATGTCCCCCCAAACCCCGGGGCCCCTTTTCCATCCTCACTCTTCCTCATCCAGTGAGCACATGATTAAATAAAGTCATTGATTTCCCAACAACACACGCTTATATATAAGTCATGCCTTTTTCCTCAATAACACACACTTCCTGCGTCATAGACATTCCATAAAACTCGAAGTTAAGGAATCTTCTCTAAGTGGTTATTTTAATTAACTTCGAACACATGTTAAAAAAAAAAAAAAAATTTGTATGACTGCGGGGGTAGAATTGATTGATTGGTTGATTGATTGGATATTTCTATAGCGCTGGTATCCATGCTTCTTTAGCATGCTCACTGCTGGTATCCATGCTTCTTTAGCATGCTCACTGCGCTCTGGTTTTCATACATCTGTTTAAACCAAAAAGTTTTTCAATGTTTCTTAAATGATGTTTTATCCTTTTCAATACCCCTCAAAGATTGAGGAAAACTATACCATAATTTTGGCGCTATCGCTTCAAAAGACTTTTTCCTGTGTTCATCCACACTGGGAATTGTAAGTAAGGACTATGTAGAAGACCTCAGTTTCTTTAAGGATGCGTGTTTATGAGTCAGTTCTTCCAGATATTCTAGATTAAGCCTCGTAAAAACGAAAGGACACACGTTGTATGAACACTCCCATGCTATTTAGACTCATTGGCTATTGTAGTTACGTTACTGGCTACTGGCTACAGGCTACACCTAATATGTTTAATAACCACTGAATCTCAAACTGTCAAAGCGTCTGAGATTGGAAAAAAAAGGGAATTCTAATGACTTAATTAGCATTTTTTCCGCGCCTGGTCACTGGAAACGTCATATACAGAGGAACTTTCTTTTTTAGAATTCTGCATTCAAGACTGTTATACACAGATTATGGTATCCAGTATTGCCATTTTTTTAAATACCCAGTAAGAGAACCATTGGTATCCCCCCACACCCTAGATCCCCAAGGCACTTGCGGGAGGCACCCAGCGAGAGAACCTCTGGTGCCAGCACACAAGATTGCCATGGAAACTCTATTGGCGCCTTGGGCGGGGGAGGACCCAGTGAGAGGAGTGCTGGTCCCAGCCAATAACGTTGAAGTTGCCATGGCAAATCTATTGACATCACTTATGGGGGACGGTGAGCTTCCAGACGACGGATTTCTTCGTGAGGGCTACTAAATATGTCACATTGGGAAATGACGTCACCTCTTAATGTCCTCCCCAATGCACCTCTCCACACAGCCCAGACGCCGAATCTCCCTGACGCCGGACCGTGCGGCGGCACGCCAAGGACTTCCCTCGACTTGGACCGCCCCCACCTGCAACCGCTAGATCGGATTAGCAAATGGGGGCTTTCCCTGCCCGAGTACGTCCGATCGACCGAAAATGCTGCGTTTAAAGCGTTCGCAGCCCACTCCCCAGGGAGTCGGGATGGTGCTTTAACGTCCCAATATCTTCCCCCACCCATCCCGGGGAAGTGACGGATGCCCTTTAAGAGGGGCTCTCCAGTGGGTTTCCACCCCGCAACCAGCTTGCGACATAGCCGGGACGAAACGGTTGCCTAGGAGCAGTTTTCTCAGGGCAGCGTATTTAGAGTCGTCGGACAGAGGCTTCCACCTTAGCCTCTCGCCTCATATCCATTACCGGCATCTTGTAATCTATCCTGTCTCTGCCTCTACTTCAAACAGTGAGGTGTAACAGTTGGCAGCCCCGTAGATGCTGTTTTAATTCCTGCAGGTACGGGTAAAGCCGAGGGTGTCCGGTGGCCGGAGCCTCCTAATCAGCAAGCCCCTACAGACTTGTCAACCGGAACCTCGGGGAGGCGTGAGCACTACAAGAGCAGACGTCTAATGCTAACGGAAAGGAGAAGAAATATGGTCAAGTATGCTCATGTCCTATATCCTGTCTACAAAAAAAAACACGAAACCCTTAGCAACTGAATGGTCACCGACAGCTCATAATGTACGTTCATGATAATGAAAAGACTTTGCCATGGAACACTTAAATTAATTTGCACTAAAATGCGTTGTAATTTAAATTAATTAATTAGATTTTTAAAAAGATTCCTTGACCTATTTTGTTCTTGATCAAATTAAAAAATATGTTGAACACTAGGAAGCCATGTGTTTGTTAGTTCAATGTTTAACAAGATATAATATTAACGTTATTTAATGTTTACATTTAAAGTAAAAACATATTTCTGTATGAACCTTTGAAAAGAAATAAAAGTAGGCGAAACTTTTTAAATTGTTTGTTTTTTTATGTCTTAAATATAGGCTTTTGCCTTTGCACACTTCGATGCTCCTTCCATCGTACTTTCACACTCAAGCATTAGTGTTAGAATTAGATCATTGAAAATTGGATTGTGGTACCGGTACAATCCGAAACTTCATATATATATATAGCCTTGAAAATATGATGATTGTGATTTTTAAATGATAAAACATGATTGCATGATATTAATTGTTCAATATTTTGTTTAGGTTACCACACCAACCCCCCCCCCCCCAACCCCTTTCCCCAAGCCCAAATGGATTTATCAACTTTTACTTCTGATAAAGGTTAAAGGGAGAGCATTGCCGATTATATTATGACATCACTTCCATGCGACAACATTGTATCTAACAAAGAAGAGTGAGAAGTGGTCACAAAAAAACAGTTAGTTTATAAATATTAATCGTAGTATTTATAATAAAAATGAATAATTATCAAGTCAGAACATAATTTGCAATGAATGCTAAATCTGAGGTTCAATTAATGCCATGTTTAATCATAATTATAATATCGTTTTAATTCTTAAAATTTAAACTGAACCCTCTGGTGTGTTCCCAACAAAGAGAAACAACACAAACTTTAATCCGACAAACTTGACTAATTAATACTAATAGAAATTGATTGCCAAATTTTATTATTTCAAATACTGAAAGTTCATACGGAGGCTGATGCGAAGAGATATCACCATGACGTCATTTGCGTGTTTTGTCGCTGGTTGCCGATAGGGTCAAAACCCTAGTTGCCGATAGGGTCAAAACCCTGGTTCCGATAGGGTCAAAACCCAGTTTAGGAGTTAGGGATCCGGGATACGTTTAGGGTTCAGGTTAGGTTTAGGGATAAATTTAGGACATAAGTTCACGGTTGAGGCAACCAATATGGCGGCCATGGGAAACAAACACGGTGATATCTCTTCACATTAGTGACATTACTGACTTTGAAATTGTTTATGGCCATTGACTGGGGTATTCCTATTCCTCCTTTACAAACAGCATGGTAATTTGATACTATTGGTGCCGCGATGTCTCACACAGCCGCCATCTTGGTTGCGGCAACACGTAAAATTAAGAATAAAACATTAAAAAATAAGGAAACATTTCCTAACTATATCCCTAAACCTAACCTGAACCCTAAATTTATCCCTAACCTGGGTTTTGACCTTATCATAACCAGGGTTTTGACCCTATCAGAACCAGGGTTTTGATGCAAGGCACCAATAGTGACAATTAGCTCAGCGCTTTACTTTCCAAACTGGATTCCAAGTCTTCTGACTTTTTATTTATAATAATTATAAATTAATTAATTTAAAATTATTAACAATTTAATTGATGGGCTAGTGCCTTACAATGACATTTATTCAGGTTTCTTTTTAATTAGAATGACTACCTAGACCAGGGGTGGGCAAACTTTTTGTGCGGAGGGCCACATTGACAAAGGTAAAGCTATTGGGGGGCAGTATGTATATTATGTCCAATTTTTAAATATCGATAAACATTTCCCTATATTAAAATTGGTAGTTTTGCATTTTAGCATTACATGACAAAGGTCAAGGACTGTTTTAAAAAATAGAAAATTAGAAAGAAATTTGATCAAAAATGTTTTAAAAATCATAACGGTGCATGAAATTCTGTAAAATTCAACAAAATAACTTAAAAACATATTAATTTTTTTAAATTTCTAAATGCCTTCGAGGGCCACATAATATCAGTTGCCGGGCCGCATGCGGCCCGCGGGCCGTAGTTTGCCCACCCCTGACCTAGACCTATGCTTAGATTGGGATTCTTTAGAACGGCAGTCCCAAATGTCAAATAAAATACTTTTCGTTACAAAGTGACAGCTACCAGCCTAATAGCCTATAAATAGCCGCCAATAATTGGTGTTGGCCTTTATACCTTTTTTGCATTTTATTGAAAATCGTGATCTTCATCAGCCTCTTCATCATCATCATCATTATCTCCTAAAAGAAAAAAAAAGAAGAAGAAAAAGAAAGAAAAATGTAAGAGAAAAACAAAAGTTATCTCTGTTGAATGGCTGTTTCGTATTAGACTTTGTTCTTCAAGCCACACTAAACAAAGTCAAAGCATGCTATCACACTGGGATATAGTGCCTTCAGCATTGTATCATAAGTTTGCGGAATGTTTCCTGAAATAAGAATAGACGCTTGCGGTCTGCCGGCCATTGTATTGTTTATTTTATATTATGGCAAACAAAAATTAGCCTGCAAACAAAATTATAAGTTAAAAGTTAACAATTACACCACCCATTATCGGCGGCTATTAGGCTGGTAACCAGGCACTTTCTAACTTTCCCAATATTTGACATTTGAGACCGCCATCCTGAGGAGTGCCAACAGTAAAGCCTAGGCCTAGTGCCATAGCTAGGGATAGTCTATCAATAGTGCCGCCTGGGTTGGACAAAGAATTTTGCCCCCCCCCCCCCTTTTCCATGAAAAAAAACTCTGATATGCTGCCCCTCCATATAGAGCAAAATAGGGCTGTACCCCCACCCCCTCCTATGCCACTGCCTAGTCCCTATTATCTTTACTCGTTATACCTTGTCTTATAATTTAGCCCTTAGTTCAAGAATTGATTTATTCCTTCCTTACTTTTTGTTATTATTGAAGGATGAGAAAGACCAGGATGAAGTCATATTTGTTCCTCCAAGTGATGCACTAGATGTGGATGAATCAAAAGCTGCAGACTCAGAGAAAGGAGAGCTTCTTACTGATGAAATAAAGCTTGAAGAACAAGAGATAAAAAGTGCTAGTAAAAGCGAGTCAAAGGGAGAAATTCAACTTGACTCAGAGGAAATTTCTGGCCAACACACAACAGAAAGTGAATTGAGTGGTCAGAGGGAAGCTGATCCGGATGTACCAGATAAAGATTTTGAACTTGAAAAGAAGAGTCAGGTGTCTACTTCAAGGCGAAGCACAGTGAACAAACTAGAGACAGGAATAGCTGCAGAATCTGAACAAGATCAGATATCAAACATTACTGAGTCTGAGGATATCCAAAGATTATCTGTAACACAGAGTAGCATAGTCAAGGAATCAGATCAGGCAATAGCTACTGAATCTGAAGATATACCAAGGTTATCTGTAACAAGCCGTAGCACTGACCAGGAAAAAGAGCAGGCAATAGCTACTGAACCTGTTGATAATCCAAAATTATCTGTAACACAGATTAGCACAGTCAAAGAATCAGATCAGGCAATAGCTACTGAATTTGATGATAAGCCAAGGTTATCAGTAGCAAGGAGTAGCACAGACAAACAGCAGCCGGTTACAGCTAACAAATTTGATGATTACCCAAGAATATCTATAAAAAGGAGTAGCAACGACGAGGAACCAGGGAAGGCAATAGCCACTGAATCTGATGATAAACCAAGATTATCTGTAACAAGGGGTAGCACTGACAAGGAATCTGAGCAGATAATACCTTTTGAACCAGATGAGAAACCAAGTGTATCTGTAACAAGGAGTAGCACAGACAAAGAACAGCCAAAAACAAGCGTCACAGAACCTGATGGCAAGGCCAGGTTATCTGCACCAAGAGTAAGTGTGGTCAAGGAAGAAACAGCAAGGAGAAGCATCATAAAAAAACAAGATCAAGGGACTGCTCAGGACACCAGAAGGGTTTCGGTAAATAAAATAAGCTCTGTTACAATACAGGAGCTAGAAAAAGAAACAGAACCTAAAAGAAGTAGTCAGTCTCTTGAACGTAGGAGAAGCAGCCTCAGGCCGCCAGAGAGTAAAACTGATGCCCCTTCTGGGAGTAAAGGATTTTTATCGGAGTTAAGGCGTAGCACACTTAAAGTGCCGAGTCAGGTCAAAGAACTCTTGTCTGAACTTAAGGATAAAGTTTCTTCAAGAGCCCACGCAAGAGTGGAGGACCATGAAGATCAAGAAAATGGCAGCACATCTGATCTAAAAAGATTTTCCAAAGGAAGTTTTTCCGGTAAATCCAAAGAAGTGCTTGCTAGTACATCCAACAACCAGGATCTCCAAAGAAAAAAGTCTTCTGTGACCAAGGACCAAAAGAGTAGAAAACCCTCAAGCAGCGCCAAGCCTTCAAAGGACAAGGCAGTTGAAGATTCTGATACACATACGTCAGCAAAGAAAAATTGCAGTGACAGCAGTTCGGGCTGTGACATAATGTCTGATTTCTCTGATGAAGTTGCAGACATGGCAGACTCTATATTGGACAGTTTTGTCGTGCTAGAATCTGAGCCAAGCAGCTCACTTGACATAGCCTACGAGAGGATTTTTGGGGACATCACAAAAGGCTCAGCTCTCAAACAGTTTGTCGTGGGTGGTGGAACTGGATGGTAAGATATTTATGGAACTCAGATTTTATTCTTTTATCTCCTGGTTTATCATTGTCGTAGTTGAAGAGTTTAGAAGATACTTACTTTATGCACTAAAACAATTGAAGTATTGTTAGATTTCTTACAATGTCCTGTGAACTTGCTTTAAACATTGGGAATAGAAACTTTAGGCCAATAAATGCCTTTTGAGTGTATACCTTGCACCACACTTGCTAAATAACCAACGATGCCATGCTGGATATTCTATTTAAATATTAACTAAACATTTTTAAGATAATAAGACAGGACACGTTTAACAGAATTATTTTGGGGGAAAAATTAAATTTATTTTAAAATATAAAATAATATCCTTATAAAAAAAATCAAATGCATGGAAGCATACAGTGTGAATTCAAAAGTTAGATTTTTAAACCCCAAAATTTTGTGAACAATTATTGAATAAGGAAAGTCATTACCAACTAGGAATTCTTTAAAAATATAATGTATTTAAGTATTTATTTTTATATTTTAAATTGATAACCGACATGTAACAAATTTAAGCTTCTCTTTAGAATAAATTTTTAGTGCAGAATTTCTTTCCATGAAAATAAAATTGATTTAATTTTAAATATTCACCATTCAGGTTTGCGGGTTACCTCACTCACAAAGTGGGGAAAATTGCTGTGATCACTGTGGCAGGAGCACTTATTGCAGTGCAGGTTTGGTTGACAGTGATACATCTGAACATAGTTTAATAAACATTAAGGTTTTATTTTCAAGCAGTGGTAACGTAATAGACAATGTCTCTGACCAAAGTCCATGCAAATGTAAAGTGTCATCTTAAAAATCAGCTTAAAGATATGTTTATATTTCACAGTTCTGTCACTGTTCCACTTTGATTTTTTTTTTTTAGATTGCCCAGTACAATGGTCTCATTAAAGTCAACTGGACCAAGGTCAACCGTGCACTGACAAAAGTTCGAGCCAGGGCCAGGGCGACCATGCTGAGAAATCGGCAGAGGCTCTCAGAGAGGGTGAGCGTGGATAACTTGCTGCATGCAGTTGAGTGCTCTTCTGTTTAAGATGACTTGAGTGGATATGTTACCTTCGTCACGTTTAAGATGACTTGAGTGGATAGGTTACTTTGGTCAGATTTAAGATGACTTGAGTGAATATGTTACCTTCATCAGATTTAAGATGACTTGAGTGGATATGTTACCTTCGTCAGATTTAAGATGACTTGAGTGGATATGTTACCTTGGTCAGATTTAAGATGACTTGAGTGAATATGTTACCTTGGTCAGATCTGCTGACTTGATTGGATATGTTACCTTGGTCAGATCTGCTGACTTGATTGGATATGTTACCTTGGTCAGATTTAAGCTGACTTGATTGGATATGTTACCTTGGTCAGATCTGCTGACTTGAGTGGATATGTTACCTTGGTCAGATCTGCTGACTTGAGTGGATATGTTACCTTGGTCAGATTTAAGCTGACTTGATTGGATATGTTACCTTGGTCAGATCTGCTGACTTGATTGGATATGTTACCTTGGTCAGATTTAAGCTGACTTGATTGGATATGTTACCTTGGTCAGATCTGCTGACTTGAGTGGATATGTTACCTTGGTCAGATCTGCTGACAGATGGAATTTCAAATAAAAAAAAGCAGCACCCATTTTTAGTACACTGTTAAAAGATATTTGAAAAGATTTTTAAATGTCGCCTGCTGTGAATTTTTAATTGACATCAGCATGCCAGCAGAGTCACACAAAAATGTACGTGTTTTATTCTTACGTGACATAGCAATTAGAGGTTTTTTTAAATGTCCTTAATTTTATATATTAATTTTGAGTTTGCTTAGATAATTTTTTCTCTTCTTCACTTGCTATGGCTCCCAAACCTCAACTAATTTAAAACGAATCTACCGCATTTAAAAATTCATAACCTGTTAAAATAAATTTTAAAAAAAAATTTTTAAAGGGAATTTCTGAAAGCCCATGGATGTTGTTAGATAAGAGGGAAATGTGCACAAGATGTGCCACCCACGTTACTTTGGAGGACAGAAGAGGATAAGATGCATCCAACTGTTTCTCGCGCTGATATAAATGTCCATCGCCCTATAAGTTACTTAAACACTTGACTAAATTAAATAGTTCTGAAACAATTATCAGTCTTGGCCACATTACTGAGACTCGTATTATCAACTTGTAGCAGCATTTTAAGGATAATGAATAAAGTAACTATCTCAAATTAAGCCAGACTGAGCATGAGGTAGGGGGGACAATCATTTTCCTTTATGGGAAACATTAGATCTCAGTCTTTGTTTTAATTGCTCATTAGAAAAAGGTTTTGCCAAAAAGTAACACTTTTTTTTTTTTTTTTTGCCATTCCAGACAAAACTGTTCTACGAAGAAAACTTCTTTTTGGCCTCTGGATTTGCAGGTGGATTTATTTTTGGATTTTTCATGTGAGGATTGCTGGAGGGGACGGCCTGTGATTGGATCAGGCCAAAATATTTCATTATGTGATGCTGAATACACACGACTAGTACTGGACTTGGCATCATGTTACATACGCAAGCTTCACCTAGCACATTGATTTCGACTGGGGTTGGTATTCTTCATCAAATAAGCATCTATTTATGAAATAACATTTCTTGAAATTAACGGATGCACCAAATGGATTTAAACAAAGTTTTTAACCCTGTAGCTGACATAGCGGCCGATTATCGGCCATTAAACCCCTTTCTTCAACCGCTAGCAAAATCGTCATGAAAAAGTGAGAATGGTTTAATGTATATTGGTTAAGGAGAAATCAATCTATATAAATGAATTTGCTATCTATTTACGTTTCTATGCGTGTTTACATGCTTTTCTTTGGTATTTTTGGAGATTAATCCGGTTTGAAATTTGCTAATTTTTTTAAACCGCCACGACTTATGCCAGAGAGATTCCCCCTCTAGATTTGCAAAATGAACATGAATTTCTTTATTGGAATTATTTAAAATGGATTAAAATGAAAGCAAGGATTTCAAGATATCCCATGTGCTGGTAATGACAGTTTTAGCTCTAGTGGTGATGGTAACATAAGAGTCAGGCTATAAACTTAGTCGTATTGTTACACACAGATTTGTTTGGGGAAAGGATGGAATTTGAACAGAAAAGACAAAAGATTGATCTCTTAAAGACCTGCACTAAAGAGATTCAAAGATATTTATGTTTGTTTATGTTTTGGAGTATTAATTAATTTAAAAAATAGATTTCATAACTTCAATTGAAAAGGAATTTTTTAACTTATTTCTTGCCTTCACTTTTGTGTATGACAGAATTTTGAAGGCACCGGTAGTGAATGAACAAAAATTCACCAATATTATACAATTCACAATATTAATTATTGACATTTGCTGAAAAAATATGGCTTCTAGTATCTCAGAAACTTGTAACAATTTATGGAGTGTTAAGTTGGGTTGAACTCAGAAGTTGAGTAGTAAAATATTACTCACTCTGTAAATGTCAAGAACAAAATCAATAATTTAAAAATAAATTCTTTTCATACCATACATTGTCCAATGTACTGTCAGAAAATGTAAAGTCTGGGATTTTGTCATTTTTGACAAGCAGAAAAACGCGCTTGACAGTTATAGGGTTGAAATGTATTAGGGGTGAGCGTTAAAGATTTGAAACGTATATGATAAATCTTCAATATATTATATATAGGAATCACCTAGTGGATTTAAGATACACAAATGAAGAGCTTCTTATCTTCTTGGTTGAAGCGCCACCTTAGGGGTCAAAGTTAGAAACTGGTTGCATTCCAGGTCATTGAGTAATACCAATACATTCTTGGTGGGGGTGTTACCATTACAGTTTACAGGCTAACCAATACATTCTTGGTGGGAGTGTTACCATTACAGGCTAACCAATACATTCTTGGTGGGAGTGTTACCATTACAGTTTACAGGCTAATCAATACATTCTTGGTGGGAATGTTACCATTACAGGCTAACCCAGGGGTGGGCAAACTACGGCCCGCGGGCAACTGATATTATGTGGCCCTCGAAGGCATTTAGAAATTTCAAAAAATTACTATGTTTTTAAGTTATTTTGTTGAATTTTACAGAATTTCATGCACCGTTATGATTTTTAAAACATTTTTGATCAAATTTCTTTCTAATTTTCTATTTTTTTAAACAGTCCTTGACCTTTGTCATGTAATGCTAAAATGCGAAACTACCGATTTTAATTTAGGGAAATGTTTATCGATATTTAAAAATTGGACATAATATACATGCTGCCCCCCAATAGCTTTACCTTTGTCAATGTGGCCCTCCGCACAAAAAGTTTGCCCACCCCTGGGCTAACCAATACATTCTTGGTGGGGGTGTTACCATTACAGTTTACAGGCTAATCAATACATTCTTGGTGGGAATGTTACCATTACAGGCTAATCCTTGATTGTTTGGATGAGATCTGCATGAAAGCCACAGCTTTGGGACAGTCTGATTCCTATCTTATAAATTTTGTACACATTTGTACAGTTGATATCAGTGTGTGAGAAATTCACAGGTTGCCCTTTATTTTATGATTTGATATTCAGGTTTACATGGACTGTGTTATTGCAATATTCAGACATAGTTAATAGGCCAACAATTTGGTTAACTTTATTTTTGACATTTCAATCCATAATTGCTGACATAGCAGATCAAGATTTCTGGCCTACATAATATGCTTACTTTCCTTTTTTTTTTTTTTTTTTTTTTTAACTGATTAGATCAATCTTCATCTTACTAATCAACTGACGTGTCAATCCCATCATGTCCAGCTTACAGATCATGTCATCCTTACAGATCAACTGACGCGTCAGTCCCATCATGTCCAGCTTACATATCATGTCATCCTTACAGAACAACTGACGTATTTAGCTTGAATCTCTCTGTACATCATATTTTAATTGAATTTGGTTTTTTGAAAAAAGCTTTACAGCATAGACATAATTTAGAAGAACTTGACATATCTATTTTATTGACAAGGCTGCTCCTCTTGTTTTGCTAATCTCTGGTTATGTAAATGTCTTCAGTGATTAATTGTATTAGCAGTGACAATGCGTGACCTTCTTTATTTTGTTATGGACAATGCTTGAGGTCTTAATTATTTTTCGTGAAAAAATGCACCTGTGAACTGTTCAATAGACCAACAATTTGGTTAACTTTATTTTCGACATTTCAATCCATAATTGCTGACATAGCAGATAGTGATGGGACGATACCAAAATTTTTAACGATTCCGATATGATTCTGATTCTACCCAATTATCCCGATTCCCAATACGATTCCGATTCTGATTCCGATTCCTGGCCATTATTACATATATGTATTACTGTGCCCAGGTATTAACATATTTAATTAATATAAAAGTTGAGAATTGATTAGAAAAGTTTATTAACTTGCTATTGAAGCTTTACAATATGCTAGATAACAATGTATTGGAAAGGTTTTATATAAACACATCTATCAATAATTCCCTTTTAATAATACAAAGATGAATGAGAAAAACTTCATTCAGTTCAATTAGTTGATAGTAATAATATGCATTTAATCATAATCAAATTGAAGTACTCGCAAATTATAGTGCAAAAACATAAGTATCTCTCCAGTTGTTGGTTCTAAACGGTTTCTCTTTGGCGAGTATATATTGCCACCTACACTAAAAATTCTCTCGCTCTCTACATAAATACTTTCTTAAGAGGAGAGCCAAACTTGGAAGTTCTTCTTTGTTCGCTTTCCACCAGCTAAGAGGATTCTCATTGTTTGAAATCAGTTTAAATGTTAGATACCTTGATATTTCTGTTCTAATTTTAATACTTGCTGCTGAAAATTGACTCCTTGGCGCGGCTCGTGGTAGTTAATCAGTTAAGAATCATTTTGGTATCGGAATTGGGTCTGAATTATTCAGCTCCAATACCGATTCCCGATGCTTTGAAAAAATCCCGATATTTCTATTATTCCGATACGATTCCGATTAATCGTCCCATCACTAATAGCAGATCAAGATTTCTAGCTTACATAATAATATGCATACTTTACTCATGTTTTTTTACTGCTTGACTTGGCATAGAAAAGATTGTCAGGAATGCAATATTTTGAACAGGAGTGTTTCAAGACAACTTGTTGAATAGGTTGGAATGCTATTCTACATTCTCACGACTGGGGAAACATTGAATATTTTGGAATGCTATTCTACATTCTCACGACTGGGAAACATTGAACATGGACTGTTGATCCTATGAAAGCAGTGACTGTGTTGGCTGTGTTGGAATAGTTTTATTTATTTATGTTCTCTCTGTTGTAAAATGACATGGCATCATGCTGTGTATCAAGCTTATAACCCACTTATAGATATTTTAATTTGTTGACATTTATTTCAATTATACTTTTTACCTCATTTTTCTCAAAGAAGTTGATTTAATAAAATTAAAATACAGACGAAGCCATACATGGGATTTAGATGTTATAATTTTGTATTAATTTAATTTTTTAAATTTGTCTGTACACCGGTGCCTAACCCAGTTGTAGCGATTCTTGTGTTAAGTACAGGCGGCCGTTTTGTCAAAAGGTCACACTTTTCCTCAGCCTCGCAAATAGATAATTCACCATACGGATAAATTCACATAAACCGAGCTGTTATAAACTATCATAATTGTAGACAACCATCCTGCTGGTGGACTTCACTCTACATTTCTTCTTGCTGGCACACACCAGTCAGATGACACTATGAATAGTCGGCACCACCCTCCTTAGTGCTCACTTGAACTTCACATATAGGAGCTTCAATCCTATAGCTTCTGATTGTTATCTTGGAACCATAATTTTCTTTCAGTGACCCCCATCTTATAATACACATGAAATCGATGTACAAGCAGATATACATGTGATGGGAATGCATCTGGAGCCAACAGAACATATGGCGTCTGGAGCCAAACGAACATATTTTAAGGATCCTTTTAATTTTAAACTCCTCCACCCCATCAATCATTTGAGTTAGAATTAGAAAGGCCATTGACTCCTACTCTAAACACACAAGGCACTCAATCAATCAGATTGGAATCAAGCATTTATTATAATCATTAAAAATACATCTAATTATTTCAACTTTTTATTCATATAGATAACATTTTAAAATATTGTAAATTAGGAACCTCAATGAAACAGGGATTAATAAATGTCATGAAATGAAATTAAAGTCTGAAAATATTAGAAAATTTTACAGAAAAAAAACCAGCAAACATAAATTTATAATAAATTTAAACTACAAAATTCAAGTACTGGTACTGTTGGATTATTTAACACTATATTCAGAATTAAGAATAAAATAATAGGGGGAGGGGGGGAAAGAGAGAGTCCTATTTGATTATTTTTCAACATTCCTACAGAAGAAATATTCAAGACAAGATTTTTTTTTTACCTAACAAGCTTTATAAAAACCCCATGTTTAGAGTTGATCATTCAAAAGCTGTCCTCACAAATGCACAACTTTTAAAAATAAATATGATCAAATCCTAACTCAGATGATAGGTAAAAAAGAAAGAATTTCAAATTAAAAAAATCTAAGTTGCAAAATATAAATAAAAATCAATATTTCATTCAGTTAGCATGAAATCAAAGAATAATTCTTAGAAATATTTGAACTACAAAATGCATTTGAGAAGAATATCACTGAAAAATATTAAAACAATTTTAAATCAAACAAATTGTGAAATGTTTGACCAATCAAAACATTGGTAGAAAAGAACATGGTTTCTAAGCCAGGAGGTAAATAACTTGATGCTGAAGATGAAAATCATGTGACTTGATAGTGATTATCTCTTGGTAAAGATAATTTGCTATAAAAAAACGGGGGGGGGGGGGATGAAAACCTAAAAAAATAATCAACATTCACTTTTGATTAGGAAATTCCACATTTAGCAAAATTTACCGGTACCAGGGTATTACATTTTTTTTAGAATGGTTTGGTTTACAACTGTGTAGACTTTAAAAATATTTGAGCTTTAGCAAACAAAATGAAAATATAAAAGTATATTAATGTAATAATTCTAAAATATAAATATAAACTTTCGTGACAAAATCTAAAAAAATGTTTGCGTTGAATCTCTACTGTATTGTTCCAGTAAAATAAACTGGGCAAATGAGTAAATCAAATGGTGGGAAAGTCTGAGATCTGCAAAGTTCTACAATATTAACATTCATAAACATTCAGGACCTTAAGTAGTCAGAAAACAAGTTGTATGGATGTTGTCATGTAAGTGCAAAATAAAGCTATTTCATATGAATATGAGTGCCTATCCATTTTTTAAAAAGCAAAATTTGAAGTACTCTGAAATTATTTATATTATCTAAGCATGCTATAAAATACCCTCACATACTATGATAAAGTGTGAATTAATGCAAAGCTAGGGTCGGGCATTTTATTGACCCATTCAAATCTGTGTCATGAGCTGATAATAAACATGAAAAGAAAAACATAAATTATAAACTGGTATCAGAGCTTTTCAGCATTCTATTCAATCATTTGGGGCAGCCGTCTGAACTTGAATTGCATTTTGAATGAAATGGTAAAATAATTTTTTTACACTAAAGTAAAAGCGTCTCCTATTTAGTCACTTGATGCTATACATGCACTTAAGAAAATCCCTTGCCCACTTCAGTAGTCAGAAGAAGGTTGTGTTGCAGCAGATCTGAATGGGATTTGCCTAGCCATCGGAATGTCTTCAAATACCAGCTAAGGCATTTTTCTTGCATAAAACTCTTAGATCTGGCATAAAAATGTTTTAGTAACAGTTGTGTACTGCCCAAATGATAGTCGCCAACCTGCACATTCATGATGACAAATAAAATGAGCATCGCCACAGCCTTTGCTCCATACAGGAAAGGAAAACCGAACTGTGCCAGCCACATTCAACTGGCCGGAAATTGTCAGAAATTTCCATTATTTTAGATTGGCTCATTGTTAAGATTGTGTTTGGCATCTTTCTCAATTTATACAAAATTTTGCCACTTGAAACAGGCTGGACACATGTGCTTTGCTTAGCCTGTAGATGATTTAGGTGGTTTAGAAGTAGAATATTCATTTGAGCTTGCTTAAAAGAAGGACTTGTAGAAACATGTCATGTAGATGTGCTGTTAGCACTAGTTGATTCCGGCAACTGATTGAACCATCACATGCAAATCTTCCTTGCTTCTGGCTTTATTTAACACTTCATGTGCTAGATTTGACTTGTTTGTGTGTATGAATATATATATATATCTGCCCCTTTGCTTCAGTTCCTGGTTGCATGGATTGCTCAGATTGAACACGTCATTCAAAAAAGATTCCTCGTTAGAGCGGTTTGATAATTTTATTTAATCCTCTGCCCCAACATTAAATTTAAAGCCATGAAAAACGCAGTGAACCTTAAAATAAGCCACCGAGCCATTTACTTTAAGAACTTGAGAATACAAAATAAAACAGAAAAAACTTTAAGAAATTTGAGTACTTGACTGAACACTTTAAAAGACATTGTATCTGTCGTCTGCACTTATCCAAATCTACCTGGCTGGTGAGGGAAGGAATGGAAATTGCCAATCATTGCCATATTCAATGAATAATTCATCAAACATTTTTGAGAGATTTTGTGAAAGATTTAAGACTGTTCTTTTACACATTTTTAATCCCATGTTCATTAAACAAAAAAATTTCACAAGTTAGTGATAAGAAATCTAGACAAATATTTCATTTTTTAAACAAATTAAAGGAAAAGTTAATTAAAAAATACATTTTATAACATAAATGAGTACCATGTACATCAATAGATCTAAGAAGGATAAAGAAAAATTAAGAATCCTTCCTTGTGTTTGAATTTTGTGGTGAGCTTTATACATTGTTTCCAAATATGTAACAAAATCTAACAGACGGCAGTTACAGATAAAAGGCCCATGAAAGTTCTTGAGTGTCAAAAAAAACTGAACAGAAATATGAGAAAAAAAATTGTCATTTAAAACAATGAGTTAAAAGACATGTAAAGACTTTAATAAATGTTCCTGCTCCTTGAACTGGATAAAACTCAATTTCAAAGCCATCTAACTTTATGGCACCATTGAAATAAATCAAGAATGGAATTTAGAAGTCTTCCATGAAAAAATTTAAAGAAAAGAAAACTTAATCCATCTTACCTTAAGAGCTGGATGGTCACTCCATTCACACATTAAAATTCTAGAACAACTTAGCACTTTTACCAGCTCATACAAAGATGATGAATTTTCTTTTATATGATCACATTGAGATAACTTGTAGCCTTAGAAAAGTTTGATCAATCATCAATGGCTGACTCAGTATAAAAAAAATGGTTAAAATTTAAGTTAACGCTTCTTTTTCTACAATGAAAGAAAAGCAGACATGTAATTCAATTACTGGAGTGGAATGAATTTGAGACCAACAAAAATGAGTAATTATGAAACATGAAAGAAAAATAAATGTACAACAAAAATAAATGAATTGCATCCAAATAAAGAAAGCCTTGAATTTACTGACTACACTTGAGAAATATTCTAATATATTTCTCATAATTTATAATGCCAGAAAGCAAAAAAGATGTCAGTTCTTCTATCACTAACAGTAAATATTCTACATAACAGAGGACATAATTTAGTACTCTAAAAGTTAAGCCTATTTATTGAGCCAATGACTGCATGGAAACATCTTCTTTGTATCCAAATTATGCCAAATGATTTGGTCATCTACACTGCACATGTGTAGTCCAGAGTGTTGTGCTATTTATATTTCCTGAAATAACACTCAGAGTGAACCTGATTTAGATTCTTAGGGGTCATCCATAACATTTAAGGGGTAGAGGGAGCCATGAATTTGTGAACATATGTTATTATGGTGTCTAAATTCAGTTAAAAAAAGGGGGAGGGGGTCCAAAATAGCATGACATCATTTTTGGGTAGGCCCCTTAAATTAATTAGATGCAAACAGTCGCAAATAAAAATATTTGATTTAATTATTAAAAAGTAGACTTAACATAATAAGTTTCATATAGGAAATGAAATAATCTCAAAGATAAAACCATTTCTTACATAATATTGGAATGAAGGTAAGCATAATAAAAAAACAAAATTATGTTAAACCTCGTTCACAGGAGTAAAACAATTGCAGCACTTGACACGACACAGAAATGTGAAATCTTAACGAAAGACATACTGGAGTTATGACACACAGCAGTCATACTGGAGTCATGACATACATCAGCTATGCTGGAGTCATCAAATATATATCAGTTATGCTATTATTTATTAAAGCTTAAATGCACCATTCTCATTACATCAAGTTTTGGAAGTTAAGCGGTATGAAATAATTGGCATGACCAACTGCAAATATTTTGACAGAGTCTTTTGAAGATGTGGATGGGAATTGTTAATATGGTTAAATGGAATATATGGTATATGAATTAAGATCGTAATGCTATGGCAAACAGTTATATGGTAGTGATAGGCTATGTGGTATATGAAATAATGGACAAATGGCACTGATGTGGCCTAAATAACTATTACATTAAAAAAAAATTTGATGGAGCCAAAGACATAACACAGTGATCCCGAAAATGTAGCCATGACATACAATGTGAATGTAGCCATGACATACAATGTGAATGTAGCCATGACATACAATGTGAATGTAGCCATGACATACAATGTGAATGTAGCCATGACATACAATGTGAATAAAGCCATGACATACAATGTGAATGTAGCCATGACATACAATGTGAATGTAGCCATGACATACAATGTGAATGTAGCCATGACATACAATGTGAATGTAGCCATGACATACAATGTGAATGTAGCCATGACATACAATGTGAATGTAGCCATGACATACAATGTGAATGTAGCCATGACATACAATGTGAATGTAGCCATGACATACAATGTGAATGTAGCCATGACATACAATGTGAATGTAGCCATGACATACAATGTGAATGTAGCCATGACATACAATGTGATGCAAGCAGCTGAGACATACAAAAATGAAGTGGTGCAAGTGACCAAGTCATACAATAGTGTTGAAGCCTCGTGGAGTGTCTTGAAGACTTTTTAAACCCATCATCACAATGAAAATAAAACAAGATTTTTCCAAAACAACCATTTCGATACCAGCAACAACATTTTTATTTTAAAAGCTATTTAAGCTGAGCGTGAACTCACCATTAAAATGGTAATGGGAGAAAAACAGATGTGGGTTAAGTTCGGAAAAGAATCCCCTGATGAAACAACCCATTTAACCATAATTTGTTATTATTATAGCCGGAATAATGCCACATCCGGCCTCAGATCTCATTGCATTTTGGAATTACACATTGATGATATTCTATCCTTTAAATTTAAATGAGCATTTTAAAAAAATTTTTTAAATGATAAAATCTCTTAGCTTTGTTTGGATCACACATGATTTCTGAAAAGTTGCAGAGCTGGGGAATAGTCTCACTTAGGGGACAGCCATAAAAAAATGAATGTTGTTTTTTAAAATCTGGATTTCACCATAATTAAAATAAAATCCTGATATTAAAATGTATTTTATTTTGACAATTATTCTGTCAATATTATTATTAAAGAATGACAAGAAAATTATGACACACACCATTTGAATAGAAAAAAAATTTACAGAGAAATCTTTACAGTTAAATCCTTCCATCAATACATGAAAGCTAACACATGTCCCATATTTAGTAATCCCTCTGACAGCTAACATCTCCAACACAGCAGTAGGGTAGTTTGAGTCTTATCAAAACTGAACATAAACTCAAGGTATATCACAGACAAAAAAAAAAAGACATTTTAGGATTATGAAGGTAGAGTATTGGGGTCAGGGGTCATGTTGTCCACAAACCTTCAGATTTGTTTACTTGTAGAGACCGACTGAATTTCGGCTTGGGTTTCAGCGCCGAAAGTTGCCATTTGATCACTTTTGGCCTAGTTTTGGTTTTGGCCGAAACAGAAAAGTTAACTTTTGTTTTAATTTAGATTTTGGCCGCTTTATTTTTTATTTCGGCTGAATGTGATTGAGACTTTCGGCCATCGAGGTTTTCGGTCATCTACCAGAAGTCAGACTGTCTTTCTGTCTCTAGGCTGGCAGTCCGATATATTCATTATCGCTCGACGTCTTGCTGTCATCGTATGTTACATGACTAATACTCTGTGAAAACTGCTCACAGCTGCATGATGACCTAATTGTCCCTTTATTTCCAAAAAATTAATTTTAATTAGGCCGAGGTAAATGTAAATAGTTTTGTGGAAGAAAAACTAATGGAATGGTAATATTTATATCTTTATTTTTGTTTTAATTTTTTAATAAAATTTGGAACCCTAGGTTTATTCAATTCATTTATTTGTGATAATCATTTTGATTTACCATTATCATGCTCATGTTAATATAGACAAAGGTGCATAATAATGAATGATCCTAGGGAATGGTAATATTTCCATTATTATTTTTGTTTTATCTTTTTTTAAATAAAAATTATGGAAACTTAGGATTTTTCAGCTCATTCATTTCTTGAAATTCATCATTATAATGCTAATAAACCTTGTTATTGACGAAATAAATCATGTGCATGTATAACTGGTTAGTATAATAATAATGTAGTAGGCCTACTGCAGACCTGTTTACTTTTATGATTTGGCGACCAATTTAGATGTCTTTTGCAATTCTCTGTCGAGACCCGTCAGCACCACAATTTTATGGGACCCGGAAAAAAAAATGTTTTTCCCCCATTTTGGGCGCCGAATGATATAATTACGTCACCCGCACGGAAAAACTAATGTGTTGGTACTAGCCTAAATATTAATACAGTGATAGCTTGCCAGCTGTTTATAAAGACACAAAGCTTTAGTGTGATGATAACCGCAAAACAGTTTGGTGATATTTGTATAGCCTTAATAACTGATGGTTAAGTGACAATTGTCTCTGTTAGAGCCACAATGATTATTGTAGGTATATGTCTAGGTAGCGTTGTAATTATAATATAAAAGATAAGGGCATTCAAGGGTCTATTGTGCATGAATTCCCCCCCCCCCCCCCCCCCGCCCCTTTTTCCAAATTTCTCTAAGCATACTACTATAAAATACATATTTAAGAAATTTACATTACTTTTCAATTAAAATGGTGAAAGTATTCAATAGATGTTTATTTATTAATATTCATGATGATCTAATTTTTTATTTTAAAAAATGTAAATATTGATACTTTCCCCCATCATTTTTCTATGTATGCAGAATGTGTGTGTGAACAAATGTCAAAATATCTAAATATTTTGGTTTCGGCCGAAAGTCTCATTAAGTTTTTGGTTTCTGCTTCGGTTTTGGCCGAAAGTCATTTTTAACTTTTGGCCGAAATCAGAAAATCACTTGCGGTCGGTCTCTGTTTACATGTTTAACTGATGATGGCAAAAACATAATGTAAAATGATTTTTAGGGAACAAAAAAATGTATACATCACCAGAGGAGGCATAGACAAAATGCTGAAATTCTCATGGCCATCCATCCCTTTAAAATGAAGGAATTCGATATCAAACTGAGGTTAAAAAGTCTCTCAAACACAACCCTACGGAACACTCTGCTATTTTGAGGAGCCTCATTGTATACCGGCAGTTATGTCAAGTTGGCATGGAATGTTTCATTAATTATATAACTATTATAACAAAAGTGTATTCAAACCATTATTGTATGTTTGCATTGATAGCATTAGTTATCAAAAATTCAGGCATTAATCAATTTCATTTTAGTTCAAGTCCTGTGGCTCACAAATTTTAGTTAAATTATAACTAACATACTTTGTATGTGCAGATTTCTTGTAAAATATTTTAAAGCATTGAAATAGTAGCTTAAATTGTAAAAACAACAAAAAAACTTTTCTTTACCCAAATTTTAGGACACAATTGATAGATGCGCGTCATTGAACCTAAAACTCACTTTTTAAGTTCATCCTAATAAAAGGTCTCGAGCCCACCAAAATTATGCATAAGTGAGTTTTCATTAAACTACCCTCGAGGCTAGAAATATTATTATGTCCTTTCAATCTTTTGATAGGTTATTTTATGGGTCTTTCCATTGTTCTAATCAGTCCAGTGGCAGTGGGCTCAGATATTTGTTGTTTTCCATAGATTTTTTAGATAGACAGAAGTACAGACAGCAGTAATGTTGTAGACTGTGCTCTAAAAAGAGACACGGCAGTGTTTCCAGGAGACACACCTATGACTGAATCAAAAACCCAAGAAAACACCAAAATAATGGAATATGACATTATGACTTGCTTTGCTAAAGCAAATTTAGTGTGTATGGGGGGGGGAGTAAGGGAGGGGAAAGAAGGTTGGGTGAGAACTGTGCTGGGTTCAAACACTCACCGTGGTGGCAAGGGTTATTTCCAGTGACCCCCCGCCCTTTCCCGCATCTAACCCTGATTGATAAAGATGAGCAAATGAGCAGGGGTCCATAGGAAAAAAAAAACAGTTGACAAAAAAACATAATAATGGGTTTAAATAGTTGTAAAAATGAAATTTAGGTCAACATAAGGGGAAATAACTAGTTATCTTGTACAACGTATCAAACAATTAATTACTTTGTTAAAACAAATTATACAAACTCTTCCTGATTTCTTAACAAGATAAATTTTAAAATAAAGGTTCCCTGTCATACAATCACACACATTTCTCTCAATCCATTTCATCATAATTCTCATTACACATGTTATTCCCCAAAAGAATAATGCTCTACAAAAAAAATATATATATATTACACTACGACAAAACAGCATACTGAAGATTTGAAGTGATCAACAAAACAATGGCAGCTGATGTACAACGAATCTGTGCTAGTGAAAGATGAGCGCCAAAATCACAGTCAGCAGGGATCCTAGTACAACACCAGCATCTGACAGCATGGCGGACAAACCTGACGGACGGAAACAAAACATCAGTTAGGAATACGGTTAAAACGGTGGATTCTTTCGGTTAAATTGGTGGATTCTTTTGGTTAAATTGTTGGATTCTTTCGATTAAATTGGTGGATTTACAGGAATAAAACTAATTATGTACAATAATATAATAAAGGTATTTTCACCTGTTTGTTTTTTTCTTCTGAATATGTCATTGTAAATTCACTCCCTAACAGAAATAAGCAGGTAGCCTCAACAATGGCAAGCACGGAAAGAACAGAGTTTGACATTTAAAGGCAGAAATCTATTAACAGAACACCCAGCCGCGCAGTCTGGCCAATCTCAATAAGATATTAATAAAACATCCTGGTATTCCGTTCGGTAGGCCTTCTTCTACTTTAATGTGAGCCAGCATAGCGGGTCTTAACCTGGATGAAAATGTGTTTACAACTTTATTTTAGGAAAGATTTTACTAACAAATTATTACTGCCGTATATATGCAGAAATACATTGTTAGAAGCTATGTTTAACAAAAACATTGTCTAAAATTGGTAAAATTACGTTATGCGATGTGAGGCTTTCCAGTCTTAGAAATGACCAGGTTCAAAAGCTCAACAGTTGCTAGCTCTGGCTGTGACTATGTGGCTAAAAAGAGTCAATTTCCTAGACTCAGCGTACATGCCCAACATGAGTATTTTATAAAAATAGATTTACTTCTACTGGGGAATGAAAGGGACCTGACAGATCTAACGACAGTTTGTTGATATCTCAGACTGTCGATATCCCAGTCTGTTGATATCCCAGTCTGTTGATATCCAAGTCTGTTGATATCCCAGTCTGTTGATATCCCAGTCTGTTGATATCCCATGAATACGGACAGGGAAATCAATGCTACATCTTTACCACCAGCAGCGTGGACAAAGGAAAGATTGATCAAGCATGAGAGCATTCGGCTCACCTCTGTTTCTGCCCCTGCTGAGGTCGTAGTAGACACCGTTCCCCCAGAGGCTCTTGACGCTGTTGCAGCCCATCTCATCACTGCCGTCATGGCACTGCACGACGCTGTCACACTTTTGGTTGAACAGGATGCACATCTTCCCACTGGTGCAGGTGAAGTTGGTGTTTTCTTTACACTGGGTCAGGTCAAACTTCTTTGGTAGAGCTGTTGGGGCACAAAAGAAACAATGGCCAGTTAGGTCTCATAATTATCAGTGAACTGACTTTGTTCATTGAAATTTAGGATGTGAGTTTGGTTGGGGTTTTTTTTTTTGAGGGGGGGGGGGAGTGTCAAGGTTTTCTCCGAGAAAATATGTCTCAAATATCATTAGAAATTAAGAAAAATTGTCATGAGGTTATATCATCATTTCAATCACAGATTCCCAATCCTTTAACGTTTCCATTGACCCAACTGTATCATAAAAAATTATTTTTTCCCTGGGTTGAAGAAAACAAACGCACAGGAAATAGATTTTTCAAGTTAATCTCGAATATTCCCCGGTAATTTAATTTAATTTAAAATTGGCCATTTAAAAAAATCCTTATCTTATATATTTCCCTTTCGGTGCCTTCAAACAATGGAATTCTCTTTCACTACACATCCGAAATATACCATCCATCACAGCAATCAAAACTGCACTCATAACACATCTCTGTAAGCTCTACAATCCTGACTGATTCCCCCCTCTGACCGATAGACGATACTGATGGGTGCCGTCCATGGCTTGACATTTAAAAGTGGTTGTGGTTATGGAGTGGTTGGGCGAATACACATTTGTTTTGTTTGATTTAATTAATGTATATTAATTTTTAAGTTCATGATTATGTTTGTTAAATTGTATGTACAGGGTGGTGAGCCCAGCCCTAGGTTTGGGGTACTACGCTATAAAAAACTTTTTATAATAATAATAATAATATTTAATAGAATAGACCCTAGAATGTTTTATTGAAAAGGTGGTCCTCAGATATTATGTCGAAGAATCATGGCACAGCACAACATGTCATGTGACAACACATCATTCAATATGACATGTCCTTTGATCACGATATGTGAGAACAATGTCATGTCATTTTGTCATAGCATGTGGCCAATAGTGTGTCACATCATTTTGTCACACTGTGAGGCAACGATTCATATTATCCCGCTATGTCTACTATGTGTTATGTCATTTTGTCACACTATGTGCACAATGTGTCATGTCATGTCATTTTGTCACACTATGTCCACAATGTGTCATTTCATTCACTATGTCCATGATATGTCATGTCATTTTATCCCACTATGCACCCCGTGAGGTTAAGGCTAAAAACGTTAAGCTACTGACGTGGACATGGTTCCTTGTTACAACTCTCCTTGTCAAAGTTCTCTCCGTCACAGGGTTTGCCACCATAATTGGGACCCTGGCACTCCCTCTGCCTTTCCCGCTTTCCTTCTCCGCAAGCCTTGGTACATCCACTCCAGCCACCCCAACCTGTCCAGCGGCCATCCTCTGTGGACAGAACAAGAAATCAACAAAAGCTGATCATTGGCCATCTTCTGTGGAGCTAAATGAGAACTGACCACTGGTCATCTTCTGTGGAGCTGAATGAGAACTGACAATGGCAATCCTTTTGTGAACATAACGAACTGAATGAGAACTGACCACTGGTCATCTTCTGTGGAGCTAAATGAGAACTGACCACTGGTCATCTTCTGTGGAGCTGAATGAGAACTGACAATGGCAATCCTTTTGTGAACATAACGAACTGAATGAGAACTGACCACTGGTCATCTTCTGTGGAGCTAAATGAGAACTGACCACTGGTCATCTTCTGTGGAGCTAAATGAGAACTGACCACTGGTCATCTTCTGTGGAGCTAAATGAGAACTGACAATGGCAATCCTTTTGTGAACATAACGAACTGAATGAGAACTAACCACTGGTCATCTTCTGCTCATAGAACATGAAATCATTGAGAAACTGACCCCTGGCCATCTTTTGTGGATATAACAGATAATAAATGCAAACTTACCACTGTCTATCCTCTGTGGATATAGCATGAAATAAATGAGAACTGACCACAGGCCATCTAGTGGATATAACGTAAACTAAGTGACAACTTACATGTACTCAGCTGAACACTACATACCAATGACAGGAGGTTATACTGATGATCAGGACTCACCTGTACTCACCTGGACATAGACCTGCACTCACCTGGACATAGACCTGTACTCACCTGGACATAGACCTGTATTCACCTGGACATATATCTGCACTCACTTGGACATAGACCTGCACTCACATGGACATATAGATGCTCTCACCTGGACAGTTAGGAAAGGTTTCATCGGTGCATGCATACGACTGCGAGGATGTCCAGGGTTTTTCGTCTCTGATCTTTTCATCTGGGCCATGGATCCACACCCGTTGTTTGACCATCATGCCTTGGCCGCAGGTGGCGCTGCAGTGGCTGAGGGGGCCCCATTCTCCCCACTCACCCCCCTTTGCTGGAGTGGAAGATAGATTGTTATACCTGGCTGAGATCGTTCTTCGGAAACAACGTATCCCATTAGATTCGAACTGGGCCGAAGGATACCGAATTGAAACTGGGTAATTTTGCAAATTTACAATAACATAGTTGTTGCTAGTTGACAAAGATCAATCATCCTCACACGAAATAACATTATTACATTAAAGCTAAACACTATCAGACTTAAGCTAAACATTATCAAATTAAAGCTAAACACTATCACTATCAAATCTAAACACTTTCACACTAAAGCGAAACAGCATCAAGTATTTTTTTTTACAAGTTTAATTTCAAAGCATTAAATATTAAAAATTGTGTTCTTAATTTACTATGTTTATCTCAACCTCCAGGGTATCGACCATAGACTCAAACTCAAACCATGTGGCTGGGGGTCTACAGTCGACGTTTTTAGACCCCGATTACAAAAAGTCCCCTGAATACATGTGATTGGATTATTTGTGTTGACACCGGACAGTGCTTAAATAGGCGTCAACAATCGGACCGTGGTTTACATTGACGAGTTTGATGATTTGCGTTGTGATTAATGTGAGCAAAGTACTCACCCAAGCCGGCAGCCACCAAGACAAGCAGGTGAAGCAGGAGAGCCGCAAGGTGGGCCTTAACAAACATGGCTCTGTGGAGAAACGAGATGAAAAGTCACAATCACAAGCAATTGAACTTTACAATCACAAGCAAATTAAACTGTACAATCACCAGCAATTAAACGTTACAATCACAAGCAAAACGTGAACTGGAAGCAATGGCATAATGTGCAGTGATAAATTAAAAGCTTATGGTTCAAGGCACCCTCTTGTTGCAATAGTTTCCTTTGAAACCAGGCCTGCACAACTCAAACTGTAAGGCGGGCCGTAATACTTTATGAAAAACTTGTGCGAGCCAAAAGGAAATAGGACGGGACTTGTGCGGGCCAAAAGGAAATAGGACAGGGGGAAAGCTATGAAGAAAAGAAGAAAGAATATTTCGACACTTCGCGTGCCGCAAAGTGGGTGCTGGCGGGCCCCATGTGGCCCGCGGGCCGTATGATGTGCAGGCCTGCTTTGAATGATGTATCAAAACCATTGTCAAACAACGTGTGGATGTTATCATGGGTCACGCGTTTTCAACTAACAGTCACTATTTTATACTGACACTACACACCAAGCATCATTGACAACAGTGTTGGAATAGCAAGGACACGGCAATCAGACGATTCCATTTTGACCAACGCCACCACACACGGTTGTTCAACCGCCCCTTTCAACTAACAGTCACTATTTTATACTGACACTACACACCAAGCATCATTGACAACAGTGTTGGAATAGCAAGGACACGGCAATCAGACGATTCCATTTTGACCAACGCCACCACACACGGTTGTTCAACCGCCCCTTTCCTTCACCCATTCCGCGCGTAGGTTAACAAACCAAACAAATATGAAACAGCAACAACAAAACCATAATCTCCTTTGATCCTTGACACCCCACGACCCACCCTAACATCATTTGACCAACCATCACATCATTTGACCAACCATCACATCATTTAACCAACCATCACATCATTTGACCAACCATCACATCATTTAACCAACCATCACATCATTTGACCAATCATCACATTATCTGACCAATCATCACATTATCTGACCAATCATCACATCGTCTGACCAATCATCACATTATCTGACCAACCATCACATCATCTGACCAATCATCACATCGTCTGACCAATCATCACATTATCTGACCAATAATCACATTATCTGACCAATCATCACATCGTCTGACCAATCATCACATTATCTGACCAATCATCACATTATCTGACCAATCATCACATTATCTGACCAATCATCACATCGTCTGACCAATCATCACATTATCTGACCAATCATCACATCGTCTGACCAATCATCACATTATCTGACCAACCATCACATCATCTGACCAATCATCACATCGTCTGACCAATCATCACATTATCTGACCAATAATCACATTATCTGACCAATCATCACATCGTCTGACCAATCATCACATTATCTGACCAATCATCACATTATCTGACCAATCATCACATCGTCTGACCAACCATCACATTATCTGACCAACCATCACATCGTCTGACCAACCATCACATTATCTGACCAACCATCCCATCATGTGACCAACCATCTGACAGGCTGACTAACCATCTTAAAGGTTGACCGACCACCACTCAACTTGACCAAGCACCAACAACCATCCACCCCAAGAGCTAGACCTGGTCAATACCGCCCCCCCCCCTTTCCCCACTTTCCAAACTCCGAACTTAATGAGATTTCATCAATACCCAATTTACGGCCTTTTCATCTACTCGCCACCCAGCCAGGCGGTCATAACGATTAGGCTACTTAACGCGGGATCTATCATCAGTGCCCGGCAGAGCAAATTGCAATACGCCCGCGCAGGCAGTCGTCCACGTCCCGGGGTGAGCACCCTCCACACGTCCACACCAAAGTTCTTTCAAGAAAGTTTTCACTTCGATAACCTCGCGATTTCTGGAAATGTACACATCGCTAGACCCTTAGAAATCCCGCTTGAACTTTGGTGCGTCTACAAGAATGAGGGAGGTGACCGTATGGCGCCAACCAAAGATAAGGTTGTCTTCTATATGCCCACCAGCAGAAGGGTGCCCGCTAGGTGTCCCCTAAGATACGGTTGGCTGCAATGTGCCCACCAAGAGAAGGGTGCCCACAAGGCGCCAACCACGATAAAGTTGTCTTCAATATGCCGACCAAGAAAAAGTTGTCTTCAATATGCCAATCAAGAAAAGGGTGCCAACTACTAGGCGCCCACCGAGAAAAGGCTGTCTTCAACATGCCAGTCAAGATATGGATGTATTTAAAAAGAAGTTTAGTATACTTTGAGGATAGTGCACAAAATATATTTTTGTCAGGTTCCCCGAACCATAATTAATGGAGCCCTTGCCGTTCTGCAAGCAAAATAAACTAGAACCACTGAATGCTCTAAAGTGAACAATATCAATGTAAACACTTGAATTAGAACCACTGAATGCCAGAGATGTAGCAATGTCACTGTAAACTCTTCATTTAGAACAATTGAAAGCTGTAAATATTTAAAAAGTCATTTTTTGTGTGTCAAAATCTCGTATCACGTTTTATCCTGAATTGATACAAAATGACTTCATCCCTAGCACTGGAAAATTGGCACGACAGTAATTACTGTACTCTACCCCACAAACATCTCCCCCCACCCCCCCCCCCCACTCCCATATCCCCGCAAGGGGGATAAACCACCAGCTATTATACAACAAATTAGTGATCGCACCGTTGTACGCTAGAGTGTTGCTTTATAGATTCTCCTGGTCACAGCAAACATTCTCCAAGAGAAGAGAAGAGATTGTGTTTGTCTTGGTGGTCTGGGTTGGGGGGGGGGGGTGAGTGAGGCCGGGGAGGAGGAGGGGTCAGCAAACAGGATTTCGGTCGCAGGACGGAGACAGGGACCAGGAGGGACGATGATGGACGGATCCGTGGAGATAGGATGGTGTTATGTTAGTAGAGAGTTGCAGGTCAAATAAACGGCCTTCTTAGGGGATATGAAATCTCCAGTCGGTAGGTTTGGACGGTGGAGCGCAGGGTGGACAGTGGACCGCATGGAATAATTACATTTGGCGGGCCACATGATTTTTTTTATAATTAATTTTTTAATGATTAATTTTCCCCAAAGACGGGCTCCACAAAATATTATTGAACATTTTAATCTGACATTATTGAATTTTTCGGCTGATCATTCACAATGTTTACTTTTTCACAAAAACATTAATCCATTTCCCAGAAGGTCTTGTTAGCCGCATGACACGTTTCAACGGGGCGCATTTGGCCCGAGGGCCGAAGTCTGCCCAGGCCGGTGTAGCTATATCCTCAATAGTCTTCTAGGGTATATTGTGGCTTGTGTACACACTCAATAGTCTTTTAGGGTATATTGTGGCTTGTGTACACACTCAATAGTCTTTTAGGGTATATTGTGGCTTGTGTACACACTCAATAGTCTTTTAGGGTATATTGTGGCTTGTGTACACACTCAATAGTCTTTTCGGGTATATTGTGGCTTGTGTACACACTCAATAGTCTTTTAGGGTATATTGTGGCGTGTGTACACACTCAATAGTCTTTTCGGGTATATTGTGGCGTGTGTACACACTCAATAGTCTTTTAGGGTATACTGTGGCTTGTGTACACACTCAATAGTCTTTTCGGGTATATTGTGGCTTGTGTACACACTCAATAGTCTTTTAGGGTATATTGTGGCTTGTGTACACACTCAATAGTCTTTTAGGGTATATTGTGGCGTGTGTACACACTCAATAGTCTTTAAGGGTATATTGTGGCGTGTGTACACACTCAATAGTCTTTTAGGGTATACTGTGGCTTGTGTACACACTCAATAGTCTTTTCGGGTATATTGTGGCTTGTGTACACACTCAATAGTCTTTTCGGGTATATTGTGGCTTGTGTACGTTTGATTGTGGTGGGCTGTGGCCCTTTTTGGGGGCCTTTAATTCGGGTGGCTCGGCTCAGCACTGCTGACCGTGGTGGATTTTGCATCGTTACGTAACATTTAATAACACCAGCGCAATGTGGTTGTATGCTTTTTTTTAAAATGTGGGTGGTAAGAGAATTCACTAACCGTTTTCGTATCTAGACATTTCCGATATTAAAAACATAATTTTTACACCCCAAACAATTACTCCCATCAGTGACGTAGCGAGCTTAACTCGCGCCCGGGGCACAATACCTTTTTAGCGCCGCCCCCCCCCCATTCGAAAACCATACAATATTATATGTAAAATATAACATTTGGCGCCCCTTTGTGAGTAGCGCCCGGGGCATGATGCCCCCCTTGCGCCCCCCCTCGCTACGCGACTGACTCTCATACTTTTACGGTGTACATAAAAAGCTGTAGATAACATTTATTTTGAAGCCTGCGTCATCGCAGAGCAGTTTTATGTGAAAACATTGTTAGCAAGTTAAATACGGGGCCGACCACATACAAGTTGCCTTGACCTTTATAGTCTGTTGGTGTTTCTTTGGGGGGGGGCAAGAATAGTAATAGGTGAACAGTTTACCCCATTCCGACAGGCTCCACAATTCTGCGGGTTGTTGTAACAGACGTCTACGGGGGAGGGGGGTTGGGGAGGGGGGGTTCCAACAACTCCGAAGTTGAGCGTCTTTTTAATGTAATACGAATGACGTAAAGTGCTACCACCATTTTGGCACCGGTAATAGAAGGAGAATCTCCTTCCGTCGACACCGTGAGGTCATATACAAACACCGTGAGGTCACATACCAACACCGTGAGGTCACATATCAACACCGTGAGGTCACATACCAACACCGTGAGGTCACATATCAACACCGTGAGGTCACATATCAACACAGTTAGGTGACATATAATCACCGTGAGGTCATATACAAACACCGTGAGGTCACATACCAACACCGTGAGGTCACATATCAACACCGTGAGGTCACATATCAACACCCTGAGGTCACATACAAACACCGTGAGGTCACATACCAACACCGTGAGGTCATTACCAACACCGTGAGGTCACATACCAACACCGTGAGGTCATTACCAACACCGTGAGGTCACATACCAACACCGTGAGGTCATTACCAACACCGTGAGGTCACATACCAACATCGTTAGGTCACATACCAACATCGTTAGGTCACATACCAACATCGTTAGGTCACATACCAACATCGTTAGGTCACATACCAACATCGTTAGGTCACATACCAACATCGTTAGGTCACATACCAACATCGTTAGGTCACATACCAACATCGTTAGGTCACATACCAACACCGTGAGGTCACATACCAACACCGCGAGGTCACATACCAACATCGTTAGGTCACATACCAACATCGTTAGGTCACATACCAACATCGTTAGGTCACATACCAACATCGTTAGGTCACATACCAACACCGTGAGGTGACATAAAAACACCGCGAGGTCACATTTAAAACTGGACTATCTATTCACGAGCCTTTTATTGATTCTTCTACCAGTAAGAATTTCTTTTCCGTCAGATTCATTAGGCTCACGTCTTTCAGATTTTCTCCAGTGCGTTGACGGATTCAGTCAGATAGTTATCGCAGGACATAATTATCGATTTAATCATTCGTTAAACGGTTCTTCTTTGCTATGTCATACTATCTACTCTAAGTGGTACTATCTACTCTAAGTGGTACTATCTACTCTAAGTGGTACTATCTACTCTAAGTGGTACTATCTACTCTAAGTGGTACTGTCTATTCTATGTCGTACTATCTACTCTAAGGCTTGCTCTCTATCGAGTGTCATACAATTTTGTCGTATGTAATTTATAGTGAAGTCAATAGAAAAATAATCAAACTTCAATATCAAATTTCCCAAGGGAAACAAATCAACTCGTTGAAATATTGAGTTTTCCACCGGGGAAACTCTGACCACATAAGCAGGCGTTGACCATGTCCCGGACTGGCCACTCTGACAACATAAGCAGCTGTTGATCATGTCCCGGATTGGCCACTCTGACCACATAAGCAATAGTTGACCATGTCCCGGATTGGCCACTCTGACCACATAAGCAGGAGTTGACCATGTCACGGATTTGCCACTCTGACCACATAAGCAGGAGTTGACCATGTCACGGATTGGCCACTCTGACCACATAAGCAGGAGTTGACCATGTCACGGATTGGCCACTCTGACCACATAAGCAGGAGTTGACCATGTCCCGAATTGGCCACTCTGACCACATAAGCACAGTTGACAACGTCCCGGATTGGCCACTCTGACCACATAAGCAGCTGTTGATCATGTCCCGGATTGGCCACTCTGGCCACATAAGCAGCAGTTGACATGTCCCGGATTGGCCACTCTGACCACATAAGCAGCTGGTGACCATGTCCCGGATTGGCCACTCTGACCACATAAGCAGCAGTTGACCATGTCACGGATTGGCCACTCTGACCACATAAGCAGCAGTTGACCATGTCCCGGATTGGCCACTCTGTCCACATAAGCAGCTGGTGACCATGTCCTGGATTGGCCATTCTGTCCACATAAGCAGCTGGTGACCATGTCCCGGATTGGCCACTCTGACCACATAAGCAGCTGGTGACCATGTCCCGGATTGGCCACTCTGACCACATAAGCAGCTGGCGACCATGTCCCGGATTGGCCACTCTGTCCACATAAGCAGCTGGCGACCATGTCCCGGATTGGCCACTCTGTCCACATAAGCAGCAGTTGACCATGTCCCGCATTGGCCACTCTGACCACATAGGCAGCTGGTGACCATGTCCCGGATTGGCCACTCTGACCACATAAGCAGGAGTTGACTATGTCCCGGATTGGCCACTCTGACCACATAAGCAGCTGTTGACCATGTCCCGGATTGGCCACACTGACCACATAAGCAGGAGTTGACCATGTCCCGGATTGGCCATTCTAACCACATAAGCAGCTGTTGACCATGTCCCGGATGGGCCACTCTGACCACATAAGCAGCTGTTGACCATGTCCCGCATTGGCCACTCTGACCACATAAGCAGGAGTTGACCATGTCC
This sequence comes from Omphiscola glabra, assembly GCA_964017045.1. Classification (NCBI taxonomy): domain Eukaryota; kingdom Metazoa; phylum Mollusca; class Gastropoda; family Lymnaeidae; genus Omphiscola; species Omphiscola glabra. Next base: position 16,109,551 of record OZ024809.1, on the reverse strand, counting down.
CGGATTGGCCACTCTGACCACATAAGCAGCTGTTGACCATGTCCCGGATTGGCCACTCTGACCACATAAGCAGCTGTTGACCATGTCCCGGATTGGCCACTCTATCCACATAAGCAGCTGTTGACCATGTCCCGCATTGGCCACTCTGACCACATAAGCAGCTGTTGACCATGTCCCGGAAAAAAAAAATTCACTTTTGGCGAGCCGCGAAATTCCCCCATACTCTCTAACTCTAAGTAGCCAACAAGTTAGTGTTTTCTACAATCTATTTTAAGTGACAGTTCGACCAAACCAAAGCAAAAATTTCAACGACACATCAGGAGGCTAATCTATGCCGAGGACACCAGACCTATAGTTCAAAGGTTATATTTACTCTGTTCAGGACTAACACGGTTGTCACTGGGCTCAACGGGAATGTCTGACATCAACTCAACTAAAGAATAGGCACGTAGATACATCTCCGCGCGACTGGCTGTCTCTTCATTGAGGCCTTTTCTTGTGTCATTTGAGCATAAGCGAATACATTTGAGATACCTCGAGTTCATTAAATCAACTCAAGTATAGCCGCACGCCCGGTGGGTAAGACGCTAGACAAAGTTCATTATTTTGTGTTTTTGACATTGAAGAAATCAAGGATGCCGCAGAAGTCCTCCGTCTCCAGATTAGAATTGACTGTTTTAACTGCGTCTCCAGATTAGAATTGACTGCTTTTAACTCCGTCTCCAGATTAGAATTGACTGCTTTTAACTCCGTCTCCAGATTAGAATTGACTGCTTTTAACTCCGTCTCCAGATTAGAATTGACTGCTTTTAACTCCGTCTCCAGATTAGAATTGACTGCTTTTAACTCCGTCTCGACAACTACTCTCGTTTCCTCAGGTTTGAAACTTACTCTAAATATCGTCAGAAAGCACCAAGTTTAAATTAAATATCCTATACAAATATCTCACACGTGTTATAATCTAATTAATGTAATAGGTTTTATTTCCTTTAAAAAAAAAATATTTTAATTGAAAATCAGTACTCGACCTATTGTCTCTTTTCCAAATCTTTTTACCAGCACATCTGATCATACCATAGGGTACAAAGAAGGTGTCATACATTTCAGGGGCGTAGATAAGGTGGGCAGAGGGGCATTTCCCAACAGCAGTTTTCGTTGATTGGGGGCGTCGAAAATATATTGGCCTGCCCTCGGCGGCATTTACACTTGCTACGCTACAGCATACATTCAATGCGTGTATCTCAAAAGTCAAATTTTAGCAACCTAGGTGCGAGTTTTTTTGTTTTTTTTAAACATTCCACAAAGGCCGTCAGCGCGCGCCACCTGGCGTCGAGTAAAGTGAAGGTGCTAGCGACTATTACGTGAAAAGTAGACCAGCAAACGAAATGTTGGACTGTTGGGGGGGGGGGGGGGAGAAGAAAAAACTCCCTCGATTCGTTTTAACAAACAGAATGCCAGAAATATGTATGTCAGAAGAAAAGGCATGACGAAAATATATATATATATGTTCGAAAGATAACTCTGTGTACGGTAATTCTAAAAGTATCGGTTATCGTACTTGAGATACTAGAAGCCCTAATCGATAGATTTTTTTTTAAAAGCAGTCTTCACACTAAATGAATTGAACACTTCCTCAACTCAAGAGGGGGAAAATCGTAAAAATTTCCCCTTAAAAAAAATTTGGCGTTATGTAACAGCTATTTTTATCCACTATGTATTTAAAAAAATCACTCAAGGAAGTTAAAAAAGAATACTTTTTTTTTTTTACCACGAAGAGATTTACTTTAAAAGAAACTTTGGTTACTTCCCCCCCCCCCCCTTTTTTTTCCCAATTTCTTTTTTTCAAAAGAACTTCGTTTAACTTCTTGACATTGTAATTCTTTTACTTATGAAGATTGAGCGGGGAGCTATGAAAAGGGTCGGGTACATTCGTAGTCTTTTGAAGGAGGAAAAAAAACTGAGTCCAAGGACGGATATGGTGAACAAATGATGAGTTGGAGCCAGTGGGAGAAAGACGGACTAGAGAAAAGAAATCGATTGGAAAAAAATGAGTTGGTAAGACAGAATCAACGATCGCAGAAAGGGAGAAATCATGACAGAGAAAGTGAGAGCGAGAGAGAGAGAAAGAGAAAGTGAGCGAGAGAGAGACAGAGAGAGAGAAAGTGAGCGAGAGAGAGAATGTGAGCGAGAGAGAGAGAGGTAGAAAGTGAGCGAGAGAGAGAGAGGTAGTGAGCGAGAGAGAGAGAGAGAGATGGTTCAGACCCGTCATGCCGGTGGTTCAGACCCATCATGCCGGTGGTTCAGACCCATCATGCCGGTGGTTCAGACCCATCATGTCGGTGGTTCAGATCCATCATGCCGGTGGCTCAGATCACAGAATTTACAACTTATTGTCTTACACAGTACTAGCATCTTGATGTCTTACAATCTCGCATACACAGTACTGGTAGGTATACATGTCTTGTATAGGTATACGTGTCTTGTAGGTATACATGTCTTGTAGGTATACATGTCTGGTAGGTATACGTGTCTGGTAGGTATACATGTCTCGTAAGTACACCTATCTGGTAGGTATACAATTTACTGCGGGTAAGTATTACATATACACGTCTGTTTGGTATACAACCTACCTTCCCGGTATGTATACCTGTCCGGTATGTATACCTGTCCGGTATGTGTACAATATACGTGTCTGGTAGTATACTTGTCCGTTAGGCATACCATATACATGACTGGTAGATATACATGTCCGGTTGGTATACAATATACATGTCTGGTGCGAATACCTTTCCGGTAGGTATACACTATACACGCCTGGCAGCATACTCGTCTTGTAACTATACATGTATGTCAGGTATAGATTAATTAATTGAAGTACAGTGTGTGTGTGTGTGTGTGTGTGTGCGTTTGTTATTTTTTTCCTCCTTCAAAGCGAATGGCCTGTCAATCTTTCAGTGCTAATTCCTATCCCCCTCACCAACATACATTGATTTAACATGCCATTCTTTCTTTTGTCTGCACGTTGCATTAGAGACCACAAGTCATTGTTCAACCCCCTCTCTACGTCAAGTATTCATTCAGATGGCAAAGGAAGCAAACAAAAAAGAAGTTAATTTTTTTAAATATATTTTTAAAACCGCCAGCTTCCAGCGATGGATGGAGTTAAAAAGATAAAGGCGCTGGTCACATCCTAGGAAAATAGACTTGAATATGTCTAAGTTAAAATATATTGGAGTAGTGCATACAGGATCTCCCACCACAGTGGCGTGACCGGAAAATATTTAAAAGTTGGGTGCTATTGCAAGGACTGTATAAAATACTAGTAGGACTTTGCGTGGACTATATAAAATACCTGGAATGGACATCGCTAGGAATACACAAAATACTAGTAAGATATTGCTGATGCTATTTTAAATACTATCAGGACTTTACTAGGACTGTAAAGAATACTAGTTGGACATTCCTAGGACAATATAAAATAATAGTAGGATATTCCTAGGAATTTCTAGAACTATATAAAATACTAGTAGGACATTGCTATGACTATTTAAAATACTAGTAGGACACTCCTAGGACTATTTAAAATACTAGTAGGACATTGCTAGGGCTATGTAAAATACTAGTACGACATCGCTAGGACTATTTAAAATTCTGAAAAGCCCATCATTCTCCAGAGTGCGATACATGGCTATTTTAGGCCTTTTTAAAGAGGTTTTGACACCTCTCCACCCCTTTCCAGATTATCCTTTATAAAAGTGATCTAGTTACGCATATGCCCCCCCCCCCCATTTTTTTCCATGCCTGATCTATCCCCATCTCCATCTGAATAAGCCCTCGTGGGAGCACTGCAGACAACGTCAAATAGAACAATCCGGTGGTGGTGGTGCACGTCTATTGATCGCTGTCGGGGGGGGGGGGGGGCACACAAAAAACGGGGGGGGGTGGAATTCTTTGGCTAAAACACCTAGGGCTTAATTTCAAGGCATTAAAAATTCATCGGCACCGTAATGGATTTATTAGGACGGTGTGGACACATAAAAATCCATCAACCCATAACAATCCAACAACACCGCTACGAAAACTCATAAGTTGCAGCAGATATGGGGGGCATGTGTACTTTTTGGAGTGGACAGTGTTTTGAAAGCAGTTCTGTGTAAGCAAGGGTATATTTGAGGGTTGAAGTAGTTCTGTGTAAGCAAAGGTATATTTGAGGGTTGTTTGTTCTTTTTGAAGAGAAGTGACGTCAGCTGAGTGGAATGCAGACTGCATCTTTAATGGGACACTTCGAATAACCCTTTTCAAAACGAAAGTGAAGGGGGTGGGTTTCGTGCAGTGGCGTAGCTAAGGTTAGTCCTAACGGGGCGGAGCACCATTTTTGACGTCCCTTTGCAATGGAAAAAAAAGTTCAATAGTATGCCGAAAATGCCACCCTTCAATATACAGAGAAAAAGTGAAGCATGGGGCAAACCGCCCCCCCCCCCCCCTTCCGCACCTCCTATCTCCTGCGCCACTGGGGTGAAGGGAATGTTAGCAGGATCTTGAAAAAACAAAACACTGGCAGATTTGATGGCCTATTTTATTTTAAAATACAACACTCACTATGATGATGGCTACCACCCACCCACCCCTAAACCCTCACCATCAGCTCTGCCTCTAACACCAGCCAGAGTGGCTCTCTTTAAACAGTTAATATCTTTATTGGAGTCTGTCACAAATGAAAAATGTGTTGACTCGGATGCAGGTGAAGACGCGCGTGAAACAGACGGGGTAAGGGGGGTCATCGGTTTGTATAGATCTATGGTTTGATGAGGTGATGCGGGATTTTTAAAATTATTTTTAAAAAAGTTTTATTGGTTGTTTATGTTTGATGATTGATTGAGGAAAAGGACACTCGTTTGGTGTAAAGTGATGATTGATTGAGGAAAAGGACACTCGTTTGGTGTAAAGTGATGATTGATTGAGGAAAAGGACACTCGTTTGGTGTAAAGTGATGATTGATTGAGGAAAAGGACACTCGTTTGGTGTAAAGTGATGATTGATTGAGGAAGAGGACACTCGTTTGGTGTAAAGTGATGACTGATTGAGGAAGAGGACACTCGTTTGGTGAAAGTGATGATTGATTGAGGAAAAGGACACTCGTTTGGTGTAAAGTGATGATTGATTGAGGAAAAGGACACTCGTTTGGTGTAAAGTGATGATTGATTGAGGAAGAGGACACTCGTTTGGTGTAAAGTTATGATTGATTGAGGAAAAGGACACTCGTTTGGTGTAAAGTGATGATTGATTGAGGAAGAGGACACTCGTTTGGTTTAAAGTGATGATTGATTGAGGAAAAGGACACTCGTTTGGTGTAAAGTGATGATTGATTGAGGAAAAGGACACTCGTTTGGTGAAAGTGATGATTGATTGAGGAAAAGGACACTCGTTTGGTGTAAAGTGATGATTGATTGAGGAAGAGGACACTCGTTTGGTGTAAAGTGATGATTGATTGAGGAAAAGGACACTCGTTTGGTGTAAAGTGATGATTGATTGAGGAAAAGGACACTCGTTTGGTGTAAAGTGATGATTGATTGAGGAAGAGGACACTCGTTTGGTGTAAAGTGATGATTGATTGAGGAAAAGGACACTCGTTTGATGTAAAGTGATGATTGATTGAGGAAGAGGACACTCGTTTGGTGTAAAGTGATGATTGATCGAGGAAAAGGACACTCGTTTGGTGTAAAGAAAGACAGGTCATTATAACGATCTTAATTTGTTTCGGGGGAGGGGACCTAAATCAATTAAAATATATGAACTAATAGTTCGTTGTTTTATGTATTTATTTATTTATGTATTATTGTTATTATTTATTATTTTCTTTAATAATAATAATTATTTTTTGGGGGGCGTAAAATTACACAAATATTATCTCTTTTTTTTATTGGTTCTCAACCTTCCCCTAATGCCGCGACCCTTTAATACAGTTACTCACTTTGTGGCGACCCCTCAGCCACAAAATTATTTGCATTGCTACTTCATTACGGTAGAGCATAATATGTGTTTTCAGATAGTCCTATGCGACCCCTGGCAAATGGGTCACGACCCACAGGCTGAGAACCGCTGTCTTACATATATTACGCTCCAGGTAGACTGATTCCATTTCCGGCTGCTTCCTAACAAGCCGGCTGCTTCCTATTCAGCGTATTTGGTACTGAGATTATTTTCGTAACTTTTGCTATATGCTTTGTATTTTATGACGCATATTTAGGTATGGGAAATTTCGTTGTTACTGTTTTTGGTTTCCTTATAGCAGGAGCAGCAGTGATGGCGTAGTTAGCAATGGAGTTGTTTATTTAATGAATATGCAGCCCTGAGAAAGCTGCTCCTAGGCAACCGTTTCGTCCCAGCTACTTCACGAATTAGTTGCGAGGTGGAAACCCACTGTAGAATCCCTCTTAGAGGGCGTCCGATGCTTCCCCGGGACGGGTGGGGGGAGATTTTAGGACGTTAATTTACCGTCCCGGCCCCTAGGATAGTGGACTACGGACGCTTGAAACACAGCGTCTTCGGTCGACCAGATGTCTCCGGGCGGGGAGGGTCTCCGTCGGCGAACCCGATCGAGCGGTTGCGGGCGGGGACGCTCCACGTCCGGGGAGGTCTCTGACGCCCTTCCGCACGGCCTGCCGCCGGGGCGGCCGGCAGGTGCGGGTGGGCGCCGGGGAGGGCATTAGGAGCGTAAGCTCGACGGCCCGCTGACGCCATTTCCTAATGAGATATTTAATGAAGAGGCGTTGGCCACATGACTCATTGGTTTGTAAAATAATTATTAAAATGAATTATTATGTTTGAAAGAAATAATGACTCAATAGTGAGTTCAGTAGAGCGCAAAAAATAATTCCCGATAACTACTCCAAATGATTTTTTAAAAAACAACACAACTGCGTTTGGTGCGTGATAATTTCTTTTCGGAAAATAAAAATCGTCTCAATTTAAATATGGTGTAATAAATATTCAAATTAAAAGTGGTTGGGACATCAAAATATTTAATATAGTTCATGGGCGTGAAATAAAAAGTGCGCAGTGACGTATCATGGGGGGAAAATTGGGATTCTTAATTGTGAGTTACTTGAGTTCATGCTTTATCAAGTTTAACTTTAGTAGATGGAAAGTTCACGCATTGCTGTCGCCAATGTTTGGCGAGCTATAACTAGCATACTATTATTTCGCGCGTGTGTGTGTGTGGGGAGGGGGGTGTGAGGGTGAATTTTTTATAAATGTTGAATAGTTTTACTATGTGTGGTCGAGTACAGACCCGTCCAAATTAGATCCCAAAATATTTCCCCAGGGCTTTTATTTTACAGAAGAAAATTCTTAAGGATTAATAACATGAAATACGCGCAATAAGAGAAGCATGTTATGGTAGGATAGACATAGAAATGATGTACCGGACATCCGTGCCTGCCCCACTTAACGATACTACTAATATCAACCTTAGACCGGATGAGTTCAACGGTAAGTGGTTGTTGTTGTTGTTTTTCTCTTTTTAGAGGTGGGATGTTAACGAGGGATGTTAACGAAAGGATTGAGAATTTTGCAAGATAACGGTGATAACAAATATTTAACCTACTACGTTGCATCCTTTAATGCCCTCTATCGCTTTCGTCTTTTTCAACGATTTGACCACAAAAAAAAATATTATAAAGGCGCTCAAAACCTCAGGATGCCAGAAAAACATGAAAGTGGAAATAAGAAAGAAACAATGTATGAAGTGAGATCAGATACACAAAAATGACCCATGGATCACCTCACGACCCCAATCGCTGCTTTCCCGGCAACATTTTGATCTCCATCTCAATAGAAGTCTCGTATATTAGGGTTGTGACCGCAATTAATTTCAGCGGCGCTTCCTTTCAATTTCCTTCACGACTGATCACAAAATATTCCACCCTGTAAAAGCTCCAGTTTCTATTCCTAACTGGCGGCATAAGTCGGAGACCAGACATTCCTAGATCAGGAATAATCCTGAATCGGTAAGGAAATCGGAAGATAATTACACCGACGACCAAGTTTCTTTCTTCCCTCCTCTGGAAATGACGGCCTAAAGTATTGACCATTGGACCGCTGTGGTCAGCTGGCTGAGACTTGATGGATGCCATGCTAGGAAGTGTGATTTCGACTTCAAGCGGGATTGATACACATAAACCAAGATAGTGTGTTTGTGTATAGATGTGTGTATGAAGAATTTGCACAGTTGGAATTGATTGTTATGCAATTGTTATGTAATGAATTGTTTGTAATGGAAATGATTGTTATGTAATGGAAATAATTGTTATGTAATGGAAATGATTGTTATGTAATGGAAATGATTGCTATGTAATGGTAATGATTGTTATGTCATGAATTGTTTCATATGCAAAAGAAATTATTATTATGTTATGGAAATGATTTCAGACACCAGGGTGACGTAACACTTACATTTCAGCCATTAGGGTGACGTAACACTTACATTTCAGCTATCAGGGTGATGTAACACTAACATTTCAGCTATCAGGGTGGTTGAAAAGGAGCTTAAGAAAGCCTCCCCACCCACCTCCTAGCCCCACACCCCTAGCAAAAATTTGAGTCTGATTTGTTATTTTTAAAAGTACTAAAAGTGATGATGATGGTGGTGATTATGGCTTGAGGAGAGCCAAGCCATTTCCATTAGCTTACACTTTCACAACATCCCACTGACGCCTAGACATTACAGATTTGAAATTTGTTGTCGCGATTGGCATATCGGAGACCGAGTGGTCTGCCACTCCCCCCCCCCCCCCTTTTTCCCTGCTGCGATAATGGACGGAGCCAGATTGAGATAAAATAACGCCATTTCGGACGAGACAGAACGAGAATTTAAGACGCTGGGGATTTGCTCGGACCCCCCCCCCCCCCCCACACACACACACACACGAGATCACGAAAATCCTCGATTAGAGCAAAGGGGGGCACATTTTCGAAATATTACCATCCAGGATAGGGCGGGTGCGGCGTGGGAGAAATAAAAAGAGGTTTGGGGAAAATGATGGAAAGATGTTAAGCTGGGCGTCCGTTTAGTCGACAAGCAAGTTCCTCGGGTCGTTCAAGCGGCGAACATGCAAATGTAAGTCTAGCACGCGCAATTGCTTTATACCACCCAAATGTAAGTCTAGTACGCGCAATTGCTTTATACCACCAAATGTAAGTCTAGCACGCGCAATTGCTTTATACCACCAAATAATGTCGTTCTGTTAGGAGAACCTCTAGTGGTGGCGGATCTAGAGAAAAAAACAACAAAAGATAGATGTCGAAATTGAAGAAAAAAAAAACAACGTGGCAGACGATCTTATTTGATATGTGAGCATCTTTGCTACATTGACCCCTATGGTAAATGGGCCTATATGGTACCTGGGCCTATATGGTACCTGGGCCTATATGGTACCTGGGCCTCTATGGTAAAGGGACATATGTGGTACACGGGCCTCTGTGGTAAATGGACGTCTATGGTAAATGGACCAATGTGGTAAATGGGCCTCTTGTTACATGGAATTCTACGGTACATGGTCATTTGGTACATGATCCTATTTGGGGAATAAGCCTCTATGGTATACATGGAGCTCTTTGCTACATCAGCCCCTATGGTCAATGGACTCATGTTATATGACCCTCTAAAACAGCGGTTCTCAACCTGTCGGTCCTGACCCCTTCGATGGTCGAACGACCCTTACACGGGAGTCACCTAAGAACATAGGAAAACACATATTTATGCAGTGGCAACGAAACTAATTTTATGTTTTGGGGGGTCACCACAAACACGAGGAACTGTATTAAAGGGTCGCGGCATTAGAAAGATTGAGAACCACTTCTCTAAGGCAGCATGTGTCTCTATTGCACATGAAAGGACAGACAATCTTATCCTCTGGCTTTTTTTTTTTTTGTTCCCCTTCTTAAAACGCTAAATCTTAAAAGAGCCGTTTTCTCTTGTTGACTCCCTAAGTTAGTTGACCAACGAGACATTAAACTCATTCGACTTTTTGTTCGCTTCTATCTATGGCGCCCCTTACGTCACGTCCGCCCGGAGGGGGAGATTATCCCGCCGACTTTTGACTCGATCAAATATGGCCGACCCAGTGGATTGACTCCGGGCGGACTTAAAGAAGAGCCGACCGGACGAAATGTCAGCACATTAATCCGCCCGGCTGATTGAATTCCCCGACGACGAGCGCACCGTTACCAGAAACCTCAGCCCAAATGGTGGTCTATCGGGACGCCTCAAAAGCAGCGGTTCTCAACCTGTGGGTCGCGACCCCTTTGGGGTTCGAACGACCCTTTCCGAGGGGATCGCCAAAGACCACCGGAAAACACAATGTATTGTACAGTTATGAAGTAGCAACGAAATTTTTTTTAGTAAGTGTTAGTAAGGTCAAATGTTCTCGCACGTGAACATTGAGTGCGTGGACTGACAAAGAATTGTCACTGATGATATCTGATTAAGTGATTTAATTATAAAAATAAAGACGGAAGTATGTATGTCATAAAGCTGACTAGTTTATTTTAAAAAGGAAAACAGTTTTTTTTTCTTCGATACAGCCAATTGCGATATGGTATTGTCTGTAGATTACAAGTATAAGCGCATACAAAATACTATTCGGTCTTGGACCAAATGCTTAGCGAGTATTCGACCAAGTCATATCCGAATAGACAAATAGAGTTGGCGATATAGTAACACGATTTCAATAACATTTTTATATATATATATATATATATATATATATATATATATATATTACATATTATGACCAAAAAAGTCGAAAGTCATCAAAGTATATACTTAATAGTAAATTAAGTGCTACCAAAAAGGTTCTTCTAAGTTTATCATTAACTTTTCTTTCGGGACAGCCCGCAGCTGCTTCCTGGTTTGTAAGTGTTTGATCGTAACTCTACACGAGCTGGCCATGCATCAATTTAGACCCAGGGCGTCCTAAATAACCGGTCGCTAATACTCGGCGAGCGCATCTTTCTGTATTCACTTCGTTGCCGCGTCACGGAACCAGCACTCACGGGCAAGTCGGCAGTAGTCGGCACCAGTGTTAGTTACCATGTTCCACTCCTCATCGGATAACGTCAGACATAAATCTCGGACACCGACCAACCTTTTCCTCGCTCACCGTCGTCCAAGATAGATCGATTTCGTGTTCTCTGCGTTCCTTAATGAGCACACCCCCCCCCCCAACCGCACCACCCTAAGCTCGTTAGCGACTGAAAACTTGTTTTCAACGGGCAGTGATTTTTGGCACATCCGCATCTTCCAGGAGCTTCCTGTCTCAGATATTATTCAGCTGAAAGCAAGTGTCTAGCTTGGCCCGACTGACAAACTGGGCCGGTGGCTACACGAGCGTCCTATTAACTAATAGGATCTCAAGGCGAGATTAAAAAGCGACATAAGAAGATAATGGTTCAGACACATTCATTTGACCTCTCCCCCCCCCCCCCACCCCACCCCAAGACCTCCTTTTTCCAAATCAACTTTTAAAAAGCTTCAACATTTGAACATTCCTACAGATTCAATAAGAAAAGTTCTCATCTATGTACGGCCTGCGTCAGATTAAAATAATATTTTGCCATATCTATTATGGATCTGATTTTAACGTTTTCAAACGCGTGTCTTATGAAAGTGATTGGCTAGAAAGAGTCCTTCCTTGCTAGTATGCCAGCAAAAACCAGACAGTAGACAGTCATTCCTTGCTATACGGTGTGCCAGCAGAAACATGATGATCTCAAGAGTAATTGGCTTAAAGAGTCATTCCTTGCGAGTATGCCAGCACAAACCAGACCATCTGAAAACCTGCCATGTTATACCTTTAGAATGATCTAATCCATTCCAAGTCAATGCGCTTATTGTTTTGACAAGTTTATGTTTCAATGACTCCGTGATTTTTACCAGACTCTCACCTTGACCCTGGCTTCGCTAAACTGTAATTAGGGATCCATGATAACAAAGTGCAGGGCCCCACACAGGACAAAAGCCAGAGATATAGCATGTTATAACAAAGTATAGAGGTCCACACAGGACAAAAGCCAGAGATATAGCATGTTATAACAAAGTAAAGAGGCCCACACAGGACAAAAGCCACATATATAGCATGTTTTAACAAAGTATAGAGGCCCACACAGGACAAAAGCCACAAATATAGCATGTTATAACAAAGTATACAGGCCCACACAGGACAAAAGCCACAGATATAGCATGTTATAACAAAGTATAGAGGCCCACACAGGACAAAAGCCACAGATATAGCATGTTATAACAAAGTATACAGGCCCACACAGGACAAAAGCCACATATATAGCATGTTATAACAAAGTATACAGGCCCACACAGGACAAATGCCAGAGATATAGCATGTTATAACAAAGTATAGAGGCCCACACAGGACAAAAGCCACATATATAGCATGTTATAACAAAGTAAAGAGGCCCACACAGGACAAAAGCCAGAGATATAGCATGTTATAACAAAGTATAGAGCCCCACACAGGACAAAAGCCACATATATAGCATGTTATAACAAAGTAAAGAGGCCCACACAGGACAAAAGCCAGAGATATAGCATGTTATAACAAAGTAAAGAGGCCCACACAGGACAAAAGCCAGAGATATAGCATGTTATAACAAAGTAAAGAGGCCCACACAGGACAAAAGCCAGAGATATAGCATGTTATAACAAAGTAAAGAGGCCCACACAGGACAAAAGCCAGAGATATAGCATGTTTTAACAAAGTATAGAGCCCCACACAGGACAAAAGCCACATATATAGCATGTTATAACAAAGTAAAGAGGCCCACACAGGACAAAAGCCAGAGATATAGCATGTTTTAACAAAGTATAGAGCCCCACACAGGACAAAAGCCACAGATATAGCATGTTATAACAAAGTAAAGAGGCCCACACAGGACAAAAGCCAGAGATATAGCATGTTATAACAAAGTAAAGAGGCCCACACAGGACAAAAGCCAGAGATATAGCATGTTATAACAAAGTATAGAGGCCCACACAGGACAAAAGCCACATATATAGCATGTTATAACAAAGTATAGAGGCCCACACAGGACAAAAGCCACAGATATAGCATGTTATAACAAAGTAAAGAGGCCCACACAGGACAAAAGCCAGAGATATAGCATGTTATAACAAAGTAAAGAGGCCCACACAGGACAAAAGCCAGAGATATAGCATGTTATAACAAAGTATAGAGGCCCACACAGGACAAAAGCCACAGATATAGCATGTTATAACAAAGTAAAGAGGCCCACACAGGACAAAAGCCAGAGATATAGCATGTTATAACAAAGTATAGAGCCCCACACAGGACAAAAGCCACATATATAGCATGTTATAACAAAGTACAGAGGCCCACACAGGACAAAAGCCAGAAATATCATGTTGTTCGGTGATTTTAAGACGATCGATACCGTTAAACTAAAGTAATTGACAATACGACTAGCAATATTTTATTAAAAACGGAAATAAAACACAACCACAAAACAATCTAGCATTTTCAAATATGCCACGCAAAACATTCACCTCAAAGTAAACGACCAACGCAACCAAGCTGTTTCCAAGAAAACCTTTCATCTCTCAGTAAACGGCCAACGCAACCAAGCTGTTTCCAAGAAAACCTTTCATCTCTCAGTAAACTGCCAACACAACGAAGCTGTTTCCAAGAAAACCTGTCATCTCTCAGTAAACGACCAACACAACGAATCTGTTTCCGAGCGTGCGAGCCACATACCCATTTCATACGTAATCTCGTTATGGAATAAATGTCTTGTCCGCCCTAGGAAGTCCCCGGCCAAATCGAATTCTCTGCAGTGGAAGAAAATGACTTCACTAAATTTAGTTTTTCTTCCTCCCAAGAAAAGGTTACCAAATCTTCTTCGGAAATCTGCCGCACAATAGTAGCGGCCAATGACGAGGTCCGTGACATTCTACTTGCTACGAACTTAAACCTAACTAAATTATAGTTCGTTGTTTGTTCAGAGATTGCCTGTGATACGCCCAAGGGGGAGAGATGTCTCGGGTTAACTCTTGCATTCGAAAAATCATTAGTGTATTGGAAAGTGGTGCACTCCGAGGTTTTACTTGAAAATTAGATAAGAATGGATGACGTGATTATACAATCCGGCTGGCTGCCTGGTGCGCGTGACATTAAGTGGACTTCCAATCATTTTAAAAACAATTGTATGCATCATCCATAAAGTCCATTCAACGTCACGACGTGTGGTTTTGGCTAGAGTGAAGAGCAGCGTTGATAAAAATAGACAAAAACACTTTTTAAAAAAAATTGACATACTAAGAAGAACCAATAGAATTCTTCGATATGCCCAAGACAGATGAAGAACGATAATACCCACTGTCGGTATAGAGCGGCACATTATCTTTCTTCGTTCGACAAGTTGGCTTATAGAAGAGGTGTCATCTCGTCCCGGATTATCCTTTATTTTGTACACGCAACACCCAAGACTTCAAAAATGTTACATCAATTTGTAATCATGTATTTTGAAGGAAAGAAATATCACGTGATATAGATTCCAGACAGCAGTTCGAGCCTTAAATCTTTTCCACGTCTCCTCAGACCAAAGCTGGTCAGTGCTAGGACAATTGGCACGATTGATTTTAGAAATAAAATAAAAATTAACAGTTTTCTTTTCCTAAAAAAAAAAACAAGTTTTATGGGAGGTTGATTATTTCAATAAATGTATTTGAGTCATTTATTGTGTGTGTGTGGCCACTGGCCGCACACGCTTTCTAATCACTGTCATATGACAGAGACCTTGAGAGGAATCACCGAGGTCCCCGTTCATTCATAGTCTCATTAAACTAATGTTCAACTATTTTGTTTTCGACCTTTGAAAGCACTGCACACTGGCCGAGATCTGAGCGAGGAAGTCAATACCTTATGAGTTGGAGGAAAACATCATATTAGAGAAGGATTAAAGAGGCTGACATATCCCCTCACCATAAGATGAAAGGATGGATAAAAAGGATAATCTTTGATAGTTTAGCTGAACACGAAAAACATAAATGCCTCAGTAAAAGTAATCGAAAAGAAATGAATATTTCAGTGCATTGAAACAGGAGTTCTTGAACATTTGATTGCAGGACAACTCGGGAGGAGAGGGTGACGGGAAATAAGTTCGGTAATTATATAATGTGAATTCACAGATGCTAGTCATTTGCTCTGATGAATGTAACTGGTTCTGGATGGACCCTTAATGTAGACCTAATCTAACACCAAATGTAGACCTAATCTAACACCAAATGTAGGCCTAATCTAACACTTAATGCAGACCTAATCTAACACCAAATGTAGACCTAATCTAACACCAAATGTAGACCTAATCTAACACCAAATGTAGACCTAATCTAACACCAAATGTAGGCCTAATCTAACACTTAATGCAGACCTAATCTAACACCAAATGTAGACCTAATCTAACACCAAATGTAGACCTAATCTAACACCCAATGTAGACCTAATCTAACACCAAATGTAGACCTAATCTAACACCACATGTAGACCTAATCTAACACCAAATGTAGACCTAATCTAACACCAAATGTAGACCTAATCTAACACTAAATGTAGACCTAATCTAACACCAAATGTAGACCTAATCTAACACTAAATGTAGACCTAATCTAACACAAAATGTAGGACTAATCTAACACCCAATGTAGACCTAATCTAACACAAAATGTAGGACTAATCTAACACCCAATGTAGACCTAATCTAACACCAAATGTAGACCTAATCTAACACCCAATGTAGACCTAATCTAACACCAAATGTAGACCTAATCTAACACCAAATGTAGACCTAATCTAACACCCAATGTAGACCTAATCTAACACCCAATGTAGACCTAATCTAACACCCAATGTAGACCTAATCTAACACCAAATGTAGACCTAATCTAACACCACATGTAGACCTAATCTAACACCAAATGTAGACCTAATCTAACACCAAATGTAGGCCTAATCTAACACCTAATGTAGACCTAATCTAACACCACATGTAGACCTAATCTAACACCAAATGTAGGCCTAATCTAACACCTAATGTAGACCTAATCTAACACCCAATGTAGACCTAATCTAACACCCAATGTAGACCTAATCTAACACCCAATGTAGACCTAATCTAACACCAAATGTAGACCTAATCTAACACCACATGTAGACCTAATCTAACACCAAATGTAGACCTAATCTAACACCAAATGTAGGCCTAATCTAACACCAAATGTAGACATAATGTAACACCAAATGTAGACCTAATGTAACACCAAATGTAGACCTAATCTAACACCAAATGTAGACCTAATCTAACACCACATGTAGACCTAATGTAACACCAAATGTAGACCTAATCTAACACAAAATGTAGGCCTAATCTAACACCAAATGTAGACCTAATCTAACACAAAATGTAGGCCTAATCTAACACCAAATGTAGACCTAATCTAACACTAAATGTAGACCTAATGTAACACCAAATGTAGACCTAATCTAACACTAAATGTAGACCTAATCTAATACCAAATGTAGACCTAATGTAACACCAAATGTAGGACTAATCTAACACCAAATGTAGGCCTAATGTAACACTAAATATAGACCTAATCTAATACCAAATGTAGACCTAATGTAACACCAAATGTAGACCTAATCTAACACTAAATGTAGACCTAATCTAACACCACATGTAGACCTAATCTAACACCAAATGTAGGACTAATCTAACACCAAATGTAGACCTAATGTAACACCAAATGTAGACCTAATGTAACACCAAATGTAGACCTAATCTAACACCAAAGGTAGGACTAATCTAATACCAAATGTAGACCTAATGTAACACCAAATGTAGACCTAATCTAACACCAAATGTAGGCCTAATCTAACACCAAATGTAGACCTAATCTAACACCAAATGTAGACCTAATGTAACACCAAATGTAGACCTAATCTAACACTAAATGTAGACCTAATCTAACACCAAATGTAGACCTAATCTAAAATTTAAAAAAAAAAAATATTATTTCTTATAGAACATTCTTAAGGATACAAATAATCGGCATAATTATGCAGTATCAAATATGAACGCTTTGAACAATCATTTTATAGTTCTCAGTATATATAAAATATATCGTGTAAGAACACAAAAATATAATAATCTTAATAACGTTAAGAATCTAAACATAACGCATATAAAAAAACATCGCCTTTATTGAAGAGTTCACGCACAAAAAGTAAGAAACTCATTTGGCGTTCACATTTCGTAATTCAGATAATTGCATCAGTTCCGTTATTTTTAAAACCAACGCATGATCCGCGAAATAGATAATCATATAGTTATCATTGATGGGATATCAACATCGTTCCCATTGATGGGATATCAACATCGTTCCCATTGATGGGATATCAACATTGTTCCCATTGATGGGATATCAACATCGATCCAACTAATGAGAAATCCACATCGATCCAACAAATGAGATATCCACATCGATCCAACTAATGAGATATCCACATCGATCCAACTAATGAGATATCCCCATCGATCCAACTAATGAAATATCCACGTCGATCCAACTAATGAGATATAGCCCACGTCGTTCGCGTTACTTCCAATTAATAATCACGCCTTCTGATGGCGAGGCTAACATTTTTAGAGACAGCTCTCATTTAGCAATTTGAGTGCGACTCACACAATTAAAACCGCTCTTGACAACACACGTGGGAAAACAATTACAGCAGATGAAAGGGGGCGCTAATGTGCTTCTCATTAGGACCCCAATATGAAAATCCGGTCTTCTCCTACGAAAATCGAGCAGATATTTTGTAAACCGAAACATCACTCGGAAGTTTGTCTAAAATAAAATTAATGCTTTTTTAAAAAAATCCCATAAGAATATGTTGGTTTGTTTTTGTTTTTTGTTTTTTTTAAACAGTGGTTCTCAACCTTCCTAATGCCGCGACCCTTTAATACATTTCTTCCTGTTGTGGCGACCCCAACCGCAATATTCTTTGCTGCTCTATAACTGTAGATAATGCGTGTTTTCTTAGGCTACCCCTATGAAAGTGTCGTACGACCCACAAAGGGGTCACGACCCACAGGTTGAGAACCGCTGTTTCAAAGTATTAACATTAAACGATCATCTTCTACTATCTTGCGAGGCAAGGCTCTACCTGGCCGCAACCAAACATGCCGATGAACCAACTGGGGGCCAAGGCCTGGCTTGAGGACCTCGTTCCAGAGGAATGGTTTAAAGTATGGGGATAAGGGTATAACTGCCCGAAAACTCCAGCGGAACGTGCCCAAAACTAACCGAAAGGGCGATCAACGGTGACGTCTTAAACGCCACCAGCAGAGCCCCATCACGCAGATGAGGACAGAGCATTGCCCTACCCGTGGCTACCTGAACAGCTTGCGCCCACAGCGGGACCCGAGCTGCCGTCACTGTGGACGGGCGCCGGAGACGGTCGAGCACTTACTGGCCGCGTGCCCGGCGCTAACGACTGGTGCGGCTGGGGTACTCCCAGCCAAAACCACATTGACAGTTTCATTTACAGCACAGCCCAGCAGATGCGGCAGGCCTGTAACGTACTTGCCGGGGCCATTAAAGAGCAATAGCTTGGTCCCAAACAATGATTGTAATATTTTCTATAAGCAAGTGGGCCTGGAAAACACATGCTCAATAAACAAAAATAGTTGGGTTTCTTTGAGACAACATACTTTGTTATTGATTATTACAAAAATAATAAAATTCGAGCTTCTCACACACACACACAGACATATATATATGTAAAATTACAATTTTAAATACATTTTTATAATCAATAATATTTGAAAATTCAATCAGTGTGTATATTTTTCTATTCTTTGAGCAGAACGCATTGAAAACAACGAAAATTCTACATGACATCTCCAGTTGGGTTCGTCTCGTCTCATCGGAGTCGATATGTAAGAACCATTTAAAGAAAAAAAAATATTATTTTAATATATTTTAGGACATCGGATCGCTGTGAGCATACTAAAATAGCTTGCTCACAAGCGCTTTAAAATTACTCAGTCATCATCATGATCGTCCCTAAATTGTTCTGTAACTGCCGAGGTCCAGCTACAGAAGAAGCGCGGGTGCGTGGAGAGACAGCGAGTGACACGGGTTCGGGGACGTGGAGATTATGACTTGCTTTGTCACTTATGACCCGTATACATTTCCCAATATTCCCAGGATGCTGAACTTTAAAAAAATAATAATAATGTTTCCTTTTAACAGACCCCCCAGCCCCGCCCCCAAACCGGGGGTCACTTTATTTCTAGATCCGCCAAAGCCTCCACCTTTACACCATTTTTTTTTTAAAATGGGGGGGGGGAGCTCTGACTTATGGCCATGTTTACCCAAGACATCGATTGTCCCGTGAATCAAACGAGTTCATGCAGGGAATAAGGGAAATGTAAAGCTAGTTATTTCTATTAACATTAGCATTTTTTTCCCTCCACCGGAACCGGTTGTGACGTCAATCCCTACGGCCCAAGATTTTGTCAGCATCTCCTGTTGGGGGAAATAAAATCTTCGAAATGATTGTGATATCAGCAGCCAGTGTCGGAACCAGAAAATAAAACCTTCGAAATGAGTCTGATATCAGCAGCCAGTGTCGGAACCAGAAAATAAAACCTTCGAAATGAGTCTGATATCAGCAGCCAGTGTCGGAACCAGAAAATAAAACCTTCGAAATGAGTCTTATATCAGCAGCCAGTGTCGGAACCAGAAAATAAAACCTTTGAAATGATTCTTACATCAGCAGCCAGTGTCGGTAACAGTGGGAAAATAAAACCTCAAAATGATTCTGATATGGGCGGGCAGTGGCGGACACAGAAACACACAGCACGGGTGGTCAACGCAGAGTTCGGTTGTTTTAAAACTCCAAATATATCGTCTACCCGGAGAGAGCCGTATACAGTGTGAGTTTCCAGTGACGTCCCTTAATAGGGCACAAAACTGGCCAGCGTAACGGAGAATCATGTTGTTTTTTTATGTTCTCACCCCCAATCGCCCGAGTCTTTGAGCTTGTCAGATGTTTTGAAAGGGGCCCATTTTCCGTACGTGCTTTGGATGCTTTTTTGCCTAAGAACCTCCTCCCCCCCCCCCCCCCCCCGACCACATTCCTCTAATTTACAATCCATTCCAACTCTGCAGCCGTGGTTTAAAATGACAGGGGAAGTGCTCGCCCAGCTTTGAATCCAGCCTTGCTTTGAATATGCTTTAAATAAAATTATTTAACATGCGTTTTTCGTTTTCTTTCTTATTACCGTCCATATTTTGTGTCTTAAATAAAAATTAACGAAATAAATTTTTAAAAATGCATCTTTTAGCATTCCGGAAGCCTTTTGACATGTATCGTGACTAGGGTAGAATAAAAACAACAACACGGAGGACACTTTATTTTAAACGTTTTGTGCTGGCCAATGGAAACACATTCTGTCCAAATCAATACTCCCAAAAAATATTCCAGCCGGCTTCCGACGTTATTTCAAAGTGAGCCCCAGTTTGCGTTTTTTTTTCCTTTTTTTCTTTTTTTTTAAATAGTTTTTTTTTTTAAATCTCTTATTTTCTGAAATAACGTTTTAAATATAAAGGCCAAACCAAATGGCACATCTTTCCTGTTGCCAACAACCTCACCGTGTCACCAGAAAGGAAGTGCTCCTGACAGACGCCTTGGATTAGAATTGCTCTCATTTACATCTGCTTTTCTTTTCCGAATCCCTTACAACAAGCTTGAGAGTGAACAGACGCAGAGCCGACGGTGAAATGTCACAACGTTTGCCGGAGAAGGACTGAAACACCAAAAGACATGCTCGGTACGACGCTGGATATTGTTTCCAAGAGTCAAATTATCGAGAATCTACAGCGACATTTGGCACCTGTTTCATAATATACTTTAAAATGATACTGTTGTGTTGTTAAGAGAAGAGACTTTTTTAAAGAGAATATGCGTTTTTCAGATAATAGACGAGATTGGCTCAAGTAAATGGAGTCTTGATTAAATGATCACAAAATTATTTGAATTTGGCAAAATCAAAAGTCCATTCAGTTATAAAGAGAAGGGTTCAAATCCGTGCAGTTATACAATGATTTATGAATCAATGAAATCGTAACTGAATTGTACACAAAAATCCCCTGTGGATATAAAATGGAGTTTAAATGCTATTATTGTGTGAGTACCACCTTCATAAAACCAGCCCCATCAGGACACCCCTAGTAAGCCTCCACCTCAACAGTACGCCACCAACCAGAGTACAGTCCCCGCTCAGAGTACGCCCCAACATAAAAATTCATTCAGAGTACGCCCCTTCCCAAATTAGAATACTCCTCAACCAGAGTACGCACCCAATCACAGAGTACTCCTCCCAACCAGAGTACGCCCCGCCCCCCCCATCACTAAAATACCCCTCGCCAAAGGTACATCCCACATAGAATACGACCCCAAACTAGACCCCCCCCCCTTTTCCCCAATCCAGAGAACGTCCCCCCACCCCCAAACACAATTTCTTACAACACTATCTTAAGAATCGGAAAATTTAAAATGGTCAAGACGTGTTACCTCTGTGATTGAATATAATCCTCTGGTATGTAAGAGCTGTCTTCCCAGTGTATTGAACACGCTTATCGTGGACATGTGAAGACAACAATTATTGGTCGCCCGTGTGATGAGACTCTGCCCTGGATTGGCCACGTCACGGTGCTGCAAAAGAAAAGACAATGTACGAATCAATGGCGAGAATTGATTTTTATATCGTTCCAAAATAGTCTTCTCATCCTATGAGAATTAAAAAATGTGTCTGTAAAATCATCAAGGGGTTTGCTGGAAAGCGATGGTAATCTAGGTGTTAAACCAAATACAAATATAGCACATACAAGTGTCGGGGTGGATGAGGAAGAAGAACATCTTTCAATTTTCTTTTCTTTTTTTACTATTTTGTGTGTGTGTGTGTGTTTGGCATAGATATTATCTGGACTCGGACTCAGCCAGGGAAACGATAAGGAAGAAGAACATCTTTCAATTTTTTTTTTTTACTATTTTTGTGTGAGTGTGTGTTTGGCATAGATATTATCTGGACTCGGACTCAGTCAGGGAAAAGAGAAAGACATTTCGTTATATGATTTTTTTAATTTAAAAAAAAAAAACTCAAGTTAACATTATTTACTATTACCGTGGCGTCCAGTAAGAAACAAGGATAACAAGCGATAAAAACCATTCACAATTTTTTTCGCTACTCTCAACTGTGTTATGTACACGATGTCTGTAGTTTAAAAAGACTCCTCAATTTAAAACAAACGGCCGACACATGCTTATCGCCAAACAGTACGGTGGTATCTGAAACGTGAAATGTAGCTCAGCTGCCCGTTTTTTTTTCAGACAACTCCTTAATGCGTAACGAAATGAACATTGACAACTGGACTAACCACGGATTCCAGATATTGAATTACAGCCGACAAAAAGCAAGCAACGCTTTCTGGTGTTTTCCCTGGATGCAACGAAAATCGGTTTTTCAACGAATATATGTTTTGTGAGGAATGTCGATTTTGATATCATGAAGATATAAAAAAAAACATAATATATTTTTTTCTATTTTCTTGGCAATACACACACACTCCAAATATCATCTGCATACCGGTACCGGCATTGTACCTTAATTACGAATAGAAAAATGAAACTGCCACAAAAAAAATTATTTTAAAAATAAATGATCTTAGAAACGAATCCTGAATTCTAGACGAGCGCTCCGATGCAACTCAACGGGATGACGGTCTAATCCATCAAGGAGATGAGGCTTGTCTTGGGGAAATAACAAAAAAAAAATGTTAAGGGGAGATCACGCTGGCAAGAAGACCCGAATTTGTTGCAAGACTCAATATCCTGTGCTTGAAAATAACATCTTAGGTTTCATGAGCTCACTTGGTGCTATAATCCTGCCCACACTTGGCTCGTCCTGTTCATCAAGGGTTCGCCTTGTTCACCCTGCTAGTCCTGTTCACTCACTGTTCGTCCTGTTCACCCTGGGTTCGTCCTGTTCACCCGGGGTTTGTCCTGTTCACTCAGGGCTCGTCCTGTTCACTCAGGGCTCGTCCTGTTCCCTCGGGATCGTCCTGTTCACCCTGGGCTCGTGCTGTTCACACAGGGCTCGTCCTGTTCACCTTGGGATCGTCTTGTTCACTCAGGGCTCGTCCTGATCCCCTTGGGTTCGTCCTGTTCCCCCCAGAATCGTCCTGTCCATCCTAGGCTCGTCCTGTTCACCCCGGGTTCGCCCTGTTCATTCAGGGCCACTCCTGTTCACTCAGGGCTCGTCCTGTTCACCCTAGGTTCGTCCTGTTCACCCGGGGCTCGTCCTACTCACCCTGAGCGCGTCCAAATTTACTCCACCAACACAAATGTTGCTACCGAGGTTTATGGCGGTGTTCCTACGTTACAGAGCCTCCCAGTTTTATCTCAACCAGACATTCTATCAATTCAAAGGGCTGTACAAGTGGCCCTTCGAACTGGTCGGATTTGGGATCGTGAAAATGTCTTTGTTTGTTTTTTTTATACCTCAAATCAGGTTTTTGGAAACATAGGTCTGGTATAAGGTCTTACATATAAGAGCAAACACGTATCCTATTTCGTTATACAGTCCAATCACATATATTGTATTATACACTTCATAATGAAATAAATGGAATAACGGTATTAACGAAACATATGTTGTTGTTTTAAAACACGTGAAACCACATGTAGAATATTATGTCAAAACTCAAACCAAATAATACTAAAGCCCCCAGAGAAAACACATATAAAATAAACATAATTGGCTTGATAAATACCCGGTGTGTCTTAGAGAACGTAGACTTAAGAGTTCGGTAGCAGAGATCTGGTCTGCAGTACAAGTATTTGTCCTGTGGCATGCGTCTTCGTTCTATTATGTATCTTCAGACTTTATGGTAAACGTCTTCTTGTTCGCTGGACAGAATTGTAAAGTTGCGTGATTCAATGCTTCCCAACTCAAAGTCAGGTTTAGAAACACATGAGATAAAATATAATATTATTGCACACAGAAACCCCCCAAAGTCGTTTGATAACTATATTTCGTGACGATAATAGAAAACATGTCCATTTATTTGGATCAATAAAGAACCTTATCTTATATTATCTTATTAGAGCGCGTGGGGAAAAATAAATAATTAGGACTACTGTCAAACACATTTGCCACCAAGGCACAGAGTTATGACTACTGTCAAACACATATGACACCAAGGCACAGAGTTATGACTACTGTCAAACACATATGACACCAAGGCACAGAGTTATGACTACTGTCAAACACATATGACACCAAGGCACAGAGTTATGACTACTGTCAAACACATATGACACCAAGGCACTGAGTTATGACTACTGTCAAACACATATGACACCAAGGCACAGAGTTATTACTACTGTCAAACACATATGACATCAAGGCACAGAGTTATGACTACTGTCAAACACATATGACACCAAGGCACAGAGTTATGACTACTGTCAAACACATATGACACCAAGGCACAGAGTTATGACTACTGTCAAACACATATGACACCAAGGCACAGAGGTCAAAAAGCCACAGAGGTCCCCGAACCATTGAATTCCGTATTCATAGAGGTCTCTACGCCACAAAGGTCAATTAGCTACAGATGTACCTAACTCCAAAAGACACCTTAGCCACAGCGGTTCCTGACCCCAAAATCCCAATAGCCGCCGAGGCACCTAAACCACATAGCATTATATTAATAAAGCTCTATGATACACGCACATAGAAAGCCGAGCCGTGAGAAGGTGATCGCATCTGATGCAACGGATCTTGGTATGAATCGTTTCCCCTTTAGTTAAATTAGACATGGAAGGATGCCGCATCCGTTTAGATGACATCCACGAAAAAAATACTTTGCTACAGCACAGATCTGGATTCCACTGCGCAAAGATGTCTGGATACTGGATACCCTTACTATGCAAACCTTATGAGCTGAGATTCTCTTTTTTTTCAGCTGGCCATCCTGTTGTCATTTTTGTGTCTGCCTAAAACAATCTAGCCTCGTGCTGCATAATCCGTTCATCTGCATCAAATCGATATATGCAAAAAAAGCTGCTCTCTCGATACAAGGATGATATCTTGTATCTTTAAAGCGCTTTCGTGTGGGAAATGAAAATACATTTTTAACAACTTGATAATATGACAAAATATCAATACTTTGTGTGGTATAGCGCCCCTTCCCGACGCACTCACACTAGTTCTCTATCTCTCTCTCTCTCACTTCATCACACCTCGATCTCCCACTCTCTCCCCCACTCTCCCTCCCTCTATACCCCCATTTCTCTCACACCCTCACTCTCTCTCTCTCCACCCTTCTCTCTCCCTCCTCCTCCCTCTCTCTCTCTTTCCCGCTCCCCCACACACTATTTAATATTTTAAAGAAACGAACATTTTATGAACAAGATTACACCCACAGTGACTACATTAATACAGCAACTGTTTGCCAAAATGCCTAGCTGGACTCACTGGACGAGACGATTCTCGTGTTCTTACAGCAGTTGAATCCGATTATCTGGACCCACCGTTTTTTTTTGTGTTGTTTGAAATTGCGAATAAACGAAACATATTATAGAGATAATACTCTAAAACGATATCGGATATAAACGTGCGGGGTATGGGAAGCCTACAATAAAGCGTTAAACATTGTTCCTGCATTGTAAAGGATGATTATTTTTTTATTTTTTTTTTAGTTTCTAATCACACGCTGCAGAATTGGCTTCATCATGATGGGATGAGATTTGCCGTACATGATGCCCTAATGATCAAGGGGGGCTTGCTGATTATTCTGATGTCCACTGCCGATGTTCGGCTTAATCTCCTCATCAGTGGATGATTTACACGAAGAGATGAACACGTGTCAACTTCTACTTCTAAACAGGCGTTTCTCAACCTGTATATTATAGGTCACGACTCCTTTAAGGGGGGGGGGGAATGGTGGTGTCAAACACACAGGGGTCGCTTAAGACCATCGGAAAACCACATATTTATGAAGTGGCAACGAAAATAATTTTATGGTTGGGGAGTCACCACAACATGAAGAACTGAATCGCGGCATTAGGAAGGTTGAGAACCACTGCTCTAACCCAATACAGTCATGCAAATAATTGGCAGATTTGGAAAACATGTATTTTTTTTAAGAAATAGAAAAATAATATAATGAGGGTAATATTAATACTCTATTTAATGCCCGCAGACATTATAGTACATTGCCATTGTGATAATATTATGATATGACCCAAACATAACGCATGTTGAGAAACATTGATCTTGTGACTAATTCAATATGGATACAATGGTATGACCCCAAACCCACGAATGTTGAGAAGCGTCGGCATAAGGTTTAATGTGAAGTGTGATTACCATATCACCCCCACATCACTCAGGTCGATGATACCGATTCAGTGCCTCATGAACTGCGATACCGCCCAGTTAGTACACTCAAGGTCACAGAGGTGAATAGTAGTGAATAATATTTCGGCTAGCGGTAACAGTAGCGGGAGGAGAAAAGATCAGGCTTACAAGGTCGGACCTACCTTTTGTCATGATTAGTCAAGTCCACGCAGGTTTTCTTATCCCGACGTGACCTTTGCGTTGTGATCGCTGAACTTTGTCAAACGGGCTTTAGAAGGTAAAGTCAGAGTGGTCATGGGAGTAAGAGATATTTCTAGCAGTAACATTTATAAGTTTGACCTGCATACTTAAGTATCCAGTCTAAGAAACGACGAAGTAGCTTATGCAAAGAAAATACTGGAGACACTACATCCCAACGTCGAAATTGAAAGAATACTTAATTCCTACACCACAAATGACTCAAAAATCATCCTGACCTACTCCACCATTCCCATGACTCAAAGTAATCCCCAAATGACTCCACAAATCCCTAGACCAACGGACTCCAAAATTCCCACCAATTACTCAAATCCCCCACCCCAAATGACTTCACAATTCTCCCACGTCAATAGACTCCACGATTCATTCCTATTGACTCCAAAATTCACTCAAACTGACTCCAAGATTCACTCCTCTGACTCCATCACATCCCAAACCTACTCCACCACACCTCCAACGGACTCCATCACATCCCAAACCTACTCCACCACACCTCCAACGGACTCCACCGCACCCAAACTGACTCCACCGCACCCAAACTGACTCCACCGCACCCAAACTGACTCCACCGCACCCAAACTGACTCCTCCGCACCCCAACTGACTCCACCGCACCCAAACTGACTCCACCGCACCCCAACTGACTCCACCGCACCCCAACTGACTCCACCGCACCCCAACTGACTCCACCGCACCCAAAGTGACTCCACTGACACCAACGTGTCCTCTCGCTAAAACCGACGTGTCCTCCCACTGACACCAACGTGTCCTCCCGTTGACACCGACGTGTCCTCCCGCTGACACCGACGTGTCCTCCCGCTGACACCGACGTGTCCTCCCTTGACTGCACGCCTTACATTTAACGTAAGACCCCCGTCTCAATCGATGTCCTCGACAGCGTGACGTACAAAACCGTGCGAGGATTGCCTCCGGTAGCATGACACTGGCCTTTCCTGTGACGGAATAGTTAAGACATCCAAAGCCGGTGGTTGTGTATCCGAGATGGTAGTGACATGTGATGTGGCGCATGTAAAAAAGTCATCTCACTCAGTATTTATCTCCTATAAATGTTTTTTAAAAGATAAATCCGTGCAGGTTTGCCGGAAAACACACGAATAGACTTTAACATACTTCTTTAGTGCTTAAAGTGAACATTTCCACGACTTCAACAGACTTTAGCATACTTCTTTGGTGCTTAAAGTGAACATTTCCACGACTTCAACAGACTTGAGCATACTTCTTTGGTGCTTAAAGTGAACATTTCCACGACTTCAACAGACTTGAGCATACTTCTTTAGTGCTTAAAGTGAACATTTCCACGACTTCTACACAAAAAAACATGTGCGACTCCTTAAGTCCTGCTAAGTATACCCGATCTGGAGACATGTTGAGGGGTCAGTAAGGAGTTTTAAAAATCCCATAGGGGTGGGGAAGAGGTCGCCCCATAGGGTGTAATTTTCTCTAGTGCCTTTAGACTTGAATGCAACTGATGTAAAAGTGCCACGTGTCCACATTGTATTTATATATGCTTTCTCCAGGAGATCATGTCCAGTTGGCTATGTCCAGTATGCTTAGCACAGATAATGTGCCCCGTAGACTATTTCAAGAAGGCGAAATCCAGTGGGCTGCATCCAGTATGCTTAGTCCTGAGGCTATGTCTATGTCAAGATATTTTTTTAACATAAAATGCGATAAAATCTTTCCACGATTTATACCACAAAAATTAGAGAAATTTTCCGATTTTAAAAATTTTTAGCATACGATTCGAGAAATCCTCCTTGGTGTAGATTATATCAAATAGTAAGGAGGCTTTTTGAGTCATTTGTGGTGGAGGAATTAAGTATTCTTTCAATTACAATGTTGGAATGTGGCTTGAAGTTTTACTATAAAGGCTGATAAATCATACTTATAGAACTTTATTCATTTGGTCCTTTAACTCGCATCCTCCTACAAATTGGCTGCAAGGATTTATCTCCCCTCTACAAAAACAGCAGTGCTCCTTTTGCGATAGTTTGTTTTGAGGGGAGCAGGGCATGAATAACTAACAAGCCGTGGGTCACGTTAACTGGGACAGGTTTCAGTCGAAATCGTTACAAATAAACAACGGGGGCCGCGGCTCGGTGACTACAACAACGGGAGCCGCGGCTCGGTGACTACAACAACGGGGGCCGCGGCTCGATGACTACAGGCTCTCCGTTGGGCTAACTAATCTGTTACGCCAAACTTAACCTGTGGCGGATTTCGGGTGACACATCGCGCTAATGACTTGGGGGGGGGGGGGGGGGCAAGTAGGTGATGAAGTCCCGTTAAGATTGAACGGCTAAGAAGTAAGCGACGTTTGGGTTTAAACGGAGTCACAATTTACAAGGAGGGGGGGGGGGGCGAAATGGAAAAAAACAACTAGGAGTGGTTTATATTTCAATTAGAAACCAACGAACTCCACTGTTCTTACTCGGGTCACTGATCAAATCTGTTTAAGTGGGCCGATGAACAAATCTATTCGTCACAAAGGACTGGGATTGGGGGTTCAGGACAGAGCTCCATTGTTAAGGTGACTTATAGGATGGACGGAAATTGCTGTTATTTTTAGGGAGAGCATTGTTAAGGGGATGAGGTTAAGGTTAATAGATTGTCGCATCTTTGAGATAGAGAGGGTGGTTTCTTTCCATGACTTCGCGTGATAATTTTGGGGTTAACAACCGGAAATTATGGGACATTGATGTGTTATTAGACGTCATTCCTGGGCCACCTATGGTGGTAGAGAAGGGTATATAAGACAGAACTCTTCCTCCCATGGGAGTGTTAGTTGAGTTGGGTAGAGAGAGAAATGAGCAGATATTAAACAGTTTTAAAGGGATCAGGAGACTAGTGGAACATAGAAAGAGGTTGAGTCGAAACAGTGAACAGTCTAGAAAAGTAATAGCGTTAGAGATTCATATAGATAGCTAACAATCAGTGAAGACTACAGAAGAGATTAATTTTTATCATCTGGACACCTGGAGTTTGAGTTGTTTAGCTGTCATTCAGGTCTACGTTGTGCTTTGTCTGTCCCAACGCCTACATCCTCACAACATAAATCACAGAGAGAAGAGGTCTTGTAATTACCACTACTAAATCAAATACAGTTTGTGATAAGTCAGGACCGGAACCCTCCTCCGTAACAACCGTTCTGTGACACTGTTCAAGTGGGTCACTGATCAAGTCTATCCAAGTGGGTCCATGACCAACTCTGTCCGAGTGGGTCACTTATCACCTCTGTCCGAGTGGGTCCCTTGTAAACTTTGGCCGAGATGCATCTTGACCCGCTAACACCCACACAGTTTGAACCCCAACTGACTGCAGCCCCCCCCCTCCCCTTTTTTTTCATCCCCTGGCTATCAATCAAATACAAAGCACCCAAACATAGAGTCACAGGTCCGTGAAGGTTCAGCCAGGCCTCTGATGAGCTGTCTCACGGATGGCCATCGATCTGACCCAAACACCCAATCGATCAAAAAATGGGCGATAACCCTGACGTCCACACTTGTCTCCCCCTTGTCAGATTTATTCATTATTTTGTGTGTGTTTTGTGCCGACTCGGGGGAAAAAATGTGGAAGTTTATTGTCATGTCAGTTAAACTGACAGTAACGTGGGGCATGTAATAAAAAAACGATACAGCACACAGGCGCACTGGATTTCGTGGTTACATTCGTAAACAGCTTTTTATCACAAATTCCAATATATAGAGGACACATCCATCAAAGCGTAGGTGAACCCTATGATGCCATCATGTTCTAGCATAGCGGCACGCCTATGATGCCATCATGCTCTAGCATAGCGGCACGCCTATGATGCCATCATGTTCTAGCACAGCGGCACGCCTATGTCATCATGTTCTAGCATAGCGGCACGCCTATGATGCCATCATGTTCTAGCATAGCGGCACGCCTATGATGTCATCATGTTCTAGCATAGCGGCACGCCCATCACACGCTTGTAGCAAACAAAACAAAAAAAACTATTTGGGCAAAATTTGAATGAATTTTTTTCTGGTTCCCAATCACTACACGCTACATAACAGAGTAGGTGAGTGCAGATGGAACGACTGACAAGGCTACATATTGAAACGAACTGAGCAAATAGTTACATAAGGAAAATAAACAATTTCAATTGAGGCGAAACACGAAAACAAAACTATTCCAGTCATTGAGAAACAGGAAAATAAAATTATTTCAATCATTGAGAAACAGGAAAATAAAATTATTTCAATCATTGAGAAACAGGAAAATAAAATTATTTCAATCATTGAGAAACAGGAAAATAAAATTATTTCAATCATTGAGAAACAGGAAAATAAAATTATTTCAATCATTGAGAAACAGGAAAATAAAATTATTTCAATCATTGAGAAACAGGAAAATAAAATTATTTCAATCATTGAGAAACAGGAGACATTTACTGTGTTTCTCAATTTAAAAAAATGTTTTTTCCCCCTAAGTACACCCCCCCTCCCCCGGCCAAACTCATTTCTGAAATATATTGGAATCTATTAAAATGTATGTTGGATGTGTGTGTGCACAATGTTTTTTTAAAAACAAAAAATGAAGGATTAAATATACCACCGTCGTGTTTTCTCTACTGATAGGATAACCCCGCATCTGTCCGACAAACCAACAGCTGTCCAAAGGACCCACATATGGCCGACAGTACACATATATAGCTGTCCGACAACCCTACCGCTGTCAGGCAGTGCCACAGTGATTCGACATTACTGCCAAGTTAAGCGTCTAACAAAATACAATGTTCACTAAGTGTACACGAGTTCTAGTCCAGGCCTTACATCACGACGGGATTACATCTTATAACGGATAAGAAATCAACGGACATATTATACATATATATACATATATAACTTGTCTAGAATTCAAATATACCTTAAAATATATAATTTAAAAATTATTTATTATTCCCATTCCATTCGTAAGCATGCGCCTTGAGTGAAAATTCATACAGCATTTTTTTAAAAAAAGAATGTGAATTTAAAGTCAACAGCACAGGTCTAAAGTAGATTCATCATGATTGTTACAACAGGCAGTCGGGCAAACAGGAATATGGGAAAGATAAAGGATTTTTAAAGAAGACTCATTAACGTTTTATTCATTTTCAAGTGACCTAAATATTAAAAATCGATACCAATGACCCAGAACTCATTTTTGCGTATGGCTCAACACGTCCAGGCCATACCTCAAGGGTTAAGTCAGTCTGAAGTTACAATCTTATTCTAGGGCAGCGGCTATCAAATAAAAAATTCTGCTATCAAGCACTTTGCACTATAAACACATCCCTAGCACCACCCCAGGTATTTTTCTTCCATATGTGTTTATTTCGGATAAAAAACTTTTTTTTTAAAGTACACCAACGAAAGCTAAGGGATGTAAAAAAAAAATTACACATCATTTTAAAAATTTTATAATTAAAAAAAAAAAATATTTCTTAAGTCAAGAACTATAACTAAATCAATGCCGTAGTCAATGTCTTCAATGAGATAGTCTCCGCTGGCAGATAGACAGTCAATCGCCAGCAGTGGGGAAGCTTGTCCTGAACGTTAACAGAAAGACGCTTCGAACACTAGCACGAAGACAACAGAAAGATAGCCATGGCTAGTGGGAAGACAGCAGGAAGACAACCATGGCTTGTGGGAAGACAAAAGGAAGACAGCCATGCCTTGTGGGAAGATAACAGGAACGTAGCCATGGCTTGTAGTAAGACAACGGGAAGATGGCAATGGCTTGTAGTAAGACAACGGGAAGATAGCAATGGCTGGCAGGAAGACAACAGAAAGATAGCCATGGCTTGTATGAAGTTATCTAACCGTAGCTAAATCCTCCATTCCCCCCCCCCCCCCCCCGAGATTCCCAACGTTGCTACCCAGGAAAACGTAAGAGAGCGCTATTAAACACGAACACAGGTCTTGAGTGCTCTTCAGACTAATGCAAGGGGTCGCTCTTGGGTCGGGGTCACGCCCTTGGGTCGGCCTCGCCGAGACCAACACATTTTCACACTAATAAATATTGGTCCTACGGCTGGCCGTACTCGGAGGAAAGAAATGCTACTTGAGTCCAAGTTCGAATGAGGGGCGTCTATCCCCCCTCCCACCCAACTGAGTGGTGGAAGCCAACCCCCCACAACCTATACCTTGAACTGTGGGTCATGCCAGTCTGTTGACGTTTAGTGTGGATGCTCATTATGAAAATTAGTAATGCAAACATTAACAATTAGCGAATAGTTAAAAAATTGTTTAATGTTCAAGAAATCTGATATGAACTGATCACAATAAGAAGGTAAAGTAGGTGCCTTCGAGTAAGGAGTGAGATGCATTGTAACAATAAAAGAGACAGGTGACGTGGGTTGTTTTATTCCTCAATGAAGTGAGCCTCAAAACAGGACGACTTAGCGAAAAGTGGTGTACCTGGATACACATGGGAATACGGTGGTGAGAACCAACATACCTGGATAGCGAAAAGTGGTGTACCTGGATACACATGGGAATACGGTGGTGAGAACCAACATACCTGGATACATACAGAAATATGTGGGAATAACAGACATAACTGCATACGTATAGGAACGTGTGGGGAGAACAGACATAACTGGATACATACAGAAATATGTGGGAATAACAGACATAACTGCATACGTATAGGGACGTGTGGGGAGAACAGAAATAGCTGGATACATACAGAAATATGTGGGAATAACAGACATAACTGCATACGTATAGGAACGTGTGGGGAGAACAGACATAACTGGATACATACAGAAACATGTGGTGAGAACAGACATACTTTGCTTTAT
This sequence comes from Omphiscola glabra, assembly GCA_964017045.1. NCBI lineage: Eukaryota > Metazoa > Mollusca > Gastropoda > Lymnaeidae > Omphiscola > Omphiscola glabra. The sequence goes on along the minus strand of OZ024809.1, from coordinate 16,075,933 downwards.
TTAAAAACATGTGCGGAGAACAGAGATACCTGGATACTTAAAGAAACACGTGTTGAGAACAGACATACCTGGATACATACAGTAACATGTGGTGAGAACAGTTCTATCAGGGTAGAAGCTCATCACACCAAGACGAGAATGTTTAACTAAAGGAATAGTTAGGTTATACATATATGACGTAAATTTTATTTATAATTATACACATTTTTTGTTGTTCTCTTTTAATTGTACTGATGAAGGCTCGAGCCAAAGAAATCTTGCAGGGCACTACTAGAGGAGGAATCAGAAGAGGAAGACAGAGAAAGATGGGAAGACAACATCAAAGAATGGACGGGATTAAAACTAGGTGATGCTATGCATAGGGCAGGAGACCGAGAGGAATTGAGAAGAATAGTTTTTATGTCATCTGTGGCGCCCCCAACGGTCGAAGGACTACGGGACATGATGATGATGATGATGATGATGATGAAGGCATTTGCCGAAATGTTTAAATTTGTACCTTTGTCCTATAACATAACTTTTTTTTCTTTCCAAATGTATCTACTCAGAGTCGTTATCGCAGTCCAGCCCTTTTATAATTAAGTAAAGGACATGGTACACGGGACTGTAGAAAAGCAGAGAAGCATGGCAAAGCGGGGTTTTATTTCGAATGTGGATTCGTTATATTTGCTAAAGCCAAGAAAGAAATAGATACACGTGACCTTTACAAGATTTTATCGTGGACTTGAATATGCGCTTGAAGAGGTTCCAAATCAATGAGAAAATACCATCGTCCCACGGGGACGTGTGTTCTGGTTTTTTGTGCTAGAGACATACACATTCGGTCGCAAAGTCTTTCTACCATTGTCTAAAATGTCGTCTTTCTACCACTGTCTAAAATGTCGTCTTTCTACCACTGTCTAAAATGTCGTCTTTCTACCACTGTCTAAAATGTCGTCTTTCTACCATTGTCTAAAATGTCGTCTTTCTACCATTGTCTAAAATGTCGTCTTTCTACCACTGTCTAAAATGTCGTCTTTCTACCACTGTCTAAAATGTCGTCTTTCTACCATTGTCTAAAATGTCGTCTTTCTCACATTGTCTAAAATGTCGTCTTTCTACCATTGTTTAAAATGTCGTCTTTCTACCATTGTCTAAAATGTCGTCTTTCTACCATTGTCTAAAATGTCGTCTTTCTACCATTGTCTAAAATGTCGTCTTTCTACCAGTGTTTAAAATGTCGTCTGTCTACCATTGTTTAAAATGTCGTCTTTCTACCATTGTCTAAAATGTCGCCTTTCTACCATTGTCTAAAATGTCGTCTTTCTACCATTGTTTAAAATGTCGTCTCTCTACCATTGTCTAAAATGTCGTCTTTCTACCATTGTCTAAAATGTCGTCTTTCTACCATTGTCTAAAATGTCGTCTTTCTACCATTGTTTAAAATGTCGTCTTTCTACCATTGTCTAAAATGTCGTCTTTCTACCATTGTCTAAAATGTCGTCTTTCTACCATTGTCTAAAATGTCGTCTTTCTACCATTGTTTAAAATGTCGTCTTTCTACCATTGTCTAAAATGTCGTCTTTCTACCATTGTCTAAAATGTCGTCTTTCTACCATTGTCTAAAATGTCGTCTTTCTACCATTGTCTAAAATGTCGTCTTCATATTATTGTACTGACGGTTGTTCTGTGTTGAAATGTGGTAGGCTATAGGGGAAAAGTTGTCACGCTCATGAACGTGACAAAGCGTTAGCTCCCAAAAAAAAAAAAAAAAAAAAAAAAAAAAAAAAAAAAAAAAAAAAAAAAAAAAGCATTTACCGTGTCAACGTTAAGTTTGTTTCCCCGGAGACGCCAGCTTTTAGGGAAATTAACAAGTTTTGGGGGCTCCGTATTTTCAAAGGAGAGGGGGCGCAAGGGGGGGGGGGGGGGAATGGTTATGTTCAAAGTTTTCTTATTTCTTCGAGTATTCCTTCCGGAGGAAATGAGTTTTTAGAACAAGGCAAGACTTGTTGACGGAGCTATTGATTATTGTGACATTTGCAGAAATATTTCGACGTCTCCTTCCGAGTTGCCAAAAATATAAAAAGAATTCGGTTTCAGGCTAGCCCAGTGTTTCCCAAATACCGGGTCGCGTCCCGGTACCGGGCCACGAAAGCAACATTACCGGATCGCCTGAAGAATTTTTTATTTTAAAAAAAAAACGGTTGAACATCTAGTTTAGATTATCATGACATAATAGCGAAAGGCATTTAACAGTATAATATGTGAAAACTGGCTGGCAAATTCATATATGTTATATGTTACATATAGGCCAGTATAGGCGATAAAAATTTTACTTGGTCACGAAGGAAAAATATTTTCAAAAACCGGGTCGCGAAAAATAATATTTCAGAAACGCTGGTCTAGTCAATTCAACAGTTGTTCAATGGACAAATTTGAAAAAAATACTGAACAAATTACATTAAGCTCAACGGTGATCATTCAATAGTATTTCAAAGGTAATGATTGTGTAATATGAGACATTTCAAACAAAAAGTACGGTATCGGCGGTTCTTACGAGATAATAAAACTACCCATGATTTACTTGATTTTTACCGCGGGAAAAGGGGGAGGGGTGGGCTCCCATATGGTAAATAGAAGTTGATGATTTCGCTTATATAGATGTTTAAATAATGCCTAGAACCGTTTCCCCCGTTTGATCAACGCATCCCTGTTGAATAAACAGAGAGTGGTGCTTCATTGCGGAGTTATATGCGTGTCTTCAGGGGTGCACGAACATTTATCTCATCATCGGGGATCGAACCAAAAGACATTCCAAGCCTAGACTGACTCCAGAACTAACCGTTGCTTTAAAAAGAAAGAAAAAAAAAGGTCGTTGCATCCAATCGCTCTACAACAGGCCTGCGCAATATACGGCGCCAGCACCCACCTTGCGGCCCGCCAGCACCCACCTTGCAGCCCGCCAGCACCCACCTTGCAGCCCGCCAGCACCCACCTTGCGGCCCGCGCAGTAACGAAATATTATTTTTTATTATTTTCTTAATAGCTTTCACCCCACCCCCACACCTCCCACTGTCCTATTTTCTTTCGGCCCGCACACGTTTTTCATAAAGTATTACGGCCCGCGCCTTTCATTCTGGGTTGTGCGGGCCTGCTCTACAACTTTCGGTCGTGTATTTTTAAAAAAAATTAATTCTTTCATGTCTCCACGGGCGCAGAATTTAGAAGTAGACAGCCATAGATCACGTTATTTAATAGCTACCCTGAGCTCAGAGGTTAACTGTACCGCACAGTGTAATCACTTCCCATCCCCTGATAAGCGCACTTGGGAGAGCCATTAGTCGGCAGACTTTCCCCGTTTCCGAACGTTGATTACTACAGTGTCCGGGGCCCAAAACTTTTATCGGGAAGATGACCGCCCCCCCCCCCCCCCCCACGCATGGCTAGAAATCGAGACCGTCATGGAATGACCGTGAGCTCATCAGACGTTGTCGTTTATCCATAGATTGGTATTGACACAAGCAATTTGAGTTATCTTCGAACCTCACCGAGACGGGCAGCACCATAAGCTTTCATCAGGCTGTACAGATGGGGACCCCAGACGGGCAGCGCCATAAGCTTTCGTCAGGCTGTACAGATGGGGACCCCAGACGGGCAGCGCAATAAGCTTTCATCAGGCTGTACAGATGGGGACCCCAGACGGGCAGCGCCATAAGCTTTCATCAGGCTGTACAGAGTGTCTTCGTAGGAGACAGGGACGCCGACAAAAATCCCTTATATCCCTTTAAAATGTTTTTAATGTCTTTTCTATTTTTTATTCTTTCAGAAAAAAAACAGAAAAAAACCCAATTACGATTGTTGTGATGGGGGTACAGCAATGACGTGTAGTGTCTGGAACTGTATGCTGCACAACACTTCCAGCGGAATTATTCTGATAAACAGTTACACGGTAAGGTTTACGATTTCTGAGAAATCCATCCAATAAAAATTTCCATCGCTGGAGTAAGTAACAAGGGTTGGGATCCCCCACCCCACACACACACCGCACAGACATAGTCCCACAAACTGCGTGCGCTTGCACGTACCACGTCTACTGGGACACCGACCGGCAACTACGTTCGGCAATTATCGGGGAAATTAATGAGCTAGCTCCAGGGCGTCAGCTCCATATTACTACGCGATGTGCGGTAGTACTCCACACACTTGTGTTGTAACTGTTGATGGGTAGACCCACCTCCTACCACACACTTGTATTGCAACTGTTGATGAGTAGACCCCCCCTACCACACACTTGTATTGTAACTGTTGATGAGTAGACCCCCCTTACCACACACTTGTATTGTAACTGTTGATGGGTAGACCCACCTCCTACCACACACTTGTATTGTAACTGTTGATGAGTAGACCCCCCTTACCACACACTTGTATTGTAACTGTTGATGGGTAGACCCCCCTTACCACACACTTGTATTGTAACTGTTGATGGGTAGACCCACCTCCTACCACACACTTGTATTGTAACTGTTGATGAGTAGACCCCCCTTACCACACACTTGTATTGTAACTGTTGATGAGTAGACCCCCCTTACCACACACTTGTATTGCAACTGTTGATGAGTAGACCCCCCTTACCACACACTTGTATTGTAACTGTTGATGAGTAGACCCCCCTTACCACACACTTGTATTGTAACTGTTGATGGGTAGACCCACCTCCTACCACACACTTGTATTGTAACTGTTGATGAGTAGACCCCCCTTACCACACACTTGTATTGTAACTGTTGATGAGTAGACCCCCCTTACCACACACTTGTATTGTAACTGTTGATGGGTAGACCCACCTCCTACCACACACTTGTATTGTAACTGTTGATGAGTAGACCCCCCTTACCACACACTTGTATTGTAACTGTTGATGAGTAGACCCCCCTTACCACACACTTGTATTGCAACTGTTGATGAGTAGACCCCCCTTACCACACACTTGTATTGTAACTGTTGATGGGTAGACCCACCTCCTACCACACACTTGTATTGTAACTGTTGATGGGTAGACCCCCCTGCCACACACTTGTATTGCAACTGTTGATGAGTAGACCCCCCTTACCACACACTTGTATTGTAACTGTTGATGGGTAGACCCACCTCCTACCACACACTTGTATTGCAACTGTTGATGAGTAGACCCCCCTTACCACACACTTGTATTGTAACTGTTGATGGGTAGACCCACCTCCTACCACACACTTGTATTGTAACTGTTGATGAGTAGACCCCCCTTACCACACACTTGTATTGTAACTGTTGATGGGTAGACCCACCTCCTACCACACACTTGTATTGTAACTGTTGATGAGTAGACCCCCCTTACCACACACTTGTGTTGTAACTGTTGATGGGTAGACCCACCTCCTACCACACACTTGTATTGCAACTGTTGATGAGTAGACCCCCCTTACCACACACTTGTATTGTAACTGTTGATGAGTAGACCCCCCCTACCACACACTTGTATTGTAACTGTTGATGAGTAGACCCCCCCCTACCACACACTTGTATTGCAACTGTTGATGAGTAGACCCCCCCCTACCACACACTTGTATTGTAACTGTTGATGAGTAGACCCCCCCCTACCACACACTTGTATTGCAACTGTTGATGAGTAGACCCCCCCCCCTACCACACACTTGTATTGCAACTGTTGATGAGTAGACCCCCCCCTACCACACACTTGTATTGCAACTGTTGATGAGTAGACCCCCCCCTACCACACACTTGTATTGCAACTGTTGATGAGTAGACCCCCCCCCTACCACACACTTGTATTGCAACTGTTGATGAGTAGACCCCCCCCTACCACACACTTGTATTGTAACTGTTGATGAGTAGACCCCCCCCTACCACACACTTGTATTGCAACTGTTGATGAGTAGACCCCCCCTACCACACACTTGTATTGCAACTGTTGATGAGTAGACCCCCCTTACCACACACTTGTATTGTAACTGTTGATGAGTAGACCCCCCTTACCACACACTTGTATTGCAACTGTTGATGAGTAGACCCCCCTTACCACACACTTGTATTGTAACTGTTGATGAGTAGACCCCCCTTACCACACACTTGTATTGCAACTGTTGATGAGTAGACCCCCCTTACCACACACTTGTATTGCAACTGTTGATGAGTAGACCCCCCCTACCACACACTTGTATTGTAACTGTTGATGAGTAGACCCCCCTTACCACACACTTGTATTGTAACTGTTGATGAGTAGACCCCCCTTACCACACACTTGTATTGTAACTGTTGATGAGTAGACCCCCCTTACCACACACTTGTATTGTAACTGTTGATGAGTAGACCCCCCTTACCACACACTTGTATTGTAACTGTTGATGAGTAGACCCCCCTTACCACACACTTGTATTGTAACTGTTGATGAGTAGACCCCCCTTACCACACACTTGTATTGCAACTGTTGATGAGTAGACCCCCCTTTCCCGCCCCTCTCACCGAAACAAACGGATGTAATGTTGTTAAGGAAATCAATGCATGGTATAGAAATATATTTTTGTGTAGACATGTTTATCATCCCATCACGTGGTACGTCACCAAAGAAGCTTTTACTCAGCGACGTTGATTTCGTTACATAAAGGTTTAAATATCATTTAAATCAAAAAACTCCTAAAAACAAACTTTTTCCTATAAATCTTTTATAACCTGTAGTATCGAGCGATCTGAGGGGGAGGGGGGCGCTGAAAATTTGACAAAACATGCATACATATAACGCACGTTATAAGATTCCCAAATAGTGGCACCCCCCCTGAGGCTCGCACCCGCACATTTTTTTACACCCCTGAACTATATTATATTAATATTCTAATGACCCACCCGCTTTTACGCCGCAGATTTTTGTTTCACTAACTATTTCTGATCTGGTGGAATAAATCTTGCATTTAAAAACAAACTTCTCCCGCCAAATTCGGAGCCACCCCCCTTTCTTTCAATAAACTCTCTGAACAAAATTTCAGAAATTTAAGATTGTGTGCAACGTATTGAATTGTGATACAGTATTTGCAATGCGTACTTTTTGTTCAGATCCAGTAACGATTGAGTGGTATATTGAGCATGCTCAAATTGATCAACAATTTTATTTGGTCATTTATGGTTGAAGAGAGAACCTGTGATCCTTTCTTAAGGTATGACATATGACGCGAGCAGATGACGGAAATAAGTAAATTGTCTAAGGCAGCGGTTCTCAACCTGTGGGTCGCGACCCCTTTGGGGGTCGAACGACCATGTGACAAGGGTCGCCTAAGAGCATCTGAAAACGCATATACTCTACAGTTATGAAGTGTCAACGAAACTAATTTTGTGGTTGGGGGTCGCCACAACGTGAGGAACTGTATTAAAGGGTCGCGGCATTAGGAAGGTTGAGAACCACTGGTCTAAGGGATAGTGGAGATGATCAAGGCAGGATTAGCAGTTTTGACTTTGAGCTGTAGTTAAGTTGAGGGAGAATCGCTCAATTCGCCATGCACAATCTCTCCTTGGCATGACTTGGTCAAGACGACCAGGATGCAATGGGCCAGCGCTTCCTAAACATTAAGTGTTGCGGGCCAGCGCTTCCTAAACATTAAGTGTTGCGGGCCAGCGGGAATGTTTCAAAATAGCACTAGGGACCGGCGCCAGATGTATTCATTATATTTTGTATTTATCTGACAAAAAATATTTATGTTGCACGGACCGTTAACGTAAGGCCCGCTGACCGCATCTTTTGGGTATCGCTGCTGTAGACCAGGGGTCGACAACCTACCCAGACCTGTTTACCTCTACGCTTTCGCCATAGTACCTATACGTTTAAAGCCTAAGATTTCGGCACTACGACGAGCCAAAAACAAAAACCAAAGTTTCAGGAATTTGTTCGTTTCTTTGGTTTATTTTGAATACAAAATAAATAATTGGGGTGTTTTCAGTAAAAGTTACCGCATTTTTTTGTGTTCACACCGTAAGCAATCGAATAAGAATAACGGTGATTGGCCTTTGCGGTCTCGATTTCAATGAACCAACCAGAATATAATCTTTTAGAGAGTTGCATTGTTATAATACTTAACTGCCAATGTGTTTGCCTAAGACCTTCTCTCATCCTTAAGAAACTAATCGCAGGACAATCTCCTGTATATTTTATTAGTGTTAACTTACACAGGCATTTGAGTGGATTTACTTACACAGCTTGTATTTTGATGGCAAACTACTCCTTGGAACTTGAAACTACGTTTTTGAGTGCTGAAAACTACGCTGACACTAACCTAGGGGTAAACAGGTCTGAAAACTACGCTGACACTAACCTAGGGGTAAACAGGTCTGAAAACTACGCTGACACTAACCTATGGTTAAACAGGTCTGAAAACTACGCTGACACTAAACTAGGGTTAAACAGGTCTGAAAACTACGCTGACACTAACCTAGGGTTAAACAGGTCTGAAAACTACGCTGACACTAACCTAGGGGTAAACAGGTCTGCCAACCTCACGGAGTGATTGTAAAGGGCACGCGGGAGCCCACAAAAATAATAATAATTGACAATCTGAAAATTGTCTCTTATAAGCTAGACTGACATGCAGCGGCAAACCGAGGACATGCAGCGCCAACGACAAGAAGTAAAATTGCGCACATATCAAGCTGGAGAAGCCCTTTTTTTAAAAAAATACAATTAAGATGTACCACTAAGTATACAAGGACAGCAGGATGGGCAGATCATTGTGAGCAGAATATTCGCGTATTCAGTAAAGATAAACATCCTGTTAAGGAAAAAAATAAACTTTTTTTAGAAACATACTTAGTCCTGGTCTCGAATTTTCCCATTTCCCTCTTTTACAAGTGGCGCGTACGCAAAGTCCAGAGTCGTGTCCCACCCAAGTTACGCCCCTGCTTAAAGATTAAAGGCACGATGAATGAAGGTAAAAAAATCCTAATTTTTGCACGATATTGCAAATGGTCGCCCGACCATGGCTTGACCGATAGCTTTGATGATGTCCACACTACTCGTTTGTAAGATCAACGTGATGCAGTCATTTCTCATTGGTGACGCCACACACAGCTCCGTCCGCTTAAAAGAAACAAACCGCTGGATTGAAGTCACAAAACGTCACCGGGAATTTGCTGAGGTTCACTGAACGACCCTGACTGAAGGAACGTGAGTGAAGGAACATGAGTGAAGGAACGTGACTTGAGGAACGTGAGTGAAGGAACGTGAGTGAAGGAACGTGAGTGAAGGAACGTGACTGAAGGAACGTGAGTGAAGGAACGTGAGTGAAGGAACGTGACTGAAGGAACGTGAGTGAAGGAACGTGAGTGAAGGAACGTGACTGAAGGAACGTGAGTGAAGGAACGTGACTGAAGGAACGTGAGTGAAGGAACGTGAGTGAAGGAACGTGAGTGAAGGAACGTGAGTGAAGGAACGTGAGTGAAGGAACGTGAGTGAAGGAACGTGAGTGAAGGAACATGCGTGAAGGAATGTGAGTGAAGGAATGTGAGTGAAGGAATGTGACTGAAGGAACGTGAGTGAAGGAACGTGAGTGAAGGAACGTGAGTGAAGGAATGTGACTGAAGGAACGTGAGTGAAGGAACGTGAGTGAAGGAACGTGAGTGAAGGAACGTGAGTGAAGGAACGTGAGTGAAGGAACGTGAGTGAAGGTACGTGATTGAAGGAACGTGAGTGAAGGAACGTGACTGAAGGAACGTGACTGAAGGAACGTGAGTGATGGAACGTGACTGAAGGAACGTGAGTGAAGGAACGTGACTGAAGGAACGTGACTGAAGGAACGTGACTGAAGGAACGTGACTGAAGGAACGTGACTGAAGGAACGTGACTGAAGGAACGTGACTGAAGGAACGTGACTGAAGGAACGTGAATGAAGGAACGTGAGTGAAGGAACGTGAGTGAAGGAACGTGAGTGAAAGAATGTGAGTGAAGGAATGTGAGTGAAGGAACGTGAGTGAAGGAACGTGAGTGAAGGAACGTGAGTGAAGGAACGTGAGTGAAGGAACGTGACTGAAGGAATGTGACTGAAGGAACGTGAGTGATGGAACGTGAGTGAAAGAATGTGAGTGAAGGAATGTGAGTGAAGGAACGTGAGTGAAGGAACGTGAGTGAAGGAACGTGAGTGAAGGAACGTGACTGAATGAACGTGACTGAAGGAACGTTACTAAAGGAACGTGACTGTAGGAACATGACTGAAGGAACATGACTTATACTGATGTCACTCATACAGGCGGTCGACACTGTGGTCAACAAAGGCAGTCGGTATTTAAACATGGCCAGTAGACAAACTGTGAAGGAACGTGAGTGAAGGAACGTGACTGGAGGAACGTAAGTGAAGGAATGTGACTGAAGGAACGTGAGTGAAGGAACGTGAGTGAAGGAACGTGAGTGAAGGAACATGCGTGAAGGAATGTGAGTGAAGGAACGTGAGTGAAGGAATGTGAGTGAAGGAATGTGACTGAAGGAACGTGAGTGAAGGAACGTGAGTGAAGGAACGTGAGTGAAGGAACGTGAGTGAAGGAACGTGAGTGAAGGAACGTGAGTGAAGGAACGTGAGTGAAGGAACGTGAGTGAAGGAACGTGAGTGAAGGAACGTGACTAAAGGAACGTGAGTAAAGGAATGTGAGTGAAGGAACGTGACTGAAGGAACGTGAGTGAAGGAACGTGACTGAAGGAACGTGAGTGAAGGAACGTGACTGAAGGAACGTGAGTGAAGGAACGTGACTGAAGGAACGTGAGTGAAGGAACGTGACTGAAGGAACGTGAATGAAGGAACATGTGTGAAGGAACGTGAGTGAAGGAACGTGAGTGAAGGAACGTGAGTGAAGGAATGTGAGTGAAGGAATGTGAGTGAAGGAACGTGAGTGAAGGAACGTGAGTGAAGGAACGTGACTGAAGGAACGTTACTGAAGGAACGTGACTGTAGGAACATGACTGAAGGAATGTGACTGAAGGAACGTGACTTATACTGATGTCACTCATACAGGCGGTCGACACTGTGGTCAACAAAGGCAGTCGGTATTTAAACATGGCCAGTAGACAAACTGGGTGTTGATGACTCACCCAGGGACTTTTGGGGTCAGTGATATTTAAGTATAAATTGGTCTTTTGGAGTGTGCCGAGAATTAATTAGTGTTTTGGAGGCCAGTGAGAGGGGGGGGGGGAGATGGCCTTTCAGGGATCGGTTAAAAATAAATGGTTGTTAATGAGATTTAATTTATACATTTTTACAAACATTGATTACTAGCGTCCGTTATACACGCTTTAAGTCACTGTTGAAGAGTGACGAGTGTAGGCCTACTCGCCAGATGACACCGTCACGTTAAAACGTAATACAAAGAACTACACTGACTAGATTTCGGTAAATAATAATATCTATATTTCTTTTTAATGAAAAAATGAAAGAAAAATCAATCATGAAAATGTGAGGATAACTAACCGTTCATCGAATACCACGTGATTAATTCAGAAAAATTTGGCCACAACGTCAACTTCAAGTGAGCAGAGAAATATATTTGTTTTAATAAATGAAGAAGCAGAATCAAATCAAATAAGGTAAATGTGTTTCTAGCATGAAAGGCAATTTGAAGAGATGAAAGAAAAAACAAAACATCTGAGTGGGAAAGTTTTCAGAAAAAAATCTTTCATTTAAAAAAAAGAGTGGAAGTGTTGTGAAACATAACAAGGGGGGGAGGGGGGGGTGTGAAACATAACAGGGGGGGGGGGGGTAAACAAGCAAGACATGTAAAGGTTTATTCATTGTCCCAGTGTAAGGCATAAATAAATGTATGTGTTTGCGTGTGTTTAAGGGGCTGGGGTGGGCAAATAAATAAAACACAATACACGTAAAGCAGGATTCCTATAATACTAACATTATACCACGGCTGTTACGGGGGACTTCTCTGTACGAGCCCCCCCCCCCATCCCCCCTTTTCACGTCACATGACGTCCTGTTGGGATTATAATTTAATCCTGTAAATTAAAAAAAAGACCTGATTTTCCAGACCACTTCCAGGTGTCATTAAGTGACTGGAACAAGCTTTCAAAAAAGGAACAGTTGAGGCGACAACACTTGACACATTTGCGTCTACTGCCTCAGGCCTTCCAAACCCCCCCCCCCCCCCCGGCGCATGATACCCTCACTAAGTAACTCTTGCAACCAGTGAAATTTCCTCATCAACACCAGGCACAGGAACATTGCAAATCCCCTCTACAGACATAGGTGCCAGAATGATCAATAAATTGAGCTTGGGCCCTTTTAATATATATAGAAGAAGAAGAAGAAGTAAGAGCTGGAGCCGCTTAAAGGAAACCAAGCTAAACAGTTCGACACCGACTCTGCGAGTCTGCAAGTCCATGTTCAAACAATAATGATCTCAAATGAAAAGGAGCAAGTTCGTTATTTGAAACCAGAATGTTCACACCAAATTATGAAGGATGGTAATAGCTCCGGGGGAAAGTGTGAAGACATTAAACAACTCCCAAAAAGGAAGTTTTTCGTATAAATCCTTTATAAAATTTACTATCGAGCAATTGGGGGGGGGGGTGGGGCTGAAAATTTGACAAAACATGCGTACCAGTAACGCACTTCATAAGAATCCCAATTAGTGCCCCCCCCCCCCCCCAAAAAAAACACACCCAAGGCTCGCAACCGCACAGTTTTTCACGCCCCTGAACTATATTAATATTTTAACGACCCATGCACTTTTACACCGCAGATTTATTTACCAACTATTTCAGAAGAGCAAAGACATATATTTTACGCACCCAACGCACTCGTGATAAAGATTTTCATTTAGCGCAGTTGTCGGAAATTTTCCTTAATATCCCCCTTCAAATATAGGAAAAATTTATTTTTGGGGGGTTGCGGTGGGGCTGAAAATTTGAAAGAATGTGTTTTCACCGGCAACGAGTCTAAGCGCCGAGTTTTGGCTCGATAGCTTGACGGGAAATGGGGGTTAATTAGCCGTCCGAAGATATGTAAATTTGTTGTTGTTGTTGTTACAAAAAATTTAACAATAAGTTTAGCAATTTATAAAATTTGTTTAAAACTCCATTTGGTTTTAAATCCGACATTGTCAGCAACTGAACGTTGTTCTCTACGTGTATAATTTTTAAAAACCACGAGTTTGTCCAGATTACAACGAAATGAGTGGGTACCGGTACCACCATATAACTCAGGTGTGAGCCACCTAAGGTCAGCTGAAACGTTTCATCAGGCCCGGCAAGACTTTCCGGGCACCTAGTCCAAAAAAATGTTTGCAGCCGCCAAAAAAAAAGTATTATATTGAAAGTGAATATACTATCACTGTCTGCAATAGTAATTAGTAACTGGTACCGTAATAAGATTATATCTGTTAGTTATCATCTCACTTAAATGTGAATTATATTTTCTAAAACTGTAACTGTAGCCTAAAATTATTGCAATCACTGCAATGTGTGAATTAGTTTTCCAGAACAAAACCACTTTAAGTTTAAGGGGGAGTAAAAAAAAACATGGAATACTGTGTTATTGTGTGTGGGTAGAGTGGCCAGCATCCTACCTGTCTAACACGCCCCCCCCCAAGCACCCTACCTGTCTAACACGCCCCCCAGCACCCTACCTGTCTAACACGCCCCCCCCAGCACCCTAACCTGTCTAACACGCCCCCCCCCCCAATTCACTGTGCAGTGCATTGTACTAGGATCATAATAAAGTAAATAACGTCGCCTGTGCCATTGATTGATTGTTGCTACACACCATAGATAGACCGCTCGACTAGACAAGCGTGTAAAGGTGAACTTTTGAATGGCCGACGTCTTATGTCAACAGATGTCCAGATCGGGCGTCTACAAAGTAAACAGCCCAAAACATTAAACACGTTCGTGACGTGGGAGGGGGGGGAGGGGGGGGAGGGAAGGGGTGTCGTTGTTTTTGTTTGTTGGTTTTATTTTTCAAAAATGCTCAAACTGGTATACAATTGTATATCACTTCATTAGGTCACCCCAATACAGCGGTTCTCAACCTGTGGGTCGCAACCCCTTGGGGGGGGGGGGGGGGGTCGCACGACCCTTTGGACTCTACAGTTATAAAGTATCAACGAAAATCATTTTGTGGTTGGGGGTCGCCACAACATGAGCAACTGTATTAAAGGGTCGCAGCATTAGAAAGGTTGAGAACCACTGCCCAAAAATGAAGCCATACTTCAAATGATGCGAAAATTGTTGGGGGGGGGGGGGGGGCTAGCTTTAGTTTTATGTGACGGGAGTACAGGGGTGTGCTACCACAGTTGGGGTTTGTAGCGGCGCCGGTGGCGTGCTACTAAAGATGGGGTTTGTGATGGGGCGTGCTACGAAAGTTGGGGTTTGTGGCGGGGACCCTGGGGGGGGGGGGGTTCTACAATATTTAATATATTTGACAGGGGTGTTCAACAATATTTAGTATATCTGACGGGGGTGGTGGGTGGGGGTGGTATACTAAAAATATTTAGTATATTTGACAAGAAAGGGGGTGGTGTGGGCGTGCTGTATTAAAAGTTCAAGTTTGATGCGTCAGAAATGAGGTAACCCTATAATTAGGTCTGAAAACACCGTTTTGACCACGATTCAACGCCGATTGTAACTTTAGTAAGTGACAGGAAGCTATATTTCTATCAATTTTGAGAAATAAAGCTTTCCATCGATCCCAAATACCATTTGGTCTGGCTATTCTAGGTAAATGAATCGAATTTGTAAATATTCAAAAACATTTTTTTAAAAATGATTTTATAAAATTTACCAAATTTTCTAATATATTTTAATAATAAATTTTATTAATTTAAATAGAAAGGTTTTTGGAATCCAGAAATACTCAAATATAGATATATATTCGCCGATTCGTCACTTGCACCGCCCCTGAGCCTCAACATTTTAGCACGATTTCATACAGCACAATATCTTTTACATGCCGTCTGTGATTTCACGTTTGTCCGCTACCATTCCTTTGGGCTAATCTACTTGAGGAAGTTAATCTTACACAGCAGTATTTGCAGACTAGAGGCTTTATTCTTGGCAAAGTGGTGACGAACCAAGAGGCCGTAAGATTGTTTCTGCGCGAGAAGCGCTCCCACTTGGTGGAAAATGCTATTGAAAAGGCACTTTTAAAAATCAGACCAATATGGAATTTCGGTAGAGAGAAGATTAAGGTTTCAGAAGAGAATGGCGGGAGAATTATTTACGATCCACAATTGGACAGTCACGAAGTTCTAATATGGCTCTACTATTGAAACGCATGTTTGAATTGATACGGATATTGATTTTGATCAAGTGATTGAGAGGTTTGCAACTTTGAAGACCACGAAAGGACAATTTATAAATGTAATTTAATGTAAAAATAACAATAACTTAGCCTTGTTACAGTTCTTATATACATTTACCTCCTGACCTTCAATTAATTTGTTTTTGTGCTTGTCATTGCTATACTGGGGCCTTATGTTAACAAGCAGAAATACATCGTGGAAGTCGGGGGTAGGGGGTGACACCATGAGTTTACCGCACCGGGTGACACCAACGCTAGCGACGCCACTGCCTGGGGGGTGCATTCAAATAATCTTTAACTTTTTTAGGAGAATGACCCCGAGGGCTAATGTGAAGAGATATCGCCATGACGTCATTTGCGTGTTATAATGTTCCTGGTTCCCATAGGGTCAAAACCCTGGTTCCGATAGAGTCAAAACCCTGGTTCCGTTAGGGTCAAAACCCAGGTTAGGGATAAATTTAGGGTTCAGGTTAGGTTTAGGGATAGATTTAGGGTTCAAGTTAGGTTTAGGGACAAATTTAGGACATTAGTTCACGGGCCGTGGCAACCAAGATGGCAGCACGCGGCGATATCTCTTCACATTTACCATACCGAATTCTCAAGTCAGATATAAAGAAACTTGCGCAGTATGGCCCTATTGTAACTATAGGATAAGCATGATTTTTAAAAATGTTAAAAGAAATTATTTAAAAAATTGCTTACAATAGACATTTATTAAATCAGTGCAACTCTAACTAAAACATCACAAAGGCAAATAGAGTAGATATTAGCCTATAAAATGCTATATAATGTGATTGAGGACGTGTGCAATAAACTCAGCACTGCTGTATGACAGACCCATATTATTATTTTTAGTATATATAAAATGATAACATATGGTTTATTCATTTTAAATAATAAACTTACCTTGCAAAAAAGTCAAATGAACGTCTGTACTGTGTCACAAATAATTCCAATGAACACAACGGTAACACGTTTTTTACGGAAGAATAAGCAAAGGAATGTCACCTCTTGGGAAAGTTAGCAAAGTATAAGTATCATTCATAAAGAAAGAACAAAATAGAGCAAGTATAAGTCGACACTATCGGCATCGGCGTACAGAGAAGTTTCATGTAGGTCTAGTTTAGACAAATTATAGGACAATATAGAAAGTATTATATGTTAAAGGCCTGTATTATATCATGTGCTTGATATGGATGACTTACGTTGTTTATTCATAAGTAAAATCTCATTGATTATTTTTTAAAAATAGTGGCAGTGGGAAATCCGGTGAACTCTTTTCACTTTAAGCACCTATTATTATCGGTGTTGTTTGTATCCAACACTTGTCTGGAGTTAAATAGACACACTTCAACCGAACGAGACCTAACCTGGTAAAACATTTTATCCGATTGAGAGAATATCAAATATCTAAAAACGTTCAGCGCAGCTTTTTAATTATTTGTAACAATCTTTCACAATTACACATCCGTTCCTTCTGAGCCGATTTGAAGTGGAATGTAGAGTGACACTGTTTGATAGAAACGAACGACGGCTGCCGCGTACAGCTGCCATTGTTTACACTTTACACCGTACACCGCAACGCTCACTTACCACGGATTTTTTGTACGGTAATCAAAAGGATCACATTTTATATTTTAACTGATGATAAATTTTGTATGACTTGTATTCAATAAATGTTTGGTTGTATTTTGTAAATGCTTTCAAAATATACCTTGAAATATGTTCAAAATATAACATTATGACCAGAGAGAAACAATAAGCACTAAAGTTTCAGGTTCACTTTACATATAATTTGTTTTCTTCTGAATTTGGTTTTAAATATAATCATTTGAAATATAAAAAAAAACACATCATTTTACTAACAAATTTATAGAAAATTTTACAATTTTGATCAAGGAGCATTACTTTTTTTTATTTATTTAAAAAGAGATTAGACGTAAAACTTATAGACGTGATGTTTGCGGTCTACCGTACTACCTTTTAAAAAATATTTGACCTTTCACCCAATGGTTTAAAAAAGAAATGGGAGACTGATTGGGCGGTGTCACTGACAGTCATTCATGGGTTGTGACAACATTTTAATTAGAAATTTATACAAAAGTGTATATGATTTTGATAAAGGAGTACTTTAATTTTATTCTTATACACTCGAAGCTAAAAAAAAAGACAGTGATGTTTACAGCTTACCATACTACTTTTAAAAAATATTTGACCCTTCAGTGCGTCACACAAAAGCTTAAAAAGAAATGGAACAGAGGTTATGCGATGTGACTAACTGAACTGTCATTCATGATATGATAGGTCAGTGGTTCTCAACCTTCCCAATGCCGCGACCCCGTAATACAGATCCTCATGTTGTGTGCAACCCCCCCCCCCCCCAACCACACAAATATTTTCATTGCTACTTTATAACTGTAGAGTACATGTGTTTCGATGATCTTAGGCGACCCCTAGAAAATGGGTTCATTCGACCCCCAAAAGGGTTTGCGACCCACATGTTGAGAACCGCTGTGATAGTTGATATCACATCAGATTATCAGATATGTAAGGTTGTCAAAGGGCCGAGACGATTCTCGGGTACCCAATTATAAGAAAGTGTGTTAAAAATCATTAAAAGCCATAATATTTGTAATAATTATTATTTACCCCTACTGCCATTAGCGCCGACTGTCACCAGTCAGACGCAATTCCCACTTGGGCCTATCTACTACGCCGGGCGGTGGCACCTCAGGCATATTGTCACGTACGATGCTCTTGCGTGGGTCTAGCAAATAAAATAGCAGGGTGCAGTTGTTTGTTGTTTTTTACACCCGGTATTCGGTACCGGTTATTTTGAGACAACCCCCGATGCGTCCGAGTCCAGGTCCGGGTGTTATAAAAAAAAAGAGTTAACTTCTCATTTCTATAACCCGGGTACCAGAGGTCAGAGGTTGGGATTTAAAAACGAAGTGGCTATTGGTACCCGGGTACCAGAAGTGAGAGGTTGGGGATTGAAAAACGATTTAAAATATTTTTGTTGGGTTTGTAAGACCAAATGAGGTATCAAATGAAAGATTATTTGAATGTGCTATACGTTGGTAATCTTAATTCTTCAGTTTTACTAAAATAAGCTACAAAAAATGATATCCGAATAGCAATGAGTCTAATGGTACCCGGGTGCGAATGGCGGCGCTGTGTGTCCGGGTCCATTTTGACTAATGCTATTCGGATGTCATTTGTAGTAGTTTAGTTAAGTTAAAATGAAGAATTAATTTTACAAACGTCTAGTCCATTCAATTATCTTTCTTTTGATACCTCATTTTGTCTTACAAACCCAAAAATAATGTTCTTAATAGTTTTTTTAATCCCAACCTCTCACTTCTTGTACCCGCGTACCAATAGGTGCAGCATTTCTATAACGTGAACCAGTAGCGATCACGAAGGCATCAGTGTGGAATGATTCAAAACACTGATAGCTTAATAATATAATCCGAACCCAGAGGTTCTCAACCTTTTTAGTGCCGCTACCCATTTACAACATTTTCCAAGTTGTGGCGACCTACAACCATATTGATATCATAAAATTGAAGACCTTAATCACCAAATTCCCATTTTCGAGATAATGCAGACCAATTATTTAAACTGACATGACAATCAGGCAAGACATACAATTATATTTATCATCACTGCTAAATACTTGCAGTGCAGTGGTTCTCAACCTTCCTAATACTGCGACCACATAATACTAATACAGTTCGTGATGTTATAGCCACCTTCAACCACAAAATTATTTTCGTTGCTACTTCATATCTGTAGAGTACATGTGTTTTCTGAAAGGTCTTAGGCGACCCCTGGGAGAGGGTGGTTGGACCCCCCCCCCCCCCGGGGCCAAAGGGGTCGCGACCCACAGGTTGAGAACCGCTGCTGTAGTGGTTAAAGGAATTTTCCAGCGTATATCTTTAAACCTTTATTTTTAAAAAAAAGATATGGATAATTTATTTTGTTTACTTAAGTACGTTTTGTACTATTCCGTGACTTATTTACTTTTTACACAGAAATCTAAGACTTGACGTAAACACGTTTAAAAACAAATTTATGTTTTTCAATACATTTTACTATGCTATAAACACACAAAGGGTCGTCCATTAATTACGTCAACAATTTTTACGCAATTTGTTTACCCTCTCCCCCTCCCTTGTCAACAACTGTCAAACTTTCAAAGAACCCCCCCCCCCTTTTTTTAATTAAGTCAAAATTTTATAAACCCCACCCCACCCCAATAAAAAAATTAATTATAATATAAATAAGTTTATAATTTTACTTTATGCTGATCTATTTTGATGACACACAATTGTAGGATAAACATTTTATTAGATGTTTAGCTTGTTTTAATTAACAAGTTAAAAAGTTTTTACACTTAAATGTTTTAATGCAGAATCAATTAAAAGGTTGTTAAAGACTAAATATCATTGTTTGTGGAAGTATAACGATGATTATTGCCTATAAAGCTGACAATTATAGTATAGTTTCCAGCTGCTATCATCTTCCCATGTAGCAAGGTGTTGCTCTATAGTAACAATGGGCATCATGGACCTCATTTGGGTAGGGCAAGCAGGCATTTGCCCCCCCCCCCCAAACCCTGAATGTACTGTGGCACCTCCAGTAATAAACAACTTAAACCGACCAAGTTTTGGTTTTGCCCCCCGCCCCACCTTCCTGAAAAACCCCTGAAATGACGCCCCTGGTGGGCATAGTCTATAGTTGCTGATTTTTCATCTTGCAGAACTGATATACCAGATAAGTCAACATCATCCTCATCTAACCATTCAGCTCTTAAAATAGAACGATTGTCCGTGTGAGCAATAATTATGCCATAAGTAAGCTCCCTCTGTCTCCTGACAGATATTCGCATTGGTCGAACATTTTTTTGTTGAGTGGCAGTTGGTAATTCTTTTTCTTCTTTATTTTGGGGGCCCGCGATCAATGAATTGATCATTCTGGCTCATAAATTTCAGAGGGGTTCACGATGTAACTGTGCATGGTTTTGAAGAGGATACTTCACTGGTTGCATGGGCTTCTCGGCAATGGTATTATCAACTGGGGGTTGGAAGACAGGAGGCAATAGCTGCAAATGTGTCTAGTGTATTCACCTCAACTTCTGCTTTTGGAAGCTCGTTCCAATCCATTATTATTGTCTTTGGCAGGAATGAGGAGCTCCTGTACTGAGTTCTTGTTTTTATGAACCGGAACTGCCTGTCTTGTCCTCGTCGCTGTCTAGGGGGGAGAGGGACGAGTGTGTGTTTAAGGTTGGGGCAGATGGGGTAAAAAGGCATAAGAAGAAAACACTTTTGAGAGAGCTGCATTGGCTGCTGGTCCACGCTCGCATAGAGTACAAAATTGCAACTCTGTGCTACCGCTGCTTGCATGCCCTGGTGCTGTCCTATCTCTCAAAGTGCCCATGACGCCTTATGTACCCATTAGATCACGCCGATCATCCGATAGTGACAAACTCTGGATACCGCGTGTTCGCTTTCAGATTTGCGGAAGGCGCACTTTCGCTTTTGTTGGCACAAGAATCTGTACGCCCTTCCTGTAGCTCTCAGAAACAGCCAGACACTGCAGTCTTTCAAGAAACAGCCAGACACTGCAGTCTTTCAAAGAAACAGCCAGACACTGCAGTATGTCAAAGAAAAAGCCATACACTGCAGTCTTTCAAAGAAAAAGCCAGACACTGCAGTCTTTCAAAGAAACAGCCAGACACTGCAGTCATTCAAAGAAACAGCCAGACACTGAAGTCTTTCAAAGAAACAGCCAGACACTGGAGTTTTTCAAAGAAACAGCCAGACACTGAAGTTTTTCAAAGAAACAGCCAGACACTGAAGTCTTTCAACGAAACAGCTAGACACTGAAGTCTTTCAAAGAAACAGCCAGACACTGAAGTCTTTCAAAGAAACAGCCAGACACTGAAGTCTTTCAAATAAACAGCCAGACACTGGAGTTTTTCAAAGAAACAGCCAGACACTGAAGTTTTTCAAAGAAACAGCCAGACACTGAAGTCTTTCAACGAAACAGCTAGACACTGAAGTCTTTCAAAGAAACAGCCAGACACTGAAGTCTTTCAAAGAAACAGCCACCTTTCAAAGAAACAGCCAGACACTGAAGTCTTTCAAAGAAACAGCCAGACACTGGAGTTTTTCAAAGAAACAGCCAGACACTGAAGTCTTTCAAAGAAACAGCCAGACACTGGAGTTTTTCAAAGAAACAGCCAGACACTGAAGTCTTTCAAAGAAACAGCCAGACACTGAAGTCTTTCAAAGAAACAGCCAGACACTGGAGTTTTTCAAAGAAACAACCAGACACTGACTGAAGTCTTTCAAAGAAACAGCAAGACACTGAAGTCGTTCAAAGAAACAGCCAGAGACTGAAGTCTTTCAAAGAAACAGCCAGACACTGAAGTCTTTCAAATAAACAGCCACCTTTCAAAGAAACAGCCAGACACTGAAGTCTTTCAAAGAAACAGCCAGACACTGGAGTTTTTCAAAGAAACAGCAAGACACTGAAGTCGTTCAAAGAAACAGCCAGACACTGAAATCTTTCAAAAAACAGCCAGACACTGAAGTCTTTCAAAGAAACAGCCAGACACTGAAGTCTTTCAAAGACACAGTCAGACACTGAAGTCTTTCAAAGAAACAGCAGACACTGAAGTCTTTCAAAGAAACAGCCAGACACTGCAGTCTTTCAAAACTGAGTTGAAAACCCACCTTTTATCGCACTCCCCTGCTGGGGTGATGTAGTCTACCTCATTGTTTCTAGCTTGCTCATATATCCTCGATGTATATTGGCTCGTATTATCCATTGCAGCAAGTGATGAAAGACTGACTGGGTATACTTGTATGCAGGTTTTTGTATTATTGCGTTTTGTATTTTAATATGGAAAAATATAAATTGTTATGTATGTTTGACTTTGTACCGCGTTTCGAGCCTTAAATAGGGATAAAGCGAGTTTTTGAAATTAACTTTATCATTATTATTATTAATAATATTGGGAAATTTACTTTATGTTTTCTTTACATAATAGTTGTCTTCTTATAAGAGTTATAACATATAAAAAGGTATAGACCTTTCTACTTAAAAGTTTTTTTTTCTTTCTTTTTGACTCTGGTAAAAGTTGGAAATATTTAGCAAAGGCTATTATTACACGTAATTTGATTATCATAAGTATTTTTTCATTTACGTTCAACATATAAGATGATGTTAGCAGTGTTTTTTGTGATGGAAACCATTTTTTTTATCTTAAAATTCATTTAGTCACTATGTAGTTAAGCCCCAAAAGGTTTAAATAAAAAATGAAAGCCACGTTACCATTTAGAAATATAAAAAAATATTTGCATTACACAAGCATGTCAAGCAGTGTCGTCGCTCGACTTTTCGAGGCCCCTTTTGGTTTTGTTTTCCACCACCTTGCATTGAAAGAAGATAAGTAAGAAAATATCCACATCAAATCTTTAACCCCCCCTCCCCCCCCCCCAATATATCCGAGGTTCCACTTCAGACGGAGGGTTTGTTGGGCCCACACGATGTCTCTAAGATTAGGTGACCCCTACATGTTTTAAACTAACAGCTAAATTGTATTCTTTTATTTTGAATTCATCAACAATTTTTTAGCACTAGTATAAAGATTTAATAGACGATTTTAAGCTAGGAAAAATGCATACCCTCAAGGGCGTCACAACTGGAGTGAATTAAGTTCTGGTGCGGCGTCAAGGTGTCTTTGATCATTATTATGGTTAATTTTGGCGCTTCCCACACGAACGTTTGAGATGTCACCTCAAAATGGTTTGAAAGAAACACTGAATTCAAGTATGCGCCAAAATGCACCCCTGCGTTTCCATGTATTTTTAGGCCTCTCTCTCTCTCTCTCTTTTCCCCCTGTGGATGTCATGTTAGTAATTGTCTAGTGCTTTTATCTGTTGGTTTGCGGGGAGTGTGCGCTATCCACATCCATCTTTTCCTCATGATGTCTTCATCAATAGGCTCCTGGTATGTCCTTTCTAGTAAGTCTTTGTTGGTAATGGTGGCCATTTGATGTTCAAGATCTTTCTGAGGCAGGTATTTATAAGGTCTGTACTTTCTGCGTAATTCTTGTTGCTGTTCTCCAAGTTTCGACTCCATATAGTAGGACTCTTTTGAAATTTGTGTTGAAAATTCTGACTTTGGTTTTAAAGCCAGCTCCTTTGACTCCCATATTTCTTTAATAGCACTAATGCTGACCTAGCCTTTCCAATTCTAGCCCTGACATCCACTTCGGATCCACCATTTAAGTCAATGGTACTGCCTAAGTGTGTGAAGGCCTCCACTTCTTCCAGCGCACTTCCTAACAAGGAGATATGCACTTGGTTGGCTGAGTTTACCTTTAAATAAAAGCAAGATTCATCGGCGCCCTCGACTTCTACCCTGCACCGTCCTACGCCCCGATGAAAATGATCGATAATTTTGGTGACGAGAGATGCACTGCCAAATGGTGTAGCTACTATTAGTGCCACCTTTAGGGAAATTTTTTTTTGCCGCTCTCCCTTTTTTCACGATACAAACTGCGCAGTTGTCCAAAAATGCCGCACCTCCAAAATGCCGCACCTCCAAAATGCCGCACATCCAAAATGCCGCACCTCCAAAATGCCGCACCTCCAAAATGCCGCACCTCCATATAAAGAAAGCGTGACACCTGGGTGAACAAAGCACCCCCTCCTTTCCACGTCCTTGGAAGGGGCGTAGCTACAGTGTTTGGCGTCAAGGGAGATGATTACTTTTTACGCCCCTCCCCTTAACTCTGAAGCGAATTATTTTCAACCATTAAATACCATCAAAGCCCATTTTGGTGCCCCCGCTAGTCTGGCGCCCGGGACGTATGTCCCATCTACCACTCCTTAACTACGCCTCTGGCCACTGCCCACTGGTATCTGGCACTCCCCCCGAAAATATGAAATGCCCCCCCCCCCTCCCGGGGAAAAATGTCCGAAAGAAACACTGCCCGCACCTTACATGTGATTTGATTTTTGGCCTGCTAAGCCAGGGGTGGGCAAACTGCGGCCCTGCAACTAATATCATGCGGCCCTCGGAGACATTTATACATATAAAAAATTACTTTGTTTTTAAGTTATTTTGTTGAATTTTACAGAATTTTATGTATTGTTATAATTGTTTTAACATTTTTTATCAAATTTGTTTCTTATTTTCAATTTTTGTTTTCAGTCCTTGACATTTTTTATGTATTGCTAAAATGAGAATTTGCCGATTTTAATATAGAGAATTGTTTATTGACATGTAAAAATTGGACATAATATACATGCGGTCCCCCAATATCTTTACAGTTATCAATGTGGCCCACCGCGCAAAAAGTTTGGCCACCCCTGTGCTAAGCGATTGAATTTGACACCCCTGAACTAAAAGATCGGTAAAAGATCCCCCCCCCCTTTTTTCACCCTCATCCCTTACCTCCAAGGAAAAAATCTCTCCAGCTAAAATTATGTCCCTCAATATATAGAAAATGTGTCGCCCGAGTCGCCCCCCCCCCCCCGCGCGCGCCCCATACACACACTGTTTATTTCTTTTATGTTACTATTGGGTTGAGATTTATACTGGCATCTTTAACAGTACTGTACGCTTTAAAATGTGCATTTAAAATGTAAAAATGTATATCGCTGTATGAAATAAAAGTGAGTCTTCAACATGAGTTCAAATATTATTTAAAAATTAGGCCTTAATAAAAATTAATTAATGTTTGGCTAATAATTTTTTTGTCTTTTCCCTCAAAAAATATTTAAAATCGACTTCCTTTTTAATTTCAAGATTCGCTTGTTTTAATCCTAATTAAATGCTGTAAGAATAAGCATGGATTCAGTTACCAAAAGCGCCATCTTGTGACTTTTTTGGGAGGCTCCCTGCTACTTCACTGCGCAGCACACGTGACATGTTTCGGCACGACCGTGACTTCATTTGGTTTTCGAGTTTTCTCTGGATTATTCCTGACACTGACATTACTCATACTCATACCACTCATTAATGAAACTTGCACATCGTCAAATTTGAATGTAAAATACTCTTTTTTTGTTATCTTTATTATTATTATTATCATTTTATGAAACTAAACATGACTCATGGAAACGTCGTGGATACTATAAATTCTGAAAGAAAGAAAAATAATATAGTTGGCAAAATTTGTGTCTCATTTTTAATCTTTCTTATGACCTGCCCTATCCAAACAACTGTTGTATTGTTTGAAGGATGTGGATTGGAGCTGGAGCACGGGGTTCTGGAGCAGGGTCTTTTGCCCTTGTGCTGGTCCAATTTCTTACTACTCCGAGCACCATACATTTTAATAAATTAATTTTTAAAATTAAAAAAAATGTAATTTTTACTTTTTTTGTTTTATTAATTTTTAAATTGATGACCCAATCTTCTACGGTTATGTTGCCAAAACGCGTTACAGCTATGTTGTCCCACTCTTCTACCAGCTATTTAGCCCGACTCTTCTGTCAACTTTGTCCCCCGCGCTTCTACCAGCTATGCTGCCTCACTCTTCTACTACATGTGTTGCCCCACACTTCTACAACTATGTTGCCCTACTATTCTACCAGATATGCATCCCAAATCTTCTGTCAGCTATGTTGCTCCATTATACTACCACATATGTATCCCAACTCTCCTACCAGATCTGTTGCCCCACTCTTCTACCAGCTATGGTGCCCCACCATTCTACCAGCTATATTGCCCCACCTTCTACCAGCTCTGTTGCCCCACCCTTCTACCAGCTATGTTGCCCAACCCTTCAATCAGATATGTTGCCCCACCCTTCTACAAGCTTTGTTGTCCAACTCTTCTACCAGCGATGTTGCCCCACCCTTCTACCGGCTCTGGTGCCCCACTCTTTTATCAACTAAGCCTACTAGGCGTGAATTGAAAAATACCGCTCCTACCTTTGCAACCATCACCTTCCCACCCCATTGTCATGCATTAGATATAATAGAACTTCAACATTAAACAATGATTTTAATTTGTTTATTCTACCTCATTTCATTCATGTTTTCTCAATTTTTCGATGTTTAATCTCAATTTGCTTTTTCGCCCTTTTTTCGCCCTAGGCGTATTTTAGTCTTGCCTGATGGCAGAAACGGCCCTAGCTGGTTGCTAACCTAATATTCGATATACACAATACGTTTTTAATTATTATTCCCGAGCTGAGCACGGAAGAAAAATATAATATTATATTGCACAACACTGCGTGAATTGAAATTATGTTTTAAAAAATGCTGGCAAGGTTTATTACTCTCTTATTCTTTTTGTATACTGCATTCGCAGTTACTTCTCTTGAAACTATGCATACTCCTCATTTGAAAAGCTATATTTACTAATAATTATTATTATTTTTTATTTTGGAAGGCAGTGACATTCAAATGTATTAATATTACTTGTTTCAGCTACAACATCACTTTCTCATAGTTAAAACCTAGACCTATCAATTATTCTATTGAGTCTATTGTTTAAAAAACTTTAAAAGTTCTTTATCCAAAGCCAAATGCAATTTTTTAAAATTATAGAATTGGACCGTATAACAATTAAGATGATGTGCATACATTACTGAGGCTAATAGTTATAGAACTTTATTCTCCCCTCGTGCTAAGTTGACAAAATTTTAAATAATGATATTTTTTTAATGTTGTGGTGCCTTGACGAGAAAAAAAGGACAGAACTCAAAATCCAAATATTTTTAATACGGAACTATAGCCGGAAGTAAATTAATTATGTATACATTATAATTTATAGTTAGAAACATATCTTTCTTTACGAAGTTACATTACATAGATATTTATTAAAGACTAAAGAGTCTGGGGCTAAGGCATGAAGTCATTTGCGTGTTTATTAAAGTTGTTGAGTTGAGACTTCACACTGCAAATAAGAGCAGGTAGAATTTATTACATTCTAATATTATATAAATATTATAATTATAATACTTACTTAATACTTAGACTGTCACTTAGTCTTACACTTACTCTTAATTAGTTTAGTCTTAGACTAATCTTTATGCTAATACTGCCTGCAATACTACTACTGGTAAAACCAGTTTTTCATTCTAGTACGGCGTAGGCAGTCTACAAGAATTTTACTATCATCTCTGTCCTGTGCTTTCCTTTTCAGTTGCTTCAAGGTGTATCCTATACATACTGTTACATAGTCATAGTGTGTCTGCCTCTAGGGCTAGGGGCTACAACATACCCATCCATCAATGACGTCACGCAAATTTTGTCGATTTCTTTTACCCCCCCCCCCTTTCCCCCATTGTCACTAAAATTTAGACCCCCCCCCCCCTCAAATATAACGTTACAAATATCTGAACCCTCACCCCTATAAAAAGTCCCTGTGTCTATTACTACTGTCTTTTACAAACCCTTAAGAAATTCACCTCCTGTGGATATCAAATTACTGCACTTGCCAGAAACATTTTACTATAACAGTGGTTCTTAACCAGGGGTAAAAGTACCTCTACAGTTCTGAGGTGTAGAAGACTAGAAAATTTTATTCAGTAGCGTAGCTAAGGGGTATAAACTGCACCGGGTGACACATCCCCCGGTCAACCATTTTTTTTCCGTTCCATCCCATTTCACGTGATAGTCCTAATTCTATGACTCAGGTATCCACATTTAGACATAAATCCTCATGACTGTCATTGTAACTAAATCCCGATTCTCATCCTCCCTGGCGTCCTGTAACTTGTCAGGGGCCATTTTTCGGACCTCACATACCTGTACTGTAGGCACTTCTGTGAGATCCGGGAAGTGCCGAAAACCGGGTATCGTGATTTTGTTGTCAAAATGGCGACCTCCACTTTTTAATTTACCGAGGGTCTCGTTGTTAACGATTTTTTTGCCAATTATATCCCAGCTTACACATTCTACTTCTGCCCACATCTTAGACATATTGTGTTGTCATTTGAGACTTTAGTTCCAAAAAATATTTTGTGGCTTCACTTTGAAAATTGAAGGTAAAATAACGCTATTTTTACTCATTCATATTTTTTTTTTAGTAAGGTTATTACATTTGAATTTCAGGGACTTTATAGATCAAGGCATTAACTACAACATACCCAAGACATGTTAGGTTAGCCCCAGAGGTTTGGTCAGAAATTTACCCGGCAATTTTAGTCACAATTTTAGTCACGTGTCCCAAAATTACCTATTATCGATACTGTTTGTTTCTATGGCGACTATGGTAAATAACCTAGTAAATAAACTTGATTTACTATGGAAAAATCCAGCCTATTACCCCATTATAACTCATTTAGAAATAAAAACAAATAAATTAATATTCTTTTATTGAGGGATTTTAGGTTAAATAAGCCTTTTTATACTATTAATAGTTAATTATTAGTTTTATATACTGAGACTGGTGTATATATATATATATATATATATATATATAATATATAGAGGCCTAGAATATATTACTATTATAAGTGTAGGCCTAGCTCCACCCCAAAAATTATTTATAGGACCCATTATTCATATATCATGTAATTGTAATGATATATTATGATGATTCTTAAGGCATAAATTAAGTAAAAATGTACAAAAAATATTCACCTACCTTTGATATTGAAATATCCCATATTTAATCACAAATCACACTATTCCATATGAGAATTATTATATTATCCTCAGTATTCTCAAAGAAAAAAACACACTTTCTGCCACAATAATCCAAGAATTACATAAGATGTTACTAAAAATTATCATAAAATATAGTAATTACCTCAGCCAAATGACTATAACTTATTTTAAATTCTATCAACAGCCAAAGTTGATTCAAACAATACATGTTGATTTGCAACTTTACTAACATAAAATAAATGACATACTATTTTTTTGTCATATTCAAACATTCATATGATATGGGACTAAAATACATTATATAGAAAATGGTAAAATAAAAAGTGTAATCGTCAATTTTAACTTAATGAAACAAATAATCCCTTTATTATTAGTTGATACTTATAAATCTTAAACAATTCCACAGAAAATTTGAAATTAATATCTAAAGATTATTATTATTATTATTATGATTTTTGGGAAATTAAAAAAAAATATATTTAGACATAATTAATTAATTAATTACAAATAAGTGACGAGTCAGCATATTTAATATATTTTAATAGGAAAATAATAAAGATTTTTTTTTTAATTTTTGCGGAATATTAACAAAAACTAACTTATATTTTGTTGTTTTATTTGGAAGTACTCTTATTAAACTATGTTCCCTGTAAATATTATATTTTTGTCTCATTTTATTATAAAGTTATAGGCGTTTTTAAAAAAGCAAATTTAGGGTCACAAAATGTGGAGGATATCCCCCATAGTGAAAAAGTTCCTTTGGGGTCCCTACTAAAAAATTCATAACTTTTTAACCACTTGAGGTAGAAAGTTGATCTTGGTGTTTTTGTAATCTATTCACCAGGCTCTATACAGCTGTAGTATTTTTATATTTTTAATAATATTTAGTAATTTTCATCAAAGTGCCTACTGTACTGATCCTCTCAGTGATAGTGGTTTAAAAATAAAATAAATATAATTGTTGTATAAAAGAATAATGTTAAAAATGTCTGTAATTCAGGGTTATTAAGTGCAATTATTTACTGCAATATTCCACTTTTCATGTAACGTTGCTTGAGCCCCCTCCCCGTCGTCACACATCAGCGCAAAAATCTGACCCCCCTAGATGCGTGACGTCATTTATGGATGGCCCCCTAGCTTGCGTCTCCATGTATTCTTAGTCTTAGGGCTTTCTTTTTCCCTGTGGACGGTGGATTCCATGTTACTGAGTTAGGGATTGTCTGAGTCGGTTACTGGAAATTTGTTTGAAATAAATTTCGTTGACGGAAAATTGGTCGAATCTTTCTTTCAATTCACACGTTAAAATTTTGCGTCAAATTTCTTATTGAGCGCATAATTTTGTTTTACTATAAAGTATAGTGCGTTCAAAAAGAAATTTGACGAAAATTTTAACTTGTGAATTGAAAAAAAGATTCCATCAAATTTCCATTCGATCAAAGCTCCATCGATCAATTTTCCATCGACGAAATTTCTTTCAAACAAATTTCCGGATACAGTGTGAGTCTCGTGATTTTATCTGAATTATCTGGGGGTTTGTAATGAGTGTTTCCTATTGACCTCCATCTTTTCCTTATGATGTCTTTAGTAAGTAGTACTCTTTAGCAATGTCAAGTCAATAGGCTCCTTAAATGCCCTTTCCAGTAAGTCATTATTGATGATGGTGTTTGACCGTTTGATGTTTAGGATCTTTAATTCTAATTAATGCAAGTGTTTATCATTTATGAAGGTCTATATTTTTGCTGCTTGATGCTCACTGTTGTACTGTTGCCAAGTTTTGGCATGTGTTTTATGTCTTAATTTATTGGCTGAGCTAACCTAAGCAGCACTGTTGCCACCAAAGGCCAAATGCAAAGGATTTTAATATTACCATCTAATCTTTCCATAATACTTACTAGTACTAATTACTAGGTATTTAGCTAAATTTCCTCACAGTTTTTTTTAAACAAAGATAAAAAAGAATAAAGGGATATCTAAAAATGTTACCTTTTTATGTTAGAGTTAGTAACATGATGTCAACTTGTTATTAAGAAAGACAATTTTTCTGTGTATATCATATCTGAATTTCAAATCAAAGGCTGTGTTTTCTTGCCTATAGATCAACTTTTTTTAAACCAAAATTTTCAATAAAAATACACTCTTTCGTTCTGCTTACTTTTAGCCAGCATGGAGTTGTCATAAATAAGAAAAGTTGGAGGATCATTTTCTCTTTTTAGGCTTATACCTGAGCAGAAGGGAAGACATTTGAAATTTTTTTTTTATTTTTGATCACATTGTTCTTGACGATTGCTTTAAAGTTTTCAAGTTGTTATAGAATTACTTTTGTGTAATATTAGTTATATTTATATTTAAAATAGGCAATGTAAATCCCCAAACTTAAGGGGTGAACTACCTGCAAGTCAATAGAAAATACCCACTTTGAAAAATTCAAACAAAGGGTGTGACCTTTCAACTGGTGCAAACCTATACACAGGCTTATACAGTAATTTAACATTTTTTAAAGCCTAGAAAAATGAAAGATGTTATCACTTTAGTGTCATTAATTAATGTATTTATTAGGTCTTAAAGAATAGAAAGTTGTAGCCTATGTATTTACATGACTTTCAGGATATACAGTAGAGTAGAATTTTAATTAACTTGATTTTTAGTTATCCTTCCTTTTCATGTTGTATTTTTTATGTTATTTCTGTTTCAGTTATTTGTGCAGGCTAAGATGACATCAAAAAGTTCACTGCACTTCTGACAGACTTATCAGGTGACAAAGGTTTGCCAGTTTATCGCAGCACATAACGTCAAGATTATGGAAAAACATGATGATTTTCAAATTATGCCAAGCCAATCTGATCCAGATGTTGTCATAAAGACTGAGGTCATTACTGACTTTGACAAAATAATTAAGAAAGAGACAGAGAATGATGTTAACCCTTCACAAGTGATTGATGGTGAATGTTTAGACAGTAGTAAAATAAAAAAGGAGTCAAGTTTGTACCCATATAAGGAGGCTGAAATAAGTGTAACTTTACCCTTACAAACTGATTGTGGTTCCTCTCATATACCTGTATCTGATCATGTAACTATTGTAAGAATAGATAAATCTGTCTCTTGTCACAGTAAATGTTCCTATCCTGTTTGTGAGGCATCCTATCAGGCTCAAAACCTTGAATATATAAACAAGGAAATTTCACGTTCACTATCAAAGATATCTCAACATGTTGCTGTAGGTGTACATAATCGACAGGCTCCTACAAACTTACAATATGAATTTAAAGAAGAAAGACCCTACAAATGTGACATTTGTTCTGCTACATTTACAAGAATTTCAAGTGTTGAAAGACACAAAATATGCCATACAGGAGAAAGACCTTACAAATGTGACTTTTGTCCTTCTGCATTTGCTGATTCTTCAAATTTAACTAAACACAAAAGACAGCACACTGGAGAGAGACCTTACAAGTGTGACTATTGTCCTTCTACATTTACTGACTCTACTAGTTTAACTAAGCACAAACGACAGCACACAGGAGAGAGACCCTACAAATGTGACATTTGTCCTTCTACATTTACTGGTTCTACAAATTTAACTATTCATAAAAGGCAGCACACCGGAGAAAAACCTTACAAATGTAGCTTTTGTCCTTGTACATTTGCTCAAAGGTCTCATTTAACTACTCACAATAGACAGCACACAGGTGAGAAACCTTACAAATGTGATATTTGTAATTTAGCTTTTGCTAACTCTTCAAGTTTAACTTATCACAAAAGACAGCACACAGGAGAGAAACCTTACAAATGTGTCATTTGTCCCCTTGCATTTGGAAAAAGGTCTAATTTAAATACTCACAAAAGACAGCACACTGGAGAGAAACCTTACAAATGTGACATTTGTACATCGGCATTTACTAACTCTTCAAGCTTAACTTATCACAAAAGACAGCACACAGGAGAGAAACCTTACAAATGTAGCATTTGTTTTTCTACATTTGCACAAAGGTCTAATTTAAATACTCATAAAAGACTGCACACAGGAGAGAAACCTTTCAAATGTGAAATGTGTCCATCTGCATTTGCTGACCCTTCAACTTTAACTAAACACAAAAGACAGCACACAGGAGAGAAACCTTACAAATGTGAAATGTGTCCTTCTGCATTTTCTGTCCCTTCAAGTTTAACCAAGCACAAGAGACAGCACACAGGAGAGAAACAATACACTTGTGACATTTGTAAGTTAACATTACCTCACTCTTCAAGTTTAGCTTATCACAATATACAGCAGTATAGAGAAGAGAAACCTTACAGATGTGTCTTTTGTCTTTCTGCAAATGCTGGCTCTTCAAGTTAACATAGCACAAAAGACAGAACACAGGAGAGCAAGCTACAATTAAAAAAAATTTTATTGTGCATTTGCTAAAGGGTCTCATTTTACTACAGGTACTCACAAAAGACATTACACGGGAGAGAAACCTTACAAATGTTGCTTTTGTCCTTCTGTGTAAATGACTCTTCAAGTTATCTTATTACAAAAGACATCACACAGGAGAGAAACCTTACAAATGTGACACTTGTCCTTCAGTATTTGCTCACTCTCCAAGTTTAAATAGTCATAAAATAAGTCATACAAGAGGAAATGAGCTAAAAAATGTGACACAGTTCCCACAAAAGACCTCATTCAATGAAAGATACCTCAAATTAAATAGTGACATTTGTTCATCTGTATCTGCTCAAAGGTCTCTTTTGACAACATACAAAGAGACAAGAATTGAAGTGTTGAAAGACACAAAATATGCCATATAGTAGGTATTATAGGAGAAATACCTTACAAATGTGACTTTTGTCCTTCTGCATTTGCTGACTCTTCAAATTTAACATGTTGAAAATTATTCATAAAGGCAAAATATAGGCAAAGTCACCCCATTTCACGGGTGGTACTTGCTCCGTGACTTTATCATTTCGTGGGGCTAAACCAAACAATTGCATGGCTTAAAAAAAATTAAGCTGGGTAAGGACCCTTGTCATAATTTTCAACATGTTTACGGCAGTGCTTCCCAACCTTTTTTTTTTATTAACACAGCGCTCCACGGGAACACACACCTTCACCAATTAGTGGGGGGGGGGGGTGGGGTCGAGGTCTTCATAATACCGTACAAAGATTTAAAGTTAAATTTTCTGCCATTTTTTTTAGATCATGAGTTTCACAATAATTGTAGAGTGCAGTACCATACCCGGTAAGTGAAATATACTTATATTATATACCGGTAATGCAAAGCAAGCTTCTTTGTATTTTCCACTGTTCCGGTCCTTGGCTGGCCGTTTCTAGGATTTCAATTCTGTTGCATCCATAATCCATAAATGACGCAAATTTTGCCGATCCCCCACAACCCTTCGTCACAAAAAAGTTGGACGACCCCCCTCAACCAGAAGCCTCGTCTTGTTTACATTGTGAATCCCGCGCGTGCACTTTGGCTGACCCCACGTGTGGCAACACGATGGGGTGTAGCTTAATTGTTATAAACTGTCTCCCTTGACTACACGCAAACAAAGTCCTTAGTGGAATTTTTTAGAACTTACGAGACAGGCCGGGGTACAGATACATACAGTGCGTAACCCCTTTCTGGAAAAGTCTCTGTGAAAGACTATAAATAAGCTGATCGACATAGTCAACGGTAGGGAGGGCGAGATGGAGACTGCGACACTAATAGACTGTCGTACTGTACTGATCGTAGATGTTGTCCATTATGTTTACTGTGTAGGTGTATGCACCTTCCAACATTGTACCGGTAATAGTTCATTGCTGTACTGTATGTGAACAGCCTTTGTTTTATTATACTTGATTTTGTGTTGTATAGTTTACTTAATAAATTATTAATTGTCATTAGCACTAGTTTGGGTATCGTTCTTTGTTACTGTATTTAATTAACGGTATCGTCCTTTGTTATGTACTGTTTGTCACGAGCCATATAGTCATATAAGAGGTTAAATTCTCGACACGTTAAAGCGGTACGTAAACCCAGCCGTTGTTGCTTCCTTTGAAAGAAAAAAAAAATCCATTTTTATGCATTTTGAATAGCAGTACCGGTAGTCAATGTTGTTCTGGTGAATTTAGTTGACACCTGTAAATTTTAAACTTGAATTTAATTATTTGTTGTTGTTTTTTTTAGATAAAAAGTTACCGTAATTAAAGAAATAAAAAGTACAATAACTAAATTATTTTCATATTTTACATTTTATTACAATATAATTTACGGGGGGGGGGGGGGGGTGTTACAACTGAATGGGGTTGCAAAAAGGCTAGGATCCTTGCCCTTAGTTAGATCACTCCAACTCCCTGGTCAACCATTTTCCGTTCCACTTCCCGTGGTAGTTCTAATGACACCCGTCTCCACATTTCGACATAAATTCTTACAACTTTCACTACACCCGATTCTCCTCCTTCGTAGTGGTCTGTAACTTGATCAGACGCCATTTTTCGGACCTCGCATACCTTCATTACTGATTCTCTCAGTGATCGTATTAAAAATAAACTCATTATAATTCATCATCATGTCCCATAGTCCTTCGACCGTTGGGGCGCCACAGATGACATGAAAACTATTCTTCTCCATTCCTCTCGGTCTTCTGCACGACGCATAGCATCGCCTAGTTTTATTTAATCCCGTCCACTCTTTGACGTTACCTTCCCATCTTTTTCTCTGTCTTCCTCTTCTTCTCCCTCCTCTAGTAGTACCCTGCAAGATTTCTTTGGCGAGCCCTTGTTTTCTGGTCACTGGCCATAACATTCAAGTTTGCGCTTTTTTAATAATTGCTGTATAATAAAAAGAATAATGTTAAAAATTTCTGTAATTTAGTGTTATTAAAGTGCAGTTTTTTCCCCCCACTTTTAACACTCCTCGTCACAAAAATGTGACAAGATCCACACCACTCTAGACGCGTGACGTCATTTATGTTGGCCCCTGAGCTAATTATTAGAAATAAACTTTTTAAACATCTATACGGAGATACCACTTCAAAATAATATACGTTTAAACAGTGGCGTAATTATGGAGGTGCGGACCACACCGGGTGACATCATCCCAGGGGGTGACACCTTCCCAGGGGGTGACACCATCCCAGGGGATGACACCAAATTGAATATTTACAGAGCACAACACTGCTTTGTCTAAGCGTATTTCATAAAAAGATAACAGATCACATTTTAATTTTCCACACATGTAACTTATCCAAATGCCTGCTCTATTAAAAGTTCAAGGTTGGTGCGTACGAAAATAAAAGTGACCATATAATTAGGTCAGAAAAACAGCGTTTTGATCATGATTCAGCGCCGATTGAAGTGTTGGGTAACTTTCGAAAGTGACAGGAAGCTATATTTATCTAAATTCGGATTATTAAAACTTTCCATTGATACCAAATACTATGTGGTTGGACGATTCTAAATACATTAATCGAATCGGTAAATATTAAAAACATTCTTTTAAATTACCTTTTACCCACTTATAGGGTTAAAAAACAATTTTGTACACACTTTTCTAAGATCTGTTAATAATTAATTTTTATAAATTTTAATTTTTAAAAAGGGGTTTTTAAACAAAATATATACCCAGAAATACTCGAAAATTAATATTTTGATCCATTCGTTACTAGCACCGCTCTCTCTCTCACTCTCTCTCTATCTCGCTCTCTCTCTCTCTCTCAATAGGGAGATGCTCGAGTGTATTGATCGCTTTTATTATGAACTCATAGATCAGATCATCAGCGATCAAGGAAGTAGCTGATATGGTTGGGGCTGTGTATACCCAAGAGTCTGCTATCAGCAAGTGAAGAAGAGTTTTTGATGCTCGTTCCAAAATTAACCCTTTTCTATGATGAGTTATCAAAAGGTGAATTTTTAAAACAAATATCAAGGCTTAGATATTAGAAGACACCTAACGGCAGCTGATTTTTAATTTCACAAAGTCATAGAGTGGTCAGTATTTGGTGTTTTGAAATTCATAGCTGAATTGAACTTATTAGAATCTTTTCCAATACGCTCGCTAAGCTTTCAATTGTTTCTTACGATCTTTGGGTTCATGTTAGCGGAGCTTTCCTTAACTACGGCCTATCGCGAACTATAAAAATCAAGGGTGGGCAAACTTCGGGTCGCGGGCCGCATGCGGCCCGGCAACTGATATGCGTCCCTCCAATGCATTTAGAAATTTTTAAAATTACTTTGTTTTTAAGTTATTTTGTTGAATTTTACTGATTTTCACGAACCGTTATGATTGTTTAATTTTTAAAAAATCAAATTTCTATATAATTGTCAATTTTTTTAAACAGTCCTTGACTTTTTTCATGTAATGCTGAAATGCGAATTTACCGATTTTAATATAGAGAAATGTTTATCGACATGAAAAAATTTACATGCTCCCCCCCCCCCCCCCCAAATGACTTCAGATTTGTCAATGTGGCCCTCCGTACAACAATTTTTTCCACCCCTGATTTACAACATTGATTTTGATCAAGTGATTGGCAAGTTTGCATCTTTGGCTGAACACAGGAAAGGGACACTTTTTAATAACGTAAATTTAATGTTAAAAATAACAATAAATTTACGTTGTTACCTTAAATAAATTTACCTCCTGACATTCAATTAATTTTTCTTGTCATTTTTATACTTTGGACTTGTTTTAACAAGAACAAATCCATATTGGAAGTCGAGGGGGGTGAGGGGGGGGGATGGACACCACGAGTTTTCCGCACCGGTGCGTTACCTGAATTTATTTCAACTGAAATAAATTAAAAACTTCCTATCTACCAAATGCAACTAGATTAAAACACTTCATTTGTTTATTTAACATGTATATATTGTTTCTGAATTAGTTTGTCATGTATTTTCTTTGATTTTAAAGGGATTTTTAATATAAGACAGGTATTTAAAAAATCATTTGATCGATAAATTTTGTGTCTATTCTAGTTGATGCCAGCCGTAAAGTACGGCAGTGTACGAATACAGCTTAACCGATAGCATTATTTTACATCGTAACCGGGTATTTACAGAAAATACCCGGTGGATTCAAGTGTTACATATATCCTTACACTATTGGCCTATCGATAGTCTTACACACTACCTGCTGACCTTGCAACAATAGTCCTACAGACATGCCTACTCTCTACCCGCCAGCCTTTAAAAAATAGTCCTACAGACAGTCCCACACCATACCCGTGGCTCGTTATTGATTAATATAATAGTCACCTTCTTAACCTGGTTTCAACCGTCACGCATGACGCTCTCTACTTGACAGCCTGATTTTTCACTCAGTACTATTAATATAAAACATGTTGAGTAAGGGGAGGATTGCATGTGAAAGGGAGAAATAAATAAGGCTTTCTGAATGTTTACTATGGCCATGGCATCCTGATAGTTTTGTAGTGTGGCCATGGCATCCTGATAGTTTTGTTGTATGTATCTTGTCCATGGCATCTTGATAGTTTTGTAGTGTGGCCATGGCATCCTGATAGTTTTGTTGTGTGGCCATGGCATCCTGATAGTTTTGTTGTATGTATCTTGTCCATTGCATCCTGATAGTTTTGTTGTATGTACTATGGCCGTTGCATACTGATAATTTTGTTGCATGTGTCTTGGACTTCCTGGAAATGTGGACGTTAATATGATCATTTTGCCTAAACGTGCGTTGTTATTTTCAGCCTTTGCTTGAAGTTGAAGTACGTCTGTTAGTGATATGCCCGTGTATTGTTCCACGCGCAGATCGTGTTGATGTAATCTGAGATAGTTGAGACGTGCGTCCAATGTTTTAACGCATCTGCGATGCACTGTATGAGTAGTTTGCCGCTGATTGCAAAATACGTGATTCCTCATTGCTAATCTGTACGCGTAGAATTGGCTCTGAGTAAGCCCGATTCGCTTAGTGCCTCTTTTATCTGGAACATGTTGTAAACCTTTGTGCCAACCAAAGTGCGGGTAAACCATAGGATCGCTATTCATACTATGAGTAAAACATAGGATCGGTATTCATATTGAGCGTGGAAATATGCTTACAGGAGTTGCCTCTGTGATAGATGCAAATGTCCCTTTTGGCAGGGGTTTGAACATCTTCTCCCACGAAAATCGCCGCAACATCGGTGTGACATGCCGGGAAATTGTATCGTCGTGAATCAAGCCTAAGGGTTTTCATTGAAAATCATTTGTACAGATGTTGTTGGATTGGGCCTGATATGATTTAGCGAAAGGGTTGTGGATTCTGAGCATGGAATCTAGCTGGATAAGTAAATTTTCGCTGTATGCAGAGTTGCTTTATTTTGTAAGCGTACTTCAGTTGCTTGTGTTGTTTCCAAAACGTACAACTGTCCATATCC
Source organism: Omphiscola glabra (assembly GCA_964017045.1). Taxonomy (NCBI): domain Eukaryota; kingdom Metazoa; phylum Mollusca; class Gastropoda; family Lymnaeidae; genus Omphiscola; species Omphiscola glabra. The sequence continues at coordinate 16,036,644 of OZ024809.1, read as the reverse complement.
GAGAGGAAAAAGTGTTAGTGTATAGTCGAGAGATTTTGTGATAAATTTTCCCGTTTACTTTAAAGCAGTATGGTCCGTGGCCAGGAGGTTGAGTCATATATGTGTACCCATGGAAGCAAACGCTAAAGAAGAGTTGTATTCTGGAAAGTGTTCACAATGGATTTTAGCTTCTGAAGTTTGCTGGGTAAGAAGTTGTTGTAAAGAGACAGGTCCCCCCCTCCCCCCAAAGGTGGTAAAGCTACTTTCACGTCGTGGCAAGTAATCGGCAGAAGCGGCACTGAGCAAGAAACTCTTGGCCGCATCTTGAATACTTGCTGGAATTATTACGCTCAGCGGGGCAGTATAGCGCATGACAGTGTTTGCACTGCTGGTCTCGACTCTCAATCTCAATATTGTACTCTTTGACGGGGAATACAGCAATTAGGTGAAGAAGTACCCGTGGTAACGGAAAGAGGATTGTATGTATGTCTGCTGAGACTGAGTTGGTTTGGAAACGTTGATTTGCAGATGCCGCAATCCAAGATTTGTGAATGACTTTTGATGTGTATAGTAAAAAAAACAACAACCGTGTAGTGAACTGCTCATTGCATTTTTGACACTCATATATATATAGTTTTAGGGAACAATTATTTTTCTTGTGTTTAGCAAGAGAGTTTCGCGTTTGAAAAGTTTTGTTACAGGAATCACACTGGAAGAAGGGGCTACAGGAGTAGGAGTCAGGTAAAATGTCAGCGGCGTGAATTTTTCTGTTTTTTTTTAAAGATAGTTCTGCGTTGTGAAACGTTTAGTGCAAGTGTTACACTGAAACACTTTGTCGTGGCAGTGAATTTTATTTGTGTTTGGTAAGAGAGGCTCGCATTTGAAAATTTTTGAACAGGATAACCGATCCCATGACGTAACCTCAGCCTTAACCACCCCACCATCTACAGTTTCTATACAGACTCGCAGAAATTCTTGTTCGAGGAACAGGGTAATTTTTTTAAAAGTTTTATATTAATATACCTTCAGTGTTTCCTTTCTTTTTTAAAGGATTTCCAAATGTGTATATTAATTAACAATCTTTTGCCAACGGTTGTAATATATTGACACTGATGCTTGGCAGTGCGCCCCTCCTACCCAGTGCGTTCGGAATATACGGATGGTCACTTTGAGTGGTGTGGGAATAAAAATTGATTTCCGACCATGCAGTGAACGCTCCCCAGATAACTGAACGCAGGACAAGTGACCAGACAGACAAGGGATCACACGCACAAGTGAGCACATAGCTAATTGAGGAACCGACGGACTAATTTCCCGAAGGCTAAGTGAGTAAGTCCCATGGCATAGTCTAAACTTACGTCTACCCAATTTTGTGGCACACGCGCAGCCGGAAACGAGCATCGGAGCTGACCATTGAATTATACCAGACACAAAACTGTTACTTGGAGAACATGTTTTGACTCCCAATACATTTTTAATTTTTTTACGGCACGAGAAATAGGGCATCAACATCAACCCCTAGAAACGTTAGTGACCAGCCGAAACTTCGCAAAAGTTCAAAATTGTGTCAGCCTGACTTGGGAGCACTCCAGAGCCGCCCATGGTCATCGGAGTTCACCCCGGAGCATGCCGAACCAAAAATCAGGAAAACCGGAAATTTCAGAAAAAAGTTGTCAATTCGGTTTTCGTCTCACAAGGTGGGTCCAAAAACGAAAAAAAAAAAAATGTGTTCGACCGGTCTGTCCACAGTTGTTTGGGGGTTTTGTTGTCTATATTCACTTTTCTGCGTATTCACTTGCCCATCGATTCACTTGTCCTGTGCCCGAGTGTCTTATGGTGAGTTGTCGTGGGTTTACATGTCTGGCGTTCGTTTGCCGGTCGCCGCAGCGGGCACACACCACCAAGTTTATGCAGTTTTATGCAGCATTAACAATCAGAAATCTGCCTAGAGGTACCACCGCAAACCGATACACGGGGGAGTCCGCGGTGAATGCGTCGCTGCCCGCGCCTTCCTAAACAGAAATATGGGAATGCAGTGGAGACTTCGTCGCTCCCGCTAAGCCGGTTTTAATCCATTACGTCAAAGTGTCAGAGAATGACTTCGTCCTGGTAAGCAGCTGACCAGGGAGACAGCACCCGGGTAAAAGATGCGGATTGCGAGAATCGGTTACACAATTGTAAAAGACACCAACACCAGAGAGCGACCAACGTACGTCAAAGCGTTGGTAGACGTGTCACGCGTCCTCGTAAATGAGCAGACCAAACGTTACGAGCGGACTAAGGATTATGTTACGAGGTGTAACCCAGAGACATGGCTGGTGCGCGTGATCTTGACGCACCCTCTCAGTAACAGCTTGGTATGAAGGAGAATGTCTCAGGGACGTAGTAACATTCGGAGCACCTCGATATTTTTGCCACCTACTAACCACGAAAAAAAACCCACTTCATTTGGTTGAAAATGCTCCCTCTCCATATAAATAAGAGTGCCGCCTGTGGTGAACCGCCCCCCCCCCCCCACCCTTCCTACGCAAGTGGAATTACTTTTTCTTGCCAGCTGCGAGTTATCTCAAAGTAAGCAAATATTTTAATAAGATTTTTAAGTGGTCTGCGGTTGGTCAGCTCTTATTCTACAGGAAAGACTTAATTATTTAGATGACACCTACGCTAACTCTGATTTGTGCTAAGTCAAATGAGAGACAATGTTAGTGATTTTATATAATTGCTCGATTTACCACTTAGTAATCTGTTCTTACTGGTATTCACTTCACTATGGCCATATAGTTCATTACTTTCTCGCTTTTCGCCTCTTTGAAAATTAACAACGATTTAATTATTTATTGACAGCGAAATCGTCACAACTTTAAAAAAAAATAGACACATACAATGATACATACAAATCTAGATGCATTGCGTCATTAATGGATACATGATCTTGCGAAGGAAAATCGGCACCCTGTGTGAAGCCAGAAACTACACCCTTAATAAATAATATATAGAAAATGCGCCCCTGGATTTTGATATTAACGCTCCTGGCGAGTACCTCCTTCACCCCCATCGCGGCCTGCATGGATGGCCCCACAGTTTCCAAGATACCTAGAACATGAGATACTTAAATATTTATAAATATCTGTCTCAAACCACAACTGGTTTTGAAAGGAATATCGGAAACCTAGACATAGCCATATATAGTTATAAAATAAATACAACTTTTATTTAAATCAAGATACATCCAATTGGGAAACTTTTATAACGTACCTTTGAAGACAGAAGAGTTGCCTTATTTAGCCGTGGCACCGTAAATGACAAGAGACTCATGAAATGTACTTTAAAAAAAAATATTGTACAATTTGTTAAATGGCTGTTTCATACGAACGAAAAGACGGTATTTTACTTTTGAAAGTACTTTTAATTTAGCTCCATCAGGTAAATAGCTAGTTTTTAATTTATTTCCCTAGAAATAATTTAAAATTACCCATCCCATGCCCAACCCATCCGATCATCGAAACTTTCCGGAGGCCAAAGTCCTTGGTTTTGCTAGGTACACCACAGTTGTGGAGGAAAACTCCATAATAAAAAAAAATGGTTTTGAGATCCTCACTAAAGTTCATAACTTTTGAACCACTTTAGCTAGAAAGTTGATCTTGGTGTTTTTTGTAATCTATTCTCCAGGCTCTATAACTGTACAGATGTTGTAGTATTTTTATATTTTTAAAAATGTTTAGAAATTTTCATAAGACTAAGACGCTGAAACACACCACTAGCTGCCAGATTTGAAGTAATACTTGTCAGACGGTGTAAAAAATAGTACGGCTATGATGTTTTTCTGGTCATAGAAATAACAAACCCTATTTATTATGATTTTTCATGGTGAAGATTGTGGAAATGACAGTGACTTCTTGCATTAATTTTGAATTAATTATATTTTATTTTTTTATTTATCAATTTAATCTTAACTGACAACTGTCTTGGCCTTGGTACTCCAGATAAAAACTTTCTTTTCATACTTTTTATTGGGTTTTCATCAATTTATTGATTACTGAATTTATTGGCTGAGATAACCTGAGCACTGCCACTACCAAAGTCCAAAAGGATTTAATATTATTACCATCTAATTTCAAATCTCACTGTAATACTTACAGAGATTTAGTTGCTGGTACCTACTTTTAAAGTTTCTTTAACTTTAAAAAGATTTGTTTTAATTAAGCATAGAAAGGCTTACCCAGGCCTCGGTTACTAAAATTCTAAAAAGATATTTTACTTTTATTTTTGTGTTTTAGCTAGTAATATGATGATGATTGAATACTTTTATGCGCTTGTGTCCATGCTATTTTAGAATGCTCACAGTGCTCTAATGACCTAAAATCTATTTAAAGAAAACAGTCTTAAAATGTTTCTTAAATGATTTTTTATCATTTTCATTTTACCTCAAAGATTGAGGCAAACTGTTCCATAATTTAGGCGGCATCCACACTGGGAAATCTCCAAAAATGAATCCAGAATGGAAAAACACAGAATAAGTCCATTAATTTAATTTTCAGTTATTTTTTAAATGAATTATATTCATAAGCCAGGGAACTTTCAGATCCTAACATCGAGGAATACAATTTGAAAAAAATATTCCAAAAATGAGATAATAATAATATGAAGTCAACTTGTCATTAAATTAAACTATAATTTAGAAAGCTTTTGTGTTTATACTTTATCATATCTTAGTGGGTACTCGAAACCAAGTTTTCAAACTAAACCAACAACATTTTTGAGTGTTTAAAATGAAAGATCTAAAAATTCTCAGAATGTGGGCATTAAATTTATGACCATTATAAAAATCATTATTAAAAAACGTGTGTTAATTTTTTAAAAAACAATGCAGCATACCTTTTATGAAGTGACAAAGACCCATATTCATGAGTCATTATCTTAAAATGTATGTCACCTGTACTAATTTCCTTACAATATTTACACAATACTATACAGAAAACAAGCACAATTTTTTCAGGTATGAGAAATCAAACTATTGTAATTTATTGTCGTAAAGATAGCATTTTGTAATGGAGGTAAAAAATCACAAAAATAACCTTTTTTTAAAAAAAAATTTATCCAATTTACTCATACACGCATTCATATATCAATTTAAAAGAGAATCAAAGATCTATACAAATTTTAATACAAGTATGCAAACAAGAAGTACTTTAGACCAATACATATTTGACAAATAGCAAAATAGTCAATGAGTGGTAATTTATTTCACACTTTTTATAAATTTTCAAAATGTACAAAAAATTATAAATAACATCCTATATGTTTGAAATCACTTAGGAAGTAAAGATAATAGTAGTCATCTTATAAAATAAGCATACCTGACACCACAAAATACCACTGAATAATATAAGCATATGGAAAAAGTAGAGTACCGGTACAAAAATGTTTTTAAAAAAAAATTGTTTCTTTGAATTTGACTCCAAAGGGCACAACACATAAAAGATAAAGAGAATAATAAACTCCAAAGGGCTCAACACATAAAATAAGATAATAATATATATTTTACAACTATTTGATTTACCATTAGGAAATGCACTCTGCGAAAAAAAATATCTTCAATCGCAAAGTAAAAAAAAAAGAAGAAATGTGTGAATTTGTAAGTACAGACTAGGTGGATATTAGTATTAGTAAACATTACTAAAAAAATTATCAATTTAGACTCTACATATTACTTTTATTTTGAAAATGCATTTTGAGGGAATTAGATAAAGGATAATATCACCACTTAATTTTAAGTTATTAGATTTATTAATGAGCTTCTATAGAATAGAAAAATAATATAAAAGCAACCATTCAAAAATAATTCAATGGTCTCTTTGCTTGTAGATTTTAAAAAACAAAATTTGTATAAATCAATAACAAAGACATTAGGTACCGGTTACTCCCTCTGACTCTACTATTAACACTTCAGGTGGAAAGTTGATTGCTCTCTTTGTTACCCGGTACTCCAAAAGTTTGGCTCAGGAAAACTGTTATGTCCAAATCTTTATGGTCATTCAATTTCCTCAGAACTTATTCAACCATGGGTCGGACTTTAAATCCTTCTTGTATTTGAGCAAACCAGGATTCCAGCTAAAATAGGAATTAAAAAGGAAATGCATGAACAAATTATAGTTTTGAACAAGGATACTATTACTTTAAAATTAAAAAGAGTTTGCAATAACTTTCAATAAGAAGTTAGTGTTATGATCTTCTTTAAACCTTATTACCAGTTCACAAAATTTTCTCTATTCTGACAAACACTAGCACTTCCACTATCACGCTAGCTAACCGCTGACTCTCTCCTTCTGACCTACAACTCATAAAACACTCTCTCCCTACCCAACATTTGCGCCCCTAAATCTCTAGTTCACAACAGTAAGTACCTGCTCCCATGATTTGGCCTTGGTTTCTTTTGATGTGTACAATTGAAGCAGCAGCTTTTTTGTCTGTAATTAGAAGGGGCAAAGCTGTCTTCTTCCTTTTCCACTAGCTAGGAATGTTTTTGTAAGGCATCATACTGTGCACCTGCTGTAGAATATAGAATACACACAATTTACAAGTTGTAACATTTGACATAGGTTTTTTTCTTCAAATTTCAATTTTTTTCAATATTACTGGTGTGGGCATGACAGGAAATTATGGATTTATACATATAACATATAAACGTACTTTTTTTAAATGTAACAATTAAAGTTAATTATAATAATTAAACTTTCATTAATTATGCTGAGAGCACCACCACTTGGCTTTCATTTTGAAATTTTTTACATTACCAACACAAAACTATGTCACATGACCATTTGTTAAACTTAAATTACACGTAATAACACAATATTTTTATAAAAAATATTCAAAAATAATCATAATTTGAAGTATCATCTAAAACATAAAGTATTCTTTTGTTTGGTGAAATAGAGAGGAAAAAATAGATTCAAATCTAAAGATGGTTGGGGTAGTAATAGAAGCATACAACCCCACGAGCTTTAACCCACGAACTGTGTTTATGTTTCTGGACTGTGCAGGCAATTTAGAGCTTTTTGGTAGCCTTTGAAAAGGGTTATTTTTCACATGCAAATACTATCGCTTAGACCCCATATAGTATGTATTTATTGAAATTAGACTGAGTGGGGAATCATATTGGCTATTTTTTTAATGATATTTTATACTCAGTGAGCGCTACCTTGACCTTGGAGTGACCAAGAATAAAGAAAATAATGACCAGTTTTATTTTCAAGAACCTCAAACAGCCATTTTGGGTAATTTGTACAAGTTTTAGTTATTAATAAATTTTTTTAAAATTCTTCTGATACTTGGTTCAAGGGTAATTCGGTAGAGATAGTGCCACGTTCTTTACCATGTCCGCCATCTTGGTTGCCGCGACCCATAAAATTAAGAATAAAACGTTAAAAAATAATGAAAAAAATTCATAAATGTATCCCTGAACCGTAAATCTAAACCTAACCTGAACCCTAAAAAAATATATCCCTAAACCTATCCTGAACCGTAAACAATCACGCAAGGAACCAAGAATAACAATTATCCTAGTCGTTTAATAAAAAGAATTATCAAAAAGATTCCTATTGATTTATTTTGTAAGCCAGATGTTCCAGCTATGGCCTCTTCCATTTTGCAAAAATCTACTTTCACAAATTTGCTTGATATCATAAAGATCGTTGTAAAAAATAACTCCAAAGTCCAAAGTTTAAGAAAAGGACACAGAAGAGCAAAAAAACAGTAGTTTATTTATGGCTGCACCTATTGGTACCCGGGTACCAGAATTGAGAGTCTAATATTACCCGGGTGCAAATGGCGGCATGAGTGTCAGGGTCCATTTTGACTAATGCTATTCGGATATAATTTGTAGTAGTTTATTTTAGTTAAAATGAAGAATTAAGTTTACAAACGTAAAGTACATTCAATTATCTTTCATTTGATACATCATTTGGTCTTACAAACCCAACAATAATATTTTAATTTTAAATCGTTTTTTAATCCCAACTTCTCAATTCTGGTACCGGGTAATAATAGCCACTTCGTTTATTTATTATTAAAAATTAAAAGGAAGTGGTTTTATTTAGTGTAAAATATTGGAGTGGAAGTTGTTCTTTCAACTCAATTTTCATCAGCCGACACAGTATACATACAGGAAGAGGAATTGGCCGATTCTAATCTGCCGACCACAGTTCATGGGTTAAGGTTATCAATTTGTTATGGAATTATTTTTGTGTAATATTAGTTATTTTTATGCTTAAAATGTGCCATGTTACTCCCCAAAATAAGGATATGACCTATTTGTTAGTCAATAGCAAATACCAACTTTGACAAACTAACAATGGGCTAGACCTTTTAACTGGTGCAAACCTATACACAAGCATATACTCATATATACCGTATAGTAATTAATATGGTTTTGTGCCAAGAAAAATTAATGATACAATCATTTTAGTGTCATTAATTAATGTCTTTACTTAAAGAATAGAATGTTTTGTAGTAACATTATAACATGACCTTTAGGATATACAGCACCGGTAACTGGTTTTTAGTTAACCATCCTTTTTTCAATTTGTTTTTTTTTTGGTTGTGTTTCAGTTATTTGTGCAGGATATGATGACATCATAAAGTTCACTGCACTCCTGACAGACCTATCAAAGCTTTGCCAGTTTGTCTCACATTACAAGGTCAAGATTATGAAAAAACAAGACGAGCTTCCAATTAAACCAAGCCTGTGCAATCATGATCCAGGTGCTGTCATAAAGACCGAGGTCATTACTGACTGTCACAAAATACTTAAGAAAGAGACAGAGAATGATGTTCACCCTCCACAAGTGATAGATGGTAAATGTTTAGACTTAGACAATGGTTTATATACAGATAAGGATGCTAAAATAAGTTCCTCTGTAACATTGCATGCTGAATGTGGTTCCCATAATACTGGTATATCAGAGCATTTAACTTTTGTAAAAAAAGATCAATCTGCTTCTTGTCAGGGGAAATGTTCCTATTCTGCTTGTGATGAATCAAAGCTAGTTCAAAACCAGGAAAGTGTAAACTATGAAATTTCTATATCAAAGATATCTGGACTAATTGCAGTTGGTGTGCATAACGAACAGGCTGCTAAAAACTTGAAACATATAGAAGAAAGACCATACAAATGTAGCATTTGTTCTTCTGCATTTACTGACTCTACAAGTCTAACTATTCACAAAAGACAGCACACAGGAGAGAAACCTTACAAATGTAGCATTTGCTTTTCTACATTTGCACGAAGGTATCATTTAAAAACTCACAAAAGACAGCACACAGAAGAGAAACCTTACAAATGTGTAATTTGTTCCCTTGCATTTGGTAAAAGGTCTACTTTAAATACTCACAAAAGACTGCACACAGGAGAGAAAGCATACAAATGTGATATTTGTTCTTCTGCATTTTCTGCCTCTTCAAGTTTAATTAGACACAAAAGACAGCACACAGGAGAGAATCCTTACAAATGTGATATTTGTTCTTCTGAACTTGCTGACTCTTCAAGTTTAATTAGACACAAAAGACTGCACACAGGAGAAAAGCCTTACAAATGTAACATTTGTCCTTCTGCATTTACTGACTCTTCATGTTTAACTAGTCACAAAAGGCAGCACACAGGAGAGAAACCTTACAAATGTAGCATTTGTCCTTTTACATTTGCTCAAAGGTCTCGTTTAACTATTCACAATAGACAGCACACAGGAGAGAAACCTTACAAATGTGAAATGTGTTCTTTTGCATTTGCCGACTCTTCAAGTTTAATTAGACACAAAAGACAGCACACAGGAGAGAATCCTTACAAATGTAACATTTGTTCTTCTGCACTTGCTGACTCTTCAAGTTTAATTAGACACAAAAGACAGCACACAGGAGAGAAGCCTTACAAATGTAGCATTTGTCCTTCTGCATTTGCTGACTCTTCAAGTTTAACTACGCACAAAAGACTGCACACAGGAGAGAAACCTTACAAATGTGACATTTGTACTTTTGCACTTGCTGACTCTTCAAGTTTCATTAGACACAAAAGACTGCACACAGGAGAGAAACCTTACAAATGTAGCATTTGCTTTTCTACATTTACTCAAAGTTCTAGTTTAAATACTCACAAAAGACTGCACACAGGAGAGAAACCTTACAAATGTGATGTTTGTCCTTTAACATTTACTTACTCAAAAAGGTTAACAACTCACAAAAGACAGCACACAAGAGAGAAGCCTTACAAATGTAGCATTTGCTGACACTTCAAGTTTAATTAGACACAAGACTGCACACAGGAGAGAAACCTTACAGTTACAGTGACATTTGTTCTTCTGCATTTGCAGACTCTTTAAGTTTAAGTTTAACTCATCACAAAATACAGCAGAACAGAAAAGAGAAACATTACACAGCTGGGACAGTTAGGTTTCTGCAATTGCTGACTCTTCAACTTCAAGTTAACTTATCACAGAAGACAGAACACAGGAGAGAAAGCTTACAAATATCATATTTGTCCTTCTGCTTTAGCTAAAGGTTCTCATTAAAAAATATAAATGTAGATTTTGTCCTTCTGTCTTCTGTGTTTTTTGTCTCTTTAAGTTATCTTATTACAAAAGACGAGCCCCCAAATTTCACGAACTGGGAATTGCCAAGTTCAATAGCTTCATTGTCTAGGGTTACAAATTACAATCAATAAACAAACCTTTGACTCTTAGAATTAACGTCTCTTTATTAAATGTAAAAAAAACTTATGAAATCCAACGCCTCTGCATGGCCATTGTTCCACCATCACAACAAACTAACATGTCATTTCCCCTTACCCAAATACATCACAAAAATATCAACATAATAGATACAGCTACACATACACTCCCTACACTAAACATCTTTTCCATCCCAAACATTTACGCCCCTAAATCTATTTCACAACAGAGAGAGAACCCTTACAATTACAAATGTTAATGTTACACTTGTCCTTCAAGTTTCAATAAAGAGCCACGGGTATCATTTAAGTGTAAAAATGATTGTCGGACTTTATTAGGACTATTGTTTCAAAGCCGGCAGGTAAAGTTTAAGACTGGTTGTAAGCATGTAAAATGTAATGTCAGTAGGGTGTAGGACTGTCTGTAGAGATATTGTTAATTGTTGATTGAAAATCATTGAAAATGAAAATTAGGAGTTAACCCCTTGTTTTGTAAGACTTGGACTGCACATGGTTAAGCCCTATTATCAAATTATATAATTTGTATAAGTCGTGAGCGGAGCATAAAATAAAATACAGCTGTACAACACTGGTTGTAAAAGGCTAATGTGGACGTTTTAAAAAATGCTGGCAGGGTTGATTACTCTCTTAAACTTTAAAAAAAAATACTTATTCGCAATTACTACTACTACTGGTATTTTTCTTTTAATTTTGAAAGGAAACGAAATTAAAATTTGTTATTTGTATTATTAGTTGTTTCAGCAATATTATCGCTTTGCTCATTATTGCCACCTGAAACCTACGAAATTTTATATAAACATGTTTTTAAAAAAAACTTAAACTTAAATAAGTTCATAGATTATCCATTATGTGGTGTTTTCTTCTACACGCTATAGACTTGGATTATAATATTATCAAAATGATGTGCAAACATTACTGGAACTTAACAATTTTAAAACAAATCATCTTACATATCAGGAATTACATATTTCAAGGAACAATATTAAACATTAAACATACAACACTAATCCAATCTAAATTAGAAGGAGGAATTAATTTACAAGACATACAAACAAAACTACAGACACTTAAAATCAAATTTATAGGACAAGGCATTAGAAAGAAGTATTACATGGGGAGAAAACAATCGGATTTTCACATGGCATGCACGCAAGCATTAAAAGGCAACGAAACACTTAACACTAAACAACCAAAGAAATTTACACACATTTAATAAAGAGACCATCAGCACCACACTATAATAGGATAAAATGGACACATACTTATGGAACAATAAACCCTGAGAATACATTTAAAAATACACACATTACAGTTAAAGAAATAGAAAATAAAGACAAAGAAATAACATATAGACTCACAACATGACACCAGTCTCATCAAGACCATACAAGTACAGAGCTAGGCACATATATAATGTCCACTATGCAGGACAGGGGCTGATGAGACAGAACAACATTTATATCTGACATGCAACACAATCTTACAGACTACATCAACTCTTAAACTTAAACAAATCATACAAGCAGGTACAGTTCACACAGTAGATATAGACAGAGCCATAACACTAAACACAATACCAGAATAAATAAAACAAGAAACAACACACAATGAGTCTCATATTAATTTCACAATACAGAAAACATGTATGGCACCACAGACTAAAGGCTTTTTTTCACAAACATAATTACACAAATATTACATTAGAAACACTTTTTAGATTTAAAATACAAAACATAATTTAAGAAAATGTAATGACAGAGTAATACATTAATTTTTTTTTTTTTGGTATAATTCCAACTCATAAATACATCATGTTAAAAAAAACAAAAAACAGTGTGATATGGGAATATTTGCAGTGTGATATGGGATTGTGCAGTGTGATATGGGAATCTTTGGTGACTGTGTGAAATGTGGATGTTCGTAATTTAGATATTGGAGATGGGCTTTACAGTGTCATCTTAGAGGAAAGAGGTGGTTGGGGGGGGGGGCGACATTTCCTTTTAACAAAACTACAGAAGTTGTTTTTAAAGATTTCAAAGCCAAATGTTAGCGCTAAACATTTTGAATGTTAAAAATATTTCTTTAGCACTGCAGTAGAGTTGACGAGTCTGTTGAGCAATTAAAGAAAAAGTTCACTTTAAAAAAACCGTTGCACAACAATATTCTCGCGCTAAGATGACGCAAATTAAAAAGAATTTAAAATAAAAATAAGTGTCGGGGTGCCTAGCCGAGAAAAACGTGTACCGATACGGTACCAAAGAAGTGCAGAGCTCAAATTCCAAATCTTTTGAATACAGATATATAGCCTGACAATTTTTTGTTATCCAAATACCTAATGATCTTACTTAGGGGCCATCCTTAAATGACGATGCGCAAATTTTGCCGATTTGTTACCCGCTACCCCCGTTACAAAAAAAGTTAGACCCTCTCCCCAAAAAACAATATAAAAAATTAACGTCGCAAACCTCTGCACCCCTTAAAAAAAATAATAATAATAAACGAGCAAATCTTTCTGAAAGTCAAATAGTTTATGCATCTGCCATGAAAATTAAATATTTTATATAACTGCCCGACCTAGATCGGGGAGTTATGGGGTTGTCCATATTAAATTACGTCCGCGTAGATAAAGCACCCCCTTCTATCCCCATCCCCTTGTCTGCACGCGACTTAAAGACGTCTGCAGTTGCATACGGCGATTTAGGCCTACTGTGTGAAATTCCAGGAAGTATGCTGATTATAAATGGCAAAGAGTCACTACTTACTAATGCTACCACTCGTGTTAAGTGGTTCGGGTCTGCAGAAATCATGTATAATTTATAATTGTCATTAAATTCTGACCCTTTGTAATTTTTATAAGAAAGCCAACTCTCAACTAAAAAATTGTATCCATGATTATGATATACCCGGTACATGCAGGCCTATATAATATATATCAGGCTATGTATATATATCAGGCCCGCACCTGAGGGGGGGGGGGAGAACCATGGCACTTGTCAGGGTCCCGAGCTAGATTGGGGCCCGCCCTTTTAAAATATATACCGTACTATATACGCACATGTTGAAATACGAAAGGGACCCGAACTCAGCTGCATGGGGCCCAGAATTTGCTAGGTGCGGGCCTGCATATATATATATACAGTGGAACCGCTTATCTCGACCTCGGTTAACTCGCCAACCCCGTTATGTCGACATTTTTGAAGTGGAGCCACCAAATTCTCTCTTTGTCTTAGCATCTTCTCCTCGGTTATGTCGATTCTTTTATGTCGCCGAACCCTGATATCTCGAGCACAAAGGGTGGCCAAATTTGCCACTTAACTTCGGTTATCTCGATCGCCATGACCAATTGCCGGCTGATGAAACACGTTTTTCACAATTAAAAATAATTTTAGAATGAACCTAGAAGTAATTTTTTTTTTATGTTTTAATTCGAGCTTTAAAAACCCGGTCGAGTCCATATTTTAATCTAAACAGTTTTAAACGCCGATAGTTGTATTTGATTTTGCCGCCACTAATTAACGAAATTAATGTTTTTCTTTGGATTTTGAGCTTCTAAAACATCTTTTAAAATTAGCTGGAAATTAGCTAAGAAGCAAAAAACCATATTCAGATGCAGGGTTGGGTTTACAATTTTTGGTGCACCGGACAAGCTTTTCTTTGGCGCCCTTTAAAATTATAATCATCAGTGTTTCTTTCAAAAATGGACTTTGATGGAACCAATTTTTTGAAAATAATGGGTTTCAGAGTTGGAAGTGGGGGGCGTACAAATGAATGATGTCCCCTGACGCCAAACACTGTGATGCGCCCCTGATAGTGGCGTCGAAATAGGGCGGATGGAGTGGTCCACACAGGTGTCACTTTTTCTTTATATGCAGGTGTAGCATTTTTTGGACAACTGCAGAGTTTGAATCGTGAAATGAGGACGGCAAAAATATTTTGCCGCTCATGGCAGCTTCAATAGTATTTATGCCACTAGGCAATGTATCTACCGCTTCCAAAATCGGTGTTCATTTTCACCGAGAAGTAGGGCGGAAATCAAAGGCGCCGATTAATCTTGAAGGGTTTGGGAAGCGTGCTCCCCAGAAAATGTTTGATAATTTCTAAATCAAGAGGTTTATTTTTGAGTTTAATTGAATTCGATGTTTCTATTATACCCTTTAAACAGGGAAGAACATTTTTAAAGCCCAAAATCCAACGAAAAACATTTCGCCTGCCATTCAGCTTTTCAAAAAAAAACTTTCTACACTTGTAGCTTTGCTCCAGTGGGATAATCTTTTTCAAGATCTGCATGCACTAACTTGTGATGTCTCTGGAGATTGGCGTTTTTCATTGAACAATGAAAACAGAAATTACAGTTCCCATAAAGCGTTGTACGGTTCTCCTCTGCAACTTTCCGTTTTTAACTGCCATTTCGTCTTAATCTTTTTAGAAATAAAAATGCTTTCAAGAATACACATGTACTGTCTTTCGGAATTTCTCCCTGACTGAATTGCACTAACTACAAACACAGCTTTTATCCTGTCTTCTACTCCTGGAATTTATCCTACTCCGATCACTGAATACCAGGTACTAGTCTGATTTCATCTTTTAAAAAAACAAAACGAGATTGACATATCACACCCCCCCCCCCCCAATCTGGACTGACTGCCTTTTCAGATTCACCTGGTTCACATTCTCCTTCAGTCATTTGCTACACCTTTAGTGGCCCATATCTCATAGTCTTCGAAAAAATTAACATAAATTATTTTTATTACTGCTACATTTGAAGCATCCCTCTCCTTTTGTCACATCTCTTCTTTTTTCGAATTCCAACACTTTTTGTGTTGATTAGTATGCAATTTCCCAACAATACTGAATCTTTGAATGGTAAAAAAAATGCCTCAAGCTCTGGCGGGCCATTTAAAAAACAGTATGCGGGCCGCGGGTTTGACAGCTTTGGTAGGTCATTGCTTTAAGACAGGCCTGCACAACACACGACCCGCGAAGAAACGAAATATTCTGTTTTATTATTATATTCTTAATAGCTTTCCCCTCTGTCCTATTTGCTTTTGGCCCGCACAAGTTTTTCATAAAGTATTATGGCCCGCCTTACATTTTGAGTTGTGCAGGTCTGTTTAAGACATGCTCATTCAAAGGAATAACGTTGAACTGCTATACCCTCACCTTTTGTTGTGAACATAAAACATCTGATAAAAATATTCTCTGAGCAATCTTTTTTATAGTCAAATAGTTGGTGAATCTGCAAGAAAAACGACAATTTTTAAAATAAAAGAACCATGATTTTTTGGGGAGTTACGGACGTCTGCATAGAATAAACATGTTTTCTACCTCATTGTCTGTTCTTGTCCGTAAGTGGCAGTGGCGTAACGAGCTTAACTCGCGCCCGGGGCACAATACCTTTTTAGCGCCCCCCCCCCCATCCGAAAACCATACAATATTATAGTAAAATATACCATTTGGCGCCCCTTTGTGAGTAGCGCCCGGGGCATGATGCCCCCCTTGCCCCCTCACTACGCCACTGGTAAGTGGCTTGATGACGTCCGCACGTGCATACGACGATTTTGCCTTTTACTGTGTGAAATACCCTTAAGTATGATACATAAACGTTTATAAAGGGCAATGATTTACTAGATTTAAACTTCAAAAATCGGAATGAAATGAGTCCATCCATTGATAACGCACGCACTTTGGAGAAAGAGTTTTCATTTTATTTAGGAAAATATTACCTGTAGTGTTTAGGGAGTGGGGTCTGCAAAAGGTATGCGTGTACATTTTATAATTATCCTCTGCCTCTGTTATATTTCTAATAATAGAACCAATTTACACCTAAAAATCGGAGAAATCCGTAATAGTGTAATAATAATATATACAGATAGATATTATTATTATTATTATTCGTAATTTTCTATAGTGGTACACTAGCCTAGGGCTGGGCTCACCGCCGTGCTGTACATACAATAAACAATTTAACAAACATCAGCATGAACTTAAAAATTAATTAAAGATATATAAATTCTCAAAGTCTTATATAAGAAATCACCGAAAAGTTTTGTATTTATCTACATAATGACATACTCATATTGCGGCTTTGTGAAAGTAAATTACTTTTTAAAAAACCTCAGGTAACCCCGAAAACCGGGTATGGTAATTTCGTTGTCAAAATTTCGACCTCCACTTTTTAATTTACCGAAGGTAGTGTTATTTGGAATTTTTTTTGGTGAAGTTAGTTTTGTTAGTAAATTCAACTTCCGCACTCAACTTAATTAAAGCCGACATGTTTGTTGTTCATTTGACACTTCTTTTAGAAAAAAATTGTTGGTTTAACTTTGAAAATTAATGGTCATGGTAAATAATAGCTAACTTGACTCCTTCATAGGCTAATGCTCATCTGTGGTACCTCATTTCGTTAGGTAGGATAGATTTAGGGTTCAGGTTAGGGTGAGGGATAGATTTAGGGTGAGGTGGGTGAGGGATACATTTAGGAAGTTTTTTCATTATTTTTAAACGTTTTATTCTTAATTTTACGGTCGTGTCAACCAAGATGGCGGCCATGTTAAAAAAACGCGGTACCAGTAGCGTTCAATTACCCATTCATATTTTTGTGTGTGGCAAATATGAAGTTAAAAAAAGAAACGAGTCATGAGTAAAACTCATGAGGTACCACAGATGAGCATTAGCCCAAATTTTAATTATATGCATGAATTACACATTAAAAAGGTCTGTCTGTATACTGTAGACCAGTAAGAGTAGAGTGTAGTTGTAGTAGTGTGTAGTGGTCTGTAGTTGTAATTGTAGGCTTTCCAATAAAAATAAATATTTCATCTTTCTATCTTTTATAGAAGTGGAGTTATGATTTTTTTCTTGAATTTTTAAGCCCCTTCTTATATAATAGTAATAGTTAGGCTGCGGCTATTCCGACCCGGGGATTCAAAAGTGTCTACGCACAAGTCCGGCGCACGTTACGCTAGCTAAAATTAGGAATGAAAAAATATCCTCTGGTACATAATTTTGTGGTGAACGTTGCTACTTTATTGTATCCGTCTAGATATTTGGCAAGAAGTTTCAACGACCTGCAGCCACACCCTTCCTGAACGTAATTTCAGCATGTGCACACACTAAATAATTCACTGTCACTAAACCTAACCTGAACCCTAAGTATATCTCTAAACCTAACAGTTTTGCAACAATAAGAAGGCGGCCGGGTGAAGAAAAAAAAATATTTAAAAATCATGCAAATTTAATGAAAATTTTTAATCGTGAAATCTAAAATTACAATTCTAAATTACAGGCAGATTTTTTTACTTTCCCTTCCCATATCCTCGCAAAAAGTTAGACGCCCCCCCCCCCCCCCCACACACTTTTTTTCAAATATAACTTCAACAATCTGATTATCTCTGCACACCTCCCCCCATAAAAAACAACCTGTGTCCACTACTGTACTTTACAAACTCTTAAGAAATTCACCTCCCATGGATATCAAATTACTGCAATAGCGTCAGAAACATTTCAATAGAACAGTGGCAGTGGTTCTTTAGCAGGGGTAAAAGTACCTCCTCAGCCCCGAGGTGTGGAAGACCAGAAATTTGTATTTGCTGCCATTGCTAGGTGTTGCCGCTTTAATTTTACTTTGGGGGGGGGGGGGGGGGGGGTTTATGTCACAGTGTGTGTTATAACGGAGTAGGCTTTCAGTGCTGCAAAAAGATTAAGAATCCCTGCCATATGCCTAGAACTAAGTACTCCAAACCAAATTTTCAAACTAAACCAACAAAATTTTTGAGTGTTTAAGATGAAAGAGCTAAAAGAATGTGGACATTAAATTTATGACCATTATTAAGAAAGTTGTGCTATTTTAATTTTATTTTCTCCGCTTACCTTTTATGAAATAACAAAGACCCATATTCATGATTCATTATCTTAAAATGAATATCACCTGCTCTCATTTCCTTTTCATTACTTACACAGTACTATACAGCGAACAAACGCAATTTTTTTCAAGAGTATGGGAAATCAAACTATTGTAATTTATTGTCGTAAAGATGGTATTTTGTAAAATTTTCAAATTTTTCCAAGGGAGGCAGAAAATCACAAAATATATTTTTAAAAATTCACAAAAAAGTTATCTAATTTACTCATAAAAATCTTTCATATATCAATTTAAAAGAGAATCAAAGATCTATACAAGTATGCAAACAAGAACTACTTTATATAAATACATGTTTGACAAAAAGCAAAATAGTCAAGAGGTGGTAATTTATTTCACACTTTTTACTAATTTTTCAAAATAAAAAAAACAAAACATCCTATATGTTTGAAATCACTTAGGAAGTGAAGATAATAGAAGTCTCCATATAAAATAAGCATATCTGACACTAGAACATTTACTAAGATTAAGATCACCTCCAACCATTTTTTTCCATTCCTTACAACTTCAAATGGGGAATCCTAATTCTAAGACTCCTGTCTTCAAATTTTGATATAAATTCTCTATCAATGTTACTACATCCATTTTCTCCTCCTTCATGGTGGCCTGTAACTTGGCCATTCTTCACTGATTCTCTTAGTGATTGTAGTTTAAAAATAAAATATTTATAATTTTATAAAAGAATAATGTTAAAAAATGTATCTAATTTAGGGTTATTAAATGCAATTTTTTTGCTACAATATTCCGCTTTTCATGCATGTGACGTTACATTGCTTAAGGTGCCCCAACCCCCTCGTCACACATTCCTACAAAAATTGCTCCCCCCCCCCCGACTTGTGACGTGATTTATGGATGGCCCCTAACC
Source organism: Omphiscola glabra (assembly GCA_964017045.1). Classification (NCBI taxonomy): domain Eukaryota; kingdom Metazoa; phylum Mollusca; class Gastropoda; family Lymnaeidae; genus Omphiscola; species Omphiscola glabra. Next base: position 16,017,141 of record OZ024809.1, on the reverse strand, counting down.
TACCTGCTAAGTCACTACGGTGTGCCCCTACTATTAGTATAGTCATAGCCAAGTAACTACTTACACTTTTTAAATCCAAAGGATGTCAGAAAAGTCATAATCCATTTTTCCAAATAGCAGAAGATTACCCAGTCAAGTAAAAATTGATGACCTTGTCAAAATAGCAGTCAAATGGCCTCTTATTAATTTGAAGTATAATAGATCACCCTATAAAAAAAGTAATATAAAAAATTCATCCATCAAAAGCATTCCATCAGCGTATTACTAGAAATAGTTAACTCTAGTAACAATCGGCGACCAAACAAAAGGGAGGTCTCTCATCAGAATCTCAGGAGTAAGTCACATCAAGCCTAAAGTGTCCAAAAACTGTTTTAAAAAAGTCCTACCGGGTATAAAAGTGTTCAACACCTTGAAAATATATTTAGAATGAAAAATATAAAATTCTATTAAAATTAAAAAATTAGTAATTTGTATCTTTTTCATCATTTAATCATAAATCTTTAGAAGAATGCGTGGTCTTAAGCCTTCTTGTTAGACCTAATTTTCATGAATAATATCCCATCGTCACGGCACATGTAGGCATGTTTACATCTGGAGATAGCACATCATTTAATTAAAAAATAGCTTTTTTAAAATCACTTTTAATTTTGAGTATTTTTACATGGTCAATAGCAATTTTGTAAAAAATTGACTTAGATAATTAATAATATTATAAATTTAAAAGCAATTAAGATGTTATCAGACATTCTTTGATTACTTATGCTGTAGTTATAGTTACAGTACACATTCCTGTAACCTGTATTTAAATTAATAAAAGGAAAATTCAAAAGGCCTTATTTTTCACCGTATGCAAGAGGGCAGGTGGTTTACTACTCGAAGTAGTTGCTACCGAACAAGGCTGTGATATAAATAATTGTCTTAACGAAACCCTGCTCGGTTTCCTAATTTGCACACTTCTAAATTTAGATGGCCTACTAATCTCAGTCCTTTGGGCCAAAGGTCATTTTGAACAGACAAAGTAGAATTTTAGCTTCCTGTTGACCACATTGAAATTTTAGCACTGTCAATTATGATTTTTAAACGTATGTTGTCACTGTTGTGTTAAAAGTGTTGAGCGAGCCCCTCATAGCTGCTCCGCACAACGTTGACCAACATAATTGATAATTGTCAAATAAATATAGAAAAATAATTAATAGATCTAGCACCAGTCTCTGGTATAATTTCAAAACTTGTTCACTCATCTGCCAAACAAAAACAATTAAACAACTGAGAAACACCAATTTGGGCTATTTGTAATTAAAAATATTGATTTATTAGGAGTGTCAAATTGCTGTTAGTTTTCCTCATCTGCTAAATATTTTTTTTTTCCATTTTACAAACAAATTGCTATTTGATGAAGAACTCCACATATTTTATTCAGTCACAAAACTTTTATTTAAATTAAGAATTGTTTATTTCTTATTTACCGGTATTAAAAAAAAGATAGACTTCTATTCATTTCTATGTTCTTTTTTTATTTTTTACGTCCTTTATAAAAATTAGTTTAAGACACTTTTACTAACTACTTTTTTAGAGTAGAGAGATGATAATGCACTTGCTTTGGGTGGAGTACATGTCTACATTGACTTGGTCAACAAATTAATTTAAATACTAATTAAAACCCATGAGAAATCTGACAGAAAATTTTATTAATCTGGAGTACCGTACCAGTACCAAGACATTCAAAATTTGAGATCAACATAAATAACTATTATTATAATTCTTATTGATACAAAAATGGGATTACTGGTAACTGGTAGTGCATTTTTCATACAAGTCCTGACCCAAGAATTAGAATACAGTTTTAAAAATGTCAAATTGAACAAGAATCTAGAAAGCTTCACTATGCTTCATCATATCTGAAAACAAAATCCAATACAATTACAATTGTCTCATTAAAATTTTTAGAATCATTTAAATAACTTAAATAGATGACAGAAATGATACATTTAGAATTTTAATTTCTTTTTTGTAGTTGTCCTTTCTTTTGATTTTGATGGGGATTTATTATTTTTTCATTTGTATTTCAGTTATTTGTGAAGGATATGAAGACATCATAAAATTCACAGCACTTCTGACAGACTTATCAGGTGTCAAGGGTTTGCCAGTTTGTCTCTAATGAAGTCAAGATTATGGAAAAACAAGATGAGCTTCAAATTAAACCAAGCCTGTGCAATCATGATCCAGAGGTTGTCATAAAGACTGAGGTCATTACTGACTGTCACAAAATAATTAAGAAAGAGACAGAGGACGATGTTAAACCTTCACAAGTAATAGATGGTGATTGTTTGGACCATTGTAAAATTAAAGAGGAGACAGGTTTAAACACAAATAAGGAGGCTAAAATAAGTTTGAATTTAACATTGCATACTGAATGTGGTTCCCACAATACCGGTGTATCAGATCATGTAACTTTTGTTAAAAAAGATAAATCTGCCACCTGTCAGAGGAAATGTTTCAATCCTGTTTGTGATGAATCTCAACAAAGTCAAAACCTGGAATGTGTAAACAATGAAATTTCTCTATCAAAGATACCTCAACATTTTGAAGTAGGTGTACATTATGACCAGGCTCACAAAGTCTTGCAGTATGAATTGAATCTTACAGGAGAGAAAACCTATCAATGTGACATTTGTTCTGCTGCATTTACTAATATTTCATATGTGAAATTACACAAAAGATGTCATAGAGGAGAGAGACCTTACAGATGTGACATTTGCCCTTCTGCATTTGCTCAAAATAGTAGTTTAACTTATCACAAAAGACAACATGCAGGAGAGAAACTTTACAAATGTGACATTTGTCCTTCTGCATTTGCTTACTCTTCAATTTTAACTTATCACAAAAGAAGGCACACTGGGGAGAAACGTTACAAATGTAAAATTTGCCCTTCTGCATTTTTTCAAAGGTCTCATTTAACTTATCACAAAAGACATCACACAGGAGAGAGGCCTTACAAATGTGACATTTGTGCTTCTACATTTGCTTACTCTTCAAGTTTAACTTATCACAAAAGAAGGCATACAGGAGAGAAACTTTACAAATGTAATATTTGTCCTTCTGCATTTGTTCAAAGGTCTCATTTAAGTTATCACGAAAGACTGCACACTGGGGAGAAACCTTTTAAATGTAACATTTGTCCTTCTGCATTTGTTCAAAGGTCTCATTTAATTTATCACAAAAGACAGCACACAGGGGAGAAACCTTACAAATGTAACATTTGTCCATCTGCATTTGCTTCCTCTACAAGCTTAACTTATCACAAAAGAAGGCATACAGGAGAGAAACCTTACAAATGTAACATTTGTCCTTCTGCATTTCTTGAAAGGTCTCATTTAACTTCTCACAAACGACTGCACACAGGGGAGAAACCTTACAAATGTAACATTTGTCCTTCTGCATTTGTTCAAAGTTCTCATTTAACTAGACACAAAAGACTGCACACAGGAGAGAAACCTTACACATGTAGCATTTGTCCTTCTGCATACGCTCAAAAATCTCAGTTAATTTCTCACAATATACAGCACACAGGAGAGAAACCTTACAAATGTGACATTTGTGCTTCTGCATTTGCCTACTCTTCAAGTTTAACCAAGCACAAAAGACAGCATGCAGGAGAGAAACCTTACAAATGTGACATTTGTGCTTCTGCATTTGCTGGCTCTTCAGGTTTAACACAGCACAAAAGACAGCACACCGGAGAAAAACCTTACAAATGTGACATTTGTGCTTCTGCATTTGCTGCCTCTTCAAATTTAACTAGACACAAAAGACAACACACAGGAGAGAAGCCTTACAAATGTAGCATTTGTCATATTGCCTTTGCTCAAAGGTCACAATTAACTAGACACAAAAGACAGCACACATGAGAAAAGCCTTACAAATGTAGCATCTGTCTTTCTGCATTTGCTGACTCTTCTAGTTTAACACTGCACAAAATACTGCACACTGGAGAGAAACCTTCCAAATGTAGCATTTGTCCATCTGCATTTGTTCAATGGTCTCATTTAACTAATCACCAAATACAGCACACAGGAGAGAAGCCTTAGAAATGTAGCATTTGTCCTTCTAAATTTGGTCAGTCTTCAAGTTTAAATAGACATAAAAATAAGTCATACAAAACAAGAATAAAAAAGTCCTAAAAATCTGATACTTGTTCATTAATGTCTGCTAACACTTACAGCTGTAGTCACAAGAGAAATATTAAACCTTTTAAAATAGGGGTCTCAAACACAAATTATCCAGGGGCAGCAGGAGGTAGAGTCTGATTCACACTGGGCCGCATCAAGTATTCCACACAAAAAAGCGATGACAAATTCAATAAAGTACAGCTATTACATTGTGCTCAACCTTTATTAATAACAAATAAAAAGAACTAGGCTTCACTTTCTTCCTCCTACTCCTTGTTGCCAGAGACCTGGCACCGCTTCTTCTTAAACAGCTGAGCAACATTTGGCTTGAGTGATGAAGCAACTGAGACCCTCAGTATAGCATGAAGCTGCTCACCAGTAAGTTTAGCCCTGAACTTTGAATTGTTGAAGTTCATATAGGAAAAGAGTTTTTCACACAGATAGGTACTCCCAAAAAGGCAAATGATCCAATTGAACTAAGTTGAACAACTGGGAAATCTCAGTGAAGGTGGAGGGCAAGTCTCTCATAAATTGTCCAAGCTTGTCTGTTTTTCCATTCATCTTCCTGAACTTAGGCTTGAGTTCAGAATTGCACTGAAGATCAATCAGCTCTATTTGAATAGCAAATAGTACAAGAACAAACACCCCCCTCCTTCTCCATGAAGTCTTTAATAAATGCTTAAACGTGTTCAAACAAGAAGCAAGTGCAGGCAATATATGTCTTATACTTATTAATGCGAAGGCAGATGCTATTGTAGTTTGTAGGGAGAATGAATTTTGATATTTTTATCATAAAAAACACAACTCTTTGACTAACCCTATTTTGAAAGTGATCAAGCTGGCAGGCTTTCGATTTCCTTCACTCGTAAACACTACAAGTAGCGGCAGTTTTAATAAGGATTTTTTTATACTGTGTCAGATTGCTACGATTAACACAGTTATGGTTGTGTATAAACCACTAACAGACTTTTAAAACTTTACTCAAAACCGCACTTTAGTTTGTCTCATAAAATGGATTATAAAATAAAAACATTTATTTCTATTTAAAGCGGTTTTCACCATTTGTATTTATAATCAAAATCTAAAGAAAAATAATAAAAATCAGAATTAGGCTAGTCGGTGAGATTTGACTGAAACCATCGCGGATGGTCACATTATAGATACTGGTATGAGAATGGGAAAAATGTGCGGGCCGCATTAACACTAAACTTTGCTGTCAGGTCTCGGCACGCAAGTTTGAGACCCCTGCTTTAAATGTTACTTTGGTTCTTATGCATTTTACTGACTCTACAAGGTCAGCTAAGCATAAATATGTCACCCAGTATAGAAACTTTGCAAATTTGTTCTGCATCTACTCATCTTTCAAATGTTATGAGACACAAAAGACAACACACTTGAGATAAACCTTACACATGTGAAAATTTGCCTTAAGCATTCTCTCAAAGATCTCTCACAGTTTCCACAAAAGATGTCTAACTTCTATTGCTATGTTTGTAGGTCTACTTTTACTTCAACATGGCATTTTTGGCCACCATCACTTGTGTCGTGTCCCCTTTGTTTGTATTTTATATTGACATCACCGATTAAATGTTATTTATGCACCTCTCCTTTTTACCCACCCATCCCTTGATTGGGAAATGATTGTTTACATTCTAGTTCTAGTATGTTCTATTTGTTGTAAAGAAGGCTATCAGTATCAGGTGAAACAATTTTCTAGAATTTCTTCTCGGGAGGAGGAGGAAAAAGGGTGGGGGGGGTTTTAATGTACTTCCTATATATAAATATAAGTATAAGCTGGCAGCTTTCCTATTATTGCTAGAAACTGTCATGGAAAGGGGTGAAAGGTACCCCCATAACCGGTAGAAAATAAGGAACAGTACAAAATTAAAAAACAGCTTGATTTTTGTCAAAAGTTTCAAGGAGTTATTGTGGTTCCCCCCCCCCCCCCCCCAAACACCAATGTTGTATATAAGTCGGAGTGGCCTTGGCAAAAATTATACATAGATTAAACATAATCCACGGGGGCAACCTAAATTTTAATGTATTTGAACAATTTGTATTTTAAATTGTTAGCTTACGTTCCGCTACCGGTATTCTACGTTTGTAAATTTAAATATAAGCTTTAATTGAGTTTAATTTGGTTTATTTTAAATCAAATTTTTTTTTACCAAAGTAATCTCCTGTGGGTTCAACTTTGGCTGCCTCACAAAATACTAAAATAAACCTTTTTAATTTTTATCTCTAGCATAATAATTGTTTTATTAAATATTTCTTCTCCACTGTGTTGCTGTTCCCCCTGATTTGACCTATTAAACATCACAATGATAAAGTGTTTTGTAGAATATTGTTAAGTATTTAGCATAAAAATTAAACAACCCCTAAAAACAGTTTTTTTGTAAAAGTCTTTTATATGCATTTTGCTTGCGTTTATAATTTATGTAACTATGCGATTTATATGATTGTATAGCAACTGAATTTTGGTAGGAATGGTTTCGATCAAACTTAGTGCACGTGAAACGTCTTATTATTATCATCCTATACTATAATTTACTATAAAGCCCAGTCATTTTACATGTCGACATTTTTGTCGTGATGCTCAAATGTCTAGTTTATCTAAACCAGTTCCGTTGGTGTGCATGTACATTTTACATTGACCAGCTAGCTACACATTCATTTACCGTAATTGAAAGGTCGATTAGAAAAAGTACTCGAGCTACAATTTTCCAACAATGATTTAAGACCAGCATTATATTTGAACGTTCCAAAATGTGTAGCATATTCTCCGCTCTTAGCAAGAAGCGCCTTCGCTGGTTAGGCCATGTAAAGAGAATGGAGGAAGGCCGTATTCCAAAGATGCTGTTGTATGGAGAGTTGGCAGAAGGGACAAGACTTATTGGACGGCCTCGCCTGAGATATATGGACGTTTGCAAAAAGAGCATGAAGGAAGCGAACATTGAAGTCAATAAATGGGAGATCATTGCCGAACAACGTTCCAGCTGGCGAACGGCAGTGTACGAAGGAGTGAAAAAGGCAGAAGATGTGCGGAACAAAGCCCTTGCAAGAAAAAGAACAGCACAAATGGCCAAAATTAACCAGGAATCATCATTCTCCTGTGTGAAATGCAGACGAGATTGTCATTCCAGGATTGGCCTAGTGAGCCACTCGTCGAAGTGTAGGACTAAAATATAGCTACTCCATCGTCTCGTGAAGACGGAAGGATGCCATACAATGCCATATTTGATTACACCCTCACTCTAAATCATTTCTGTAACAGATTTTAGGGTATTTAATTTTAAATAAGACTTTAAAAACATTAAATTCACTTACTTTAATCAAACCTCAAAAATACTTTGAAAGTATGTACATTTTATAATTATCCTCTGTTATACTTCTAATGTCTAATAAAGCCAATTTACACCTGAAAATCGGGGAAATGCTTAATAATAGTAATATATATATATATATTTTCTAAGGTCAGAAACTTATAAGATATCACCGCGATGTTTTGTTCTTATCTACTTGTAGTCTACATGACATACTTATACTGCGACTTTGTGAAAAGTAATTTGTGACATGGTCATTTCGTTGGGCTGAACCAACTGCACAGGTGAAAAAACATGCGGGGACCCAATGACACAAATTTAAAAAAAATTAATGTCGTATGCAGCAGAGTTCAATGCTATAAAAGAATTTAGCAAAAAATCAACCGAATCTTTTGAATACGGAACTGTAGCCGGAAGTAGACTTGTGGAAGCTAGAACATTCATGACCGGTAAATCACTAAATTATGCTAGAAGACATCTCCAGCCGCATCCTTGGGTAGCCTACACATACGCCCATATTTATTGCCAAACAGGGTTAAATGCAGAAACGTAGGCGGTAAATGTAGCGATATGGTCCCTCTATCTATCCCTCACCTGAACCCTAAATCTATAAACAAAGGGCAGTGACTCCGTACAGGGACCACATATCTGAATTAGCCACGTAGGCGCAATCGCCGTTTTGGCTAATACTTAGTTATCGGGCCATGACGTCATCTGCGTGTTTTGTTATGTTGCTGATGACTTTAGAGTTCAGATGGTTATAGGGTTCAGGCAGTTCAGGTTAGGTTTAGGCTTAGGGATAGATTTAGGGGTTAGGTTAAGGGATACATTTTGGAAATTTTTTCATAATTTGAAACGTTTTATTCTTAATTTTACGGGTTGTGTCAACCAAGATGGCGCGGCCATGGTAAAAAACGCGGCCCGTTATCTTCGCATTTACCACTTTTTTTTAAAAAAATAAAAAATAAAAGGGGGGTGGTAACGTACGTAATAAGTACTAACACTTTGGTAAAAATGTTAACATTTTTATAAATACCGGTATAGAGTATAGACCAATTGCTTAGTTGAATAAAGCTAATTTTTTACAGAATTATAACACCAACATCATATTTTTAGCTGTTACTGTTGTAGTTTTAAAGCTATGAATTTTTTAAATTATAAAAAATAAGACTTCGTTTGTCCTTTTTTTTAACGTAGACCGCATCTCCACATTCTGTGACCCAATTCCGCTGTTTGCATCACCACGAGCTATATAACTCTTGTTTTAATGATAATTTTATACGTCTTTTATTTTCAGAATGCTGTATTAAAAATAATTTTAATGAGGCGCCATCCATAAATGACGTCACAAGTCTAGGGCTCTAGGGGGGTCAGATTTATGTGATGGGAGTGGGGGGGCTTAAGTATTGTGACGTCACATGAAAGGCGGATAATTTATAGTAAAGAATTGCACTTAAAGAAATTTTTAACATTATTCTTTTATACAACAATTTTAATTATTTTACTTAAAAACTACTATCACTGAGAGAATCATAACAGGTATGCGAGGTCAGAAAAATGGCTTTTGATCAAGTTACAGGACGCCACAGAGGAGGGGAATCAGGATGAAGTTACAATGACAGTCATGAGAATTTACGGCTAGAAACATGGTTGACCCGGAGGGGGGGGGATCTGCTCCAGGGCAGAGATTCTTAATCCTTTTTTTCATCGCTGCAGGCCCACTCTGTGTTAAACACACACACACACTCCAACAAATTGTATGAATTTGACTGTAATAAAATTTTAAATATGAAAATAATTAAATGATTTAGTTAAGTTTTATTTCTTTAATTAACTTTTTTTTATAAACGACGACTCTGCAAAATTTGCGTGACATCATTTATGGATGGCCCCTTAAGTTATACAATTGTAGATAAACTTGAAATAATCCGGTCCGAAATAAAATACATGCTTGAAAATGATATCATTGAACCAAGCTCTATTAACTGGAGTTCTCCAGGTATTTTAGTCCCAAAGCCATACAAAAGTTACAGGTTTTGCATTTTAGGAAAGTGAATTCAGTTACAAAGTCTGATTCCTTTCCGATTCCAAGGATAGACGATCTTATAGATCAAATAGGCAATGCCAAATTTGTGACCAAGATAGACCTACTATCAGGTTATTGGCAGGTTCCTCTATCTGACAAAGCAAAAGAAGTCTCTGTTTTCTGTACTCGAGATGGTTTATACTTATACCAATAAAAAGTAATGCCGTTTGGAATGAAAAATGCCCCAGCTACATTCCAACATCTAGTTAATAATATTATTGCTGACCAGGAAAATCGCAGCGCCTATATTGATGATGAAATTATTTACAGTCAAGATTTTTCCAATCATGTAAACCAATTAAGATCTCTGTTTACAAAATTCTTGCAGGCAAATTAACTGTAAATTTAAATAAGTGTGTATTTTGTCATGCAACTGTGGAATATTTAGGTCACGTAGTGGGTCAAGGTCATGTAAAGCCTGTTCAAGCTAAGATAGATGCTATTATAAATTATATCACTTCCACAACCCACTACTAGAAAACAGTTAATGAGACTTTTGGGAATGACAGGTTACTATAAAATTTGCAAAAATTTCATTCATCAGATGCTTGTCAGGAAGCATTCGAAAACATTAAAAATATACTAGCTAATACTCCTGTTCTCATTGCACCAGACTTTAGCAAACAGTTTAAATTAGTTGAAGATGCCAGTGATGTTAATATTGGTGCAGTTCTTTTTTCAAGAAAATGGCCACAGTGTAGATCATCCTGTCTGTTATTTCTCAATGAAATTTAAGGCCCATCATAAAAATTACTCCACTGTAGAAAAAGAATGTTTAGGTTTAATTCTTGCTCTGCAACAATTTGATTTTTATGTCAGTTGTTCATTACATTCAGTACTTGTTTTTACAGATCACAAGCCTTTAACATTTTTGAATAAGATGGTCTCCAAAAATCAAAGATTGTTAAGATGGAATCTATTTTTACAAGATTATAATTTGGACATAAAACATATTAAAGGCAAAGATAATGTGATTAATGATACTTTGTCCAGAAATTAATTTTCACTGTACATAAATTATGTAATTGTTTATAAGTTGTTAAGTAGCTTTTGTTAAATCTTTTGATGGGAAGAAATGTATTTTCTTTTACTTGTTTAGGAAAAGAATTCCATTTTTTTTAAAATTAAATTTTTTCTTTGAAGAGGGGAGGTGTTATGTAGGCGACTTGTTTGATTCATGCTTTCCCTGTGCATGAAATCTAGCAGACAACAAACTCAAGACCGCATTTAAGGTGTGGGTAGCAAAATAATAGTCTCCCTTTGACCTTGTTTTAAAAAAAATAAGTATAGTCCGTTTCATTCAGATTTTGTAGAAAAATCTGGATAACACTGGAAAGGAAAACAATGCGTAAGGCGGTTCTTGAAAAATGAGTAGAATAGACTATGGAGACAAATGACAGAGAGAGGCAGATCATTTATCACAAGATACTAACGCATGTGTTATTTTTGCTATGAGTATGAGACAGAGCTTTGTTTACTGTGTGTGTGTAGATTTCTATTCATCATTGTACCCTTTTGCATATTGTGTTTTATTAACACGTACCGGTACCAGCCAAACAATATACTGTAAGTCAATAGTTTTAAGTATATTTCTTTTGATTTTGTAATTTATTATAATATAATTATTATAATTAACATATTAAAACTTATTAATTGTAATTAGCCCTGGTTTGAGTATCCTATTCTTTGTTATTTTATTATTATTTGGTATCATCTTTTGTTGTTTACTGTTTTAGAACGAGCCATACACTTAAATAAGATATTAATTTCTCCATATTGAAAAAATATCTTTTTTTTCCATTTTACAAACAAATTGCTCTTTGATGAAGAACTCCACATATTTTATTCAGTCACAAAACTTTTATTTAAATTAAGAATTGTTTAATTCTTATTTACCGGTATTAAAAATAGATAGACTTCTACTTCTATTCATTTCTATGTTCTTTTTTATTTTTTACAACCCTTTATAAAAATTTGTTTAAAGTAATTTAAAGAAACTTTTACTACCTTTAACTACTTTTTTTAGAGTGGAGAGATGATAATGCACTTGCTTTAAGTGGTGGCCTTGTCTACATTGACTCAGTCAACAGATTAATTTAAATACCCCGGTACTAATTAATAATTAAAACCCATGAGAAATCTGACAGAAAATTTTATTAATCCATTTTTCAAACAAATTGCTCTTTGATGAAGAACTCCACATATTTTATTCAGTCACAAAACTTTTATTTAAATTAAGAATTGTTTATTTCTTATTTACCGGTATTAAAAAAAGATAGACTTCTATTCATTTCTATGTTCTTTTTTTATTTTTTACGTCCTTTATAAAAATTTGTTTAAGACACTTTTACTAACTACTTTTTTAGAGTAGAGAGATGATAATGCACTTGCTTTGGGTGGAAGTGGAGTACATGTCTACATTGACTCGGTCAACAAATTAATTTAAATACTAATTAAAACCCATGAGAAATCTGACAGAAAATTTTATTAATCTGGAGTACCGTACCAGTACCAAGACATTCAAAATTTGAGATCAACATAAATAACTATTATTATAATTCTTATTGATACAAAAATGGGATTACAGGTTGTACATTTTTCATAAATTAAAAGTCCTGGCCAAAGAATTAGAATACAATTTTAAAAACGTCAAATTGAACAAGAATCTAGAAAGCTTCACTATACTTCATCATATTTTAAAACAAAATCCAATACAATTACAATCCTCTCATTAAAATATTTGGAATCATTTAAATAACTTAATAGATTACAGAAATCATACATTTAGAATTTTAATTACTAGTTTGTAGTTGTCCTTTCTTCTGATAAGGATTTATTATTTTTTCTTTGTGTTTCAGTTATTTGTGAAGAGTATGAAGACATCATAAAATTCACAGCACTTCTGACAGACTTATCAGGTGTCAAGGGTTTGCCAGTTTGTATCTAATGAAGTCAAGATTATGGAAAAACAAGATGAGCTTCAAATTAAACCAAGCCTGTGCAATCATGATCCAGAGGTTGTCATAAAGACTGAGGTCATTACTGACTGTCACAAAATACTTAAGAAAGAAATAGAGAATGATGTTCACTCTTCACAAGTGATTGATGGTGAATGTTTAGACAGTGGTAAAATTAATGAGAAGACGGGTTTAAACACAAATAAAGAGGCTAAAATAAGTTTGAATTTAACATTGCATACTGAATGTGGTTTCCATAATACTGGTACCGGTGTATCAGATCATTTAACAATTTTCAAAAAAGATAAATCTGCCACTTGTCAGAGGAAATGTTTCAATCCTGTTTGTGATGAATCTCAACAAAGTCAAAACCTGGAATGTGTAAACAATGAAATTTCTGTATCAAAGATACCTCAACATATTAAAGAAGGTGTACATAATGAACAGGCTCACAAAAACGTTCAATATAAATTGAATCTTACAGGAAACAAACCCTATAAATGTGACATTTGTTCTGCTGCATTTACTAGAATCTCAGATGTTAAGAGGCACAAAAGAATTCATACAGGAGAGAGACCTTATAAATGTGACATTTGTCCTTCTGCATTTGCTCAAAATAGTAGTTTAACTTATCACAAAAGACGACATACCGGAGAGAAACCTTACAAATGTAGTGTTTGCTCTTTAGTATTTGCTCAAAAGTGTCATTTAACTTCTCACGAAAGACAACACACAGGAGAGAAACCTTTCAAATGTGACATTTGTCCTTCATCTTTTTCTCAAAGATCTGCTCTAAATTCTCACAAAAGACATCACACAGGAGAGAAACCTTACAAATGTGACATTTGTAATTTGGCATTTGCTGACTCTTCAAGTTTAACAAATCACAAAAGACAGCACACAGGAGAGAAACCTTACAAATGTGACATTTGTCCTTCTGCATTTGCTAACTGTTCAAGTTTAACAAATCACAAAAGACTGCACACAGGAGAAAAACCTTTTAAATGTAACATTTGTCCTTCTGCATTTGCTCATAGTAGTCATTTATCTTATCACAAAAGAAAGCACACAGGAGAGAGACCTTACAAATGTAGCATCTGTCCTTCTGCATTTGTTCAAAGGTCTCAATTAACTTGTCACAAAAGAAAGCACACAGGAGAGAAACCTTACAAATGTAGCATTTGTCTTTCAGCATTTGCTCACATGTCTCTTTTGAATTATCACAAAAGACAGCACACAGGAGAGAAACCTTACAAATGTGACATTTGTCCTTCTGCATTTGCTAACTCTTCAAGTTTAACTAGACATAAAAGACAGCATACAGGAGAGAAGCCTTACACATGTAGCATTTGTCTTTCAGCATTTGCTCGATTGTCTCATTTAACTAGACACAAAAGACTACACACAGGAGAGAAACCTTACAAATGTAGGATCTGTCCTTCTGCATTTGCAGGCTTTTCAAGTTTAACCAAGCACAAAAGAAAGCATGCAGGAGAGAAACCTTATAAATGTAGCCTCTGTCCTTCTGCATTTCCTTACTCTTATAAATTAAAAAATCACAAAAGAATTCACACTGGAGAGAAACCTTACAAATGTGACATTTGTCCTTCTTCATTTGCTACCTCTTCAAATTTAACTAGGCATAAAAGACAGCACACAGGAGAAAGACCTTACAAATGTAGCATTTGTCCTTCTGCATTTGTTCAAAATAGTAGTTTAACTTCTCACAAAAGACGGCATACAGGAGAGAAACCTTTCAAATGTAGTGTTTGCTCTTCAGCATTTGCTCGAAAGTGTCTTTTAATTTATCACAAAAGACAGCACACAGGAGAGAAACCTTACACATGTGACATTTGACCTTCCTCTTTCTCTCAAAGATCAGCTCTACATTCTCACAGAAGACAGTACACAGCAGAGAATCCTTATAAATGTAGCCTCTGTCCTTATTCTTATAAATTAACAAATCACAAAAGAATTCACACTGGAGAGAAACCTTTCAAATGTAGCATTTGTCCTTCTGCATTTGTTTAAAGGTCTCAGTTAACTTATCATAAAAGACAGCGCACTGGGGAGAAGCCATAGAAGTGTAACATATGTCCTTGTGCAAGTTAGACTAGCACAAAAGACAGCACACAGGAGAAATTAGTACATTTTTCCTTCAGTGTTTGCTGACTCTTCAAATCTAAATTCTCACATATGACACCATGCTTGGGTGAAACATTATAAATGGGACAATTGTACTTTTAAACAATCATAGTTATTTGGTATGTGTGAAGGCCTACTTCAACATAGCATTTTTGGCCACCATCACTTGTGTCCCCTTTGTTTTTGTTTTTTTATATGGACATCACGGATTAAATGCCTCTCATTTTTACCGACCCATCCCTTGATTGGGAAAAGCTTGTTGACATTCTAGTATGTTATATTTGTTATAAAGAAGGATGAAACAATTTTCAGGTGAAACAATTTTCTAGAATTTCTTTTCTTGGGGGTTCTAATGTACTCCCTATAAATAAATATAAGCCGGCAGCTTTCCTAATATTGCTAGACTTTTACGAAACATACTTACAAGATTGAACTCTTTATTACTTTATGTATGGGCATGGTTGTAATTAAATTATAATTGAAGGATTGTACTTTTTCTCTTGGTGTGCTGTAACTATAAGTTGATTTTTTAAAAGTTTATTTTTTCTGCATAATTGTATATTTGAATTTGTATTGTTCAAAGTTATAGAGCCTGGTACTATTAATTATTCTATAGTATTATTAAAATTAAATTGAATATTTGTAGTATCACTAGACTGGTATAGTTCTTTTTTTATACTGGATTTCTGTGCTTTGTTATGTACTGTTTATTTAACGAGACAAATCTTATACAGATAAATTTCAAAGGGTTATTTTAAGTGGTGCAATTATTACCGTTAGTAATGCTTTAAACTTTAAGACATGCTCATTCAAAGGGATCATCGGGAATTGCTAGTTTGCTAGACCTTTTTTTCCCCCCATTTAATTTAATGTATTTTTCCCTTCTTTTTAAAAAGTACAAATGAGCCATCTTTTTGGAAGTCAAATATTTTATGCATCTGCTATCTTGTAGTCATGGCGTAGATTGGGGAGTTAAGGCGTTGTTCACAAAGGACGTCCGCATAGAATACTAATCTTTTTAACACCCCCCACCCTTGTCTACACTTGTCAGCATGTGGCTTGAGGAGGTCCGCGTGTGCATACTGCGATTTAGGCCTACTGTGTGAAACGTCTGTAAGTATAATTAAGACCTAACAATTCTAAAGAGCAAACAGTTTTAAAACTTCCAAAATCAGTGTGATATTTATTGGTCCATCCATTGATAACCTAAGTACTGCGGTAAAAAAAAGGGGGGGGGGGTTGTTTATAATATATTTTTAAGATTATGAGTACGGTAGTACTGGAGTTAAGGGGTCGGGTGTCTGTCTACAGAGGGTTTGTACATTTTAAAATTGTCCTGAAAATCTGACACACTTTAATATTTCGAGTAAAGTCAACTGTCACCTAAAATGTGTGAAATACACGCACGATATTTATATAATTATATCGGGTATATTATCATACAGTATACACATATATTGTGGAGAGTGCAGAATGGGTGGGACAGGGGTGTGGGGGGACCCACAGTACAATGGCTGACCAACTAACACGCGTATCATCAGATTGCAATCTGACGAAGAAGCACGACTTGACAGTGACAGCAGTATAAATCAAGACATTGGAAGGTAGAGGTCAACGGTACAGGGGTGAGGGGGGGGGGAACCCACAGCACGAAGGCTGACCAATTTTCACGCGCATCAGAATGTACACGGACCAAGAAAAGTACGATGGCACGAGTATAAATCAAGACATTAGATGATTAGAATGAATGAGTGGCTAGTTGACTAGTTGGTGCCCATTTAGACGGAGGGAAGAGTTAGGTAACTAGGTTCAGGGCCGACCCTAACAATTGCGGGGCCCTATGCGAAACGGATTGCACGGGACCCAGTCTGGGTAGGAATAAGGATAATAAGTGAAAATTAAGATTTTGTATTAGAAAATAAATTCGGGGCGGGGCCCCATGCGGCCGCATAGGTTGCAGTGGCCTAAGGCCGGCCCTGACTAGGTTAATTAGAGTACCAGAGAAATAGTAATAGATTAGCACCGGGAAGGAATCTCTAGAGACGCCACGACCAATTCGGGGACTTACAAAAGGGGGTCATTAGACGGGACGAGATAGAGCTCAGCCGGACAGGGAAGAGGACAGTCGGTAGGGAGAACTCCGCCGGACAGGAGAAGAGGCAGAGGACAGACGTGAGAAGGCAGTAACGAAAGAGAGAGGCGAACCGGGACAGTCAGGGCAGAGTACCAAGGTCTTGAGTGTGAACAAGTATAGCAGTCACAATACTAAAATATAGCAGATCATTAAAGTGAAAGGCTGGCTATCAACGGGTTATTATTACCTGATTGTTGCAGTACGACAGAGTGAACGAGGCTATCATCCAGATAAAGCAGTTGTAGAACGAGGGTAGAACGGAGACCAACCAGACGGTTGCCAACCAAGGTTCTCTGTCTAATAGTTATAAATAATATGCTACCCGGTAGATCTTAAAAGTAATCATCGGAATGTTTTTGTTTTATACACTACTCACAAAGGGGCGCCAAATGGTAAATTTTTACATATAATATTGTATGGTTTTCGAATAGGGGGGGGGGGCGCTAAAAAGGTATTGTGCCCCGGGCGCGAGTTAAGCTCGCTACGCCACTGTTGGGGACCCGCGATACAAATTTAAACAGAAAAAGATCAAATTTCAGTGTGGAAAGTGACTTTAGGTATGTTCTTTTTTTTAGGGGTAGGTAGGTTGGGGTTTTTTGTTTTTTTTGGGGGGGGGGGGGGTGGTGCAAAACCAAAACTTGGCCGGCTTGATGAGTTTTCTATTACTGGAGGCGCCAGTGGCGTAGTGAGGGGGGCATCATGCCCCGGGTGCTACTCACAAAGGGGCGCCAAATGGTATATTTTACTATAATATTGTATGGTTTTCGAATGGGGGGGCGCTAAAAAAGGTATTGGGGGCGCTAAAAATGTATTGTGCCCCGGGCGCGAGTTAAGCTCGCTACGCCACTGGGAGGCGCCACAGTACATAACAATAACAATTTAAATAAAACCTGCCAATCGGGGGGGTGGGGGGGATTTGCCACCCCTGCCCTACAAATATGACGTTCCTGCTTGCAGTACGTTACTATGCAATGCATTTTTAACATGTCGCATGCAGTAGAGTTTAAAACTACAAATACACAAAAAAAAAAAAAAAAAAGATTATGGGCATAACCGAGCGTAGTTTTCTTTACACCGGTTCCGGGTTAATTTAGAAAATACCCGGTGAGAAATAACCTCTCATTTTCTATATTAATATGTGACGGCCCTTAAACAATAAATAAGCCTACAGGCAGTCCTACTCCTACACAAGGTTTTTTTCAGATAATGTCCTCCGGGGTTGGGGCGGGGGCAAAGGCGTAGCTAAGTGGTGACAGATGGGACTAGCGGTGGCGCTAAAATGGGCTTTGGTTATATTTAATGGTTGAAAATAATGGGTTTCAGAGCTGATTGGATGGAGGGAGTGGTAAAATGATTCCCCCCCCCCAAAGCCAAACACTCTTAGCCACCCCCCCTGCTAGCGCGTAAAAGGGGGACAAATGGGTTGTTTTACCCAGGTGTCACTTAAAAAAAATAATTCGGGCATTTGCAGAGTTTGTGTCGTGAAAGGAAAAGCATCAAAAATCTTTTTTCACTAATATTAGTTACATCTAGGTGTACTAACTGCATTATCATACTAAACATAGCTCAAATTTCGTTCGACTTTTGTTTAACCTGGGTCAAATTTAATCAAATTAACCGATAAATTATGATTACTTATAAAAGAAAACTTTAAATTTCGACATATAAGTAGGCCTATAAAAAGCGTGTGTTTTAACGAAAATTTATGGTTTAGCTTAAACAAAGAGTTCCGTCAAGTCTTATGTCCGGACATTTTAGAGGGCCATACCAATTAAAAAAAATGCACATGCTGAGCTTTTGATCGATATTAGATGTCTAGGTAGAGTTGTATTCATTTTATATAAGCAAAGGCCACCCCATGGTCTATTTTGCATAATTTTTTGCCCCCTTCCCCAGGCAAAATTTTCTCTTAAAATACTTTTTTTTTTTTAATTCAAATGGTAAGAGCCAAAGTAATTAGTGAAATAAAATGACAATAACTAAATTATTTAATTATTACATTTATTTTTTTAAATTGTATAACACTATCATTGATCCGGGGGGGGGGGGGGGTTGCTGAAAATGTTTTGAAATTGAGAGGGGAATTACTAGCATTTAGTTTCTTAAAAGTGGAAAAAAAATTGGTCAATATTATTAATTAAGGCAGTGTTTTTGCTTGACTGAAGAGTATACAAAATTGTGTGGCCCTGAGACGTAAATTTGTGCATGCAAAGCTTATCGAAATAAATTATTATAAATCTAGAGAATACGAGGAAACTACATTTTTAATCAAACTTTGTTGGGAAGAAAAGCATATGTCTCATATGTGGACATGTTAATGCGGTCTTTATTAGGCAAAGAAACATGGATGCCTGTTATCCATAATAGCTCTTGACATATTTAATTTAAGACGATGAGCCAAAGAAGATAAAGATTGAGAGTTGGAGTTCGTTAAAAAAATATCTTGTCAACATTTCAATGACTGAAGTGTAGACTCATGATTGATCTTTCGGTCCATTTCCGCACATATAAATTCATTTTTACTGTATCCTGAATTTTTTTTAAAGCTGACTTAAGTGTTTAGAGAGATACGGGAATGAAATGACGAAAAAATAGTTAAAATCTTTTATTTATACATTATTTGTATGTTCGTCACAGGTACAAAATGCGATTATTTAATAATAGAGCGAATCACGTACAACAATTTTATTTCACTTCCGTGTCTGCGCAGTTCTATGACGTCATCATAGAACTTCGATGTGAGGCCCCCAGTCGATTTCTTCTATATTACCTTCATAGGAAAATGGACTTGTAGGGTACGTCCTCCTATAGTATCTTAATTGATATTTATGAAGAAATCTCTCGGAGCAACTTATGGCAGATGTAAACTAGTACTTAAGAGTGAATCTTTGATATATTCTTCAACCTTCCAAACCCACCTTCCTCATAATAATAATAAAAATAATACTGACTAAAGTCTAGTAATAATAGTAAAAGTCATATTGATCATATAGTTACAGTCCTGACCTAACTTGGCATATAAATATAATGATTATTGAGAAGAATAATACCGAATTGTGAAAAGCTAATATATGTAGGCCCAAAATTTTAAAAAGTAAACAAAAGTGTAGACCAAAAAAGACTTTATTTTTATTATTGAACATTACACTTCTAGTTCTAGCAGAAACCACTGCATTGAGAAAAAAAGGGGAAGCAGAGAATTATAATTTTTTTTAGGCCCTGATATTGATAATTTTTAATCTGTAATCCACTAGGCATAATAATAAATAAAGGTTAATCTATCACCTCATTGTAGGTACTTTGACTGAAATTTTCAATATTGTCCTATTGACATAAATGATACATCATTTTAAAGGGCTAGCTATAAGCTTTGCAAAAATACCAATTTCATCTTTCTAGCTTTTATAGAAATGAAGTTATGATTTGTTTGGTGAATATTTTAACCCCCTTCTTTATCTTTGTATTTAATTGTAAAAACTTGTCACCGACTTTCAAAATTTCTGCCTTATTTTGCCAACAACTTTTTTATTTGAAAAGATAATGCAACTAAATTTTCAGGAGACATTCTCAATGCAATATACAACTCAATGAACAACAAAACTTTTACATAACACCAAGAATTTGCATTTTGGATAATTTTATTTGTGGGTATGTGACGAAAAAAGTGAATGGAAAAATTGGAACAATAATTATTTCTGAAGAAAAAAAGCTGAAAATAACATGTTTATCAGTTTATGTAATTTAAACTAATTTTTACTAAGCTATTGTTAAATTTTAAATCAATTATCATATTTATAAAAAGGTAAGTATTCTTTTTTATATCTAAAATTGATGGATATAATTATAATTTATAATATAAATAAAAATTACTCAAAAAAATTAAAATCATCCATAACTTATAAGACTAATGGTAAGGACACACAGTAAGTAGGGTAAGTATTAGAATGTTACATTAACTTAACAATTATTTAAAATTTATATTTTAATACCTTATTAAATTAAAAAGATACTAACTTTAATTAGGCATGTAAGTGTGGTTGTAGTAATAGTTAGTAATAGTTAAATATAGTATAATGTAGTAAAAGTAAATATATTCTGTTTAATTTTAATGTCCCTAATGAAAGGATAAAATTATTATTATTCCTATTATTGGTTCAGTAAAGAAGAACAGATCAAATGTTTAGACATTAACTAAATAAATGTACACATTTTTTAACGTAAATTGATGCTATATTATGTATTAATTTACTATTATACCGTATAGTTATAAAAGCTATTTATTTATATCAAGGGACAAAACTTGTCAGAAATTCAAGATTACAAAAACTAAAATTTATATAAACTTCTTGAATTATTTAGTTGTATTAACTTCTAATAATATTGTAAAACTGTTTCTTATTAATTAATTGGTTAGTGCTTAGTGGATTTTTTGATATGAACAATAATGAAAATATTTTTATATCATTATATAAAATTGATGAGAAGAGCCATTTCCGACAACCCAATTTTATTTTTGAGAGGGGAGATAACCAGTGATAATTAGCATTATTATTTACAGAGTTAATTGCATAACTTTTAAGTGAAATCGTCATTATTAACGAAATAAAGTTATTCCTATTTGTGAATTTATCAAGTAGCGGTACGATAAAAAGCAATGTGGTACGAGTAGACATTAAAAAGTAATAAGCTATTAAGTACATGCCGGCACTAGGATAAATATAATGCCACTGACAAAATATTCCATGCTTCAAAAATGGTATCACCGTGTTTGGAAAAATATGCGCTCTACGTCACCGACGACAAATTAGTTTATTATTAGAAACTGTGACGTAATACGCAAAAAAACGAGATAATCACTGAAACGAATGTAAAAATGGCAGCACAAGTTTTGCGTTATTTTTCCATATGCGCAGAACGCGTGCGCATGAGACCTTCGAAATACCTACTCATTGTCAGTTATGAACAAATCCTTTTGTTCCAGTTGAAGTGCTATTTAAACGGTTATTATTTTAGATGGCACTTCAAGTAGATAAAATTCTTTTATTTTTCCAATATTTCAGCATCATAATATATAAATACCCAGTAATCCAATTTTGATATATAAAAATTTCACATATGAAAAGACAACTAAGTTTGAGATTATGCATAGTTCTTCCCTTAGTCTTATTCTTAGCCTTAGCCTTAGCCTTAGTTATCAATGAAGTTTTAAAAAATAATATCATCTCCATGAAAACGGTTGTGGAACTCATGGAAATAGGAAGGGAAAAGTTTGCGGCTTGTGCCAAGCTGTCTTTTGAGTTTGTGCTTTGCGCGCATCCACGTTATTCAACATTCTGTTTGAAGTGTTTGTGGACACCAGCGCCAGCGTCATTTGGATCAACAAAATTATGTTGATGGACCAAAACAGTGTTTGTATATTCCTTGTCTGATCTGGTTTATATGGCATGAGCCACCCATCTGTCCGATACAATCAGTGAGCCTGGTAGGATATATCTTTCTAATAGTAATACACTCCTTTAAAGTGATAGCGTGTCTGTCTGGCTCTTCGACAAGAAAAAATCACCCATTCGTTCTTTCTATGCCCCTATTTTCACTGTCCATATCAAAAGAAAATATAACTGTTTAAATAGCACTTAATACAGTAAATCATGATTGAATGTAATAATATATATATTACACAATATATGACAGCACTTATTTAATATAGCTTTATCTATACTAATCTAAGGTCATAACTAGTTTTTATGATAATGTGATATGAATATGATGAAAATAAGTTCAATAAGCCAATAATTGATGGACTGCATTCAAGTTGTGTAAATGAAATCAAGGTATGCTAAACTTGAATTCATAGACAGGACAAATGACTGTGATGTTTCACAGTACCAATATTCATATTCTTTCACTTCCTGTAATCTTACTTCGGGCAAGAAAAGGGAAATCTCTAAAGCTTTTTTACTGTGATCTGATCCTTGTTATACTTCTTTTTGTCTTGTTTCCCGATGAAGGCTCTAAGCTGAAACGTCAAAATCTTTTGTCCTGTCTATGAATTCAAATTTAGTATACCTTGTCCTTATATTTCAATAAGCTAAGCCCATGCTCTCTAACGTTTTAACCTTTCTGAGTTTTCATGTTGTTGACAGTGACACACTTTTTAGCAAGTCATAATTTTATGACAAAGTTGTCTGAGTTAAATGATTTTTAACAGTAAGACATTCTTGCAAAAACATAAAATATTATAATGAAATGTATGGGGACACAATATATCTCATGAAACCTTCATTAATAGTTTTTAAATGTAGGATTTTGAAACATAATAACTGACTGTATATTACTACCAGAAAATTATTTAAGTATACCTTGATCCACGACTATTGAAAACCCCTGACATTTTTTACGAAAAAGATATAAAATACTACATCCACGTACAATGTTATCTGTTAATCTTATTCCAAAATTATTAAAAATGCCATACAAATCAACTAATCTTTAAATTATTATATCATCAAAATTAATTGTGATCATACCCATATAGTCATACAACTTAACTTAAATTCCGTTAAGGGATACAACTATACCATAATATCATCAAGGGGTTGCTACTTACAGTGGATATAAGACTACTACTAATAATAATTACTTTCACTACTGGGCAAAGATATGCATGTTTGGTCCCTGAAAGCAAGTGGGTCAATAAGATTTGGTTGCATTGGATAATTGGCATTAGTATAATATGTTATATGTTCAAAATGGACCCGGACAAGCAGCGCCGCCATTCGCACCCGGGTACCATTAGACTTAATGCTGTTCGGATGTCATTTGTAGTACAGTCGAACCCGCTAATCTCGACCTCGGTTAATTCGCCAACCCTATTAAGTCGACGTTTTTGAAGTGGAACCGCCAAATTCTCTCTTTGTCTTAGCATTTTCTCATTGGTTATGTCGATTCTTTTATGTCGCCGAACCCTAATATCTCGAGCACAAAAGAGGGCCAAATTTGCCACTTAACGTTGGTTATCTCGATCCCCGTGACCAATCGCCAGCTTTTGAAAAGTTAGTTATCGATGCCACTTCACCATCTCACTACCGTATTTTCGCGTTTGTATCGACAATCCCATCTTAGCAGTGCATTGTTGGTTGTCAAGGAAATTTGTGGCATACGAGACACATGGGTAGGGGCAGGGCCGACCCTAACAATTGCGGGGCCCTATGCAAAACGGATTGCCCGGGGCCCAGTCTGGGTAGGAATAAGGATAATAAGTGAAAATTAAGATTTTGTATTAGAAAATAAATTCGGGGCGGGGCCTATGAAAGTGCGGGGCCCATTGCGGCCGCATAGGTTGCAGTGGCCAAAGGCCGGCCATGGGTAGGGGGATTGGTAGGTGTGTCAAAGGTTATAAAAATATCACCGCAACGTATCATATTGATCATGATGGTCATATTGTTGCTTTGTGTGTCACAGTGAACTAGCTATCTGCGGGTGGGGGAAGGTTGGTTCCGCCGAGCGAAATAATGACGCCACAGCACGGAAAGACGTGTTGGCGGACTACAGTGTGTTGTGACTATGTCATGTTAAATATTACCACTACAGTTACAGCGATCTCTTTATGAAAACACAAAGCAATAGTATACGCAGTGGCGTAGCGAGCTTAACTCGCGCCCGGGGCACAATACCTTTTTAGCGCCCCCCCCTCTATTTGAAAACCATACAATATTATATGTAAAATATACTATTTGGCGCTCCTCTGTGAGTAGCGCCCGGGGCATGATGCCCCCCTTGCCCCCCTCGCTACGTGACTGAGTATACGGGCATACGATAACTGCGAACATGTTGTTAGCAAACATGTATGTACATTTTTATAGCATGCCGATCGCTTCATCAAACAAATAACGGCAACGCTGTTGTGTAAAAAAAACCTCCAAAAACACGTGCATGTACATTCTCATTTATTTAAGCACATCATGTATATAAAGAAATTTCAAGCACATGTTAATATATTGCCGCCATATTGGTTTTCGTTTATCTCGATCCTCGGTTATCTCGACGCCTTTTGGCATACCCCGTGGCCGTCGACATAACCGGGTTCTCCTGTAGTTTATTTTAGTAAAACTGGAGAATTAAGCGTACAAACGTATAGTGCATTCAATTATCTTTCATTTGATACCTCATTTGGTCTTACAAACCCAAAAATAATATTTTAAATAATTTTTTAATCTCAAGCTCTCAATTCTGGTACACGGGTACCAATAGGTGCAGCCATATTTAAAAAAAAAATTGTTTAACCTCTCCTTTAAAAATAAACAAGAAAAGTGTTACATTACAGTTGCAACAAACTTAACAGTTAACCTTGTGTGTGTGTTTACATTTGAGTGATCTGGCACTTAATTCGTGTAGGGTAGTAGAGTCTCTGGAATGAATAAAGCATTTTTATGGGAATAGAAGTGTATGAACTGAGACTTTAAAGTGACCTTTATCTATTTCAGACAATGTGTTTTTGTTTTGTTTTTTGCCAGCCATTCTTCAGAACATATGGCATGTTTAAGGTAACCAACTGAAAAGTTAATTGGACACAAAATGCATATTAGAATGAAAGAAAATAAAGGCCAAGATGAGGAGTCATTGTAATTCAAAATTTTCTCGCTGGGGCTTCAAGGCATTTTATTTTAAATCCTAAACGGTTTCAAACACAGAACAAAATGGTCATAAAATGGAATGGAAACTTGCTGAATAACATAAGTTGCCTTAAAATGTGTCATAAACATTTCCACATGGTGCAAAAATATCTGACCCAGAAAGACTATACTTGTGAAAGGAATAGGAGGGTATGCCTGTATTCTGATGAGAGTGCATGAATGAATTACCTCTCAGCTAAATTGGCCTTGTGTAAGTGACTACAATGAGCTGTGCAAACAGGGTAGCATAAACAATGCAGGTCTTGAAAGGTGTGTAGACAGTGTGAAAGTGCAACTAGGCCTCTTAGGATCTCTGCTATGGAAACAAAAGGCATGTTTCCTTTTGGTCAGTAGAGTATGGATTCTTAGTGTTTCTCAACTCCATAATTATAATTTTAAAACTGGAATTTCAATGATAGCAAATAAAATATTAAGACATTTTATAGTTGTGCTTGTTAAGAAAACAATGAGAGTATAATTTTTAAAAATGTTCTGTTAAAAATGTATAGGGCTTTTATTAAAAAAGTATAGGTGTTTGTTACGACCTGGATTGTTATGAATGGCTGGTCCAATCCAGGTCGTAACAGTGTTAATACAAAATATGTCACTGTCAAAATTACTTTCAGTGTTATGGTAATAGTCATCACTGTAAATAAATTGTTTATATAAAAAAATTACCAAGTGAACATACAATATTAGGGACAACAAAAATATGACAGTTTTGCTTGAACATGCTGTATTAAATGGTAGAATACTGTGACAGGCCATAACTAGAGATGTTAAAAATTTTTTTTTAACCTTTTTGTACCTAAATTATGCTGTTTCATGCATAATTCCAATGATCTTGCTTTTTTTATTATATTTTTTATTTTAGGTGGCATAACTCAAGCAGATTCATCCACTAGAGTATTAGCTCCTTACAGTAGTGTTATGCTGGAATCAAATCTGTTCAACTGAACTATCACACCCTGTCTTCTTTGCAACTCTGATTTGCATAGGACACACACAGGCTTCCCACAAATTGATGGAGAGTTTTGTCTGAGTTTATTCAGAAACAGTCTAATCAAGTATCTTTGCACAGTACTTTGAGGTTACTAGCCAACCCTTACCTTACAGCACAATGCCTCTGTTTGGAACTAGGACCAAAAGCCCTCAGGAACTTGTTCGTTCTTTGAAGGAAAATCTGGTGCAACTACCCAGTTTGAAAGAGAAGGAGTATAAGAAGGTGAGGCGATATTTTAAAGTTATTTATTGGATAAATTAAATCTGTCTCTTCTTTTAATAGCAAACAACAATTTTTTTTTTCTTTTGTGAAAGGGGTAAAGAATTTTTGGGAATAATGTTTTGTATTGAAAAATAATCTTTTTATTTTCTGGGGCGTAAAAAAAAATAATTGAAATCCAGCACCATTAATGGTCTTTGTTGAAGCTGATGTTCCTTAACTTCCCTATGGGCTATGCTGCTAGTAAATGTATCCTAATTATAAACATGGGAAAGTGTCCATAATGTTACTACACACTAAACACCACATCTCCTCCCCACAAATAAATACATAAATCTGGATTTTTTGAATGCACTCTGACGATCTATATAAAATTCAATGGATGATGCACAAGCCATTTAGCACATGCTCGCACAAATGATGTGTCCAATTAATATTGTAAAAAAATCAAAGCCTGTGGCAAAAATTGGAATGATGTGGTAAATCCCAGTGGTTTGAGACATTTCAATACATGGATAGGTAAACAAAATAAACATGAAAGTATATACAAGAATGGTTACATTGTAGCAATATAGTTAAACCTTGGCAAGTCTGGAGAAAATAGACCTGTTATTTTGTTGTCCAACTTGTCAGAGTGCAATCTAAAAGTGCAGCAGAAAATAATAAATATGGGCTGTTTAGGATCTTGTTTATATCTAATTTAGTACATATGTGTTATAATCCCATTATCCGTCGATTAATCTGAACAATTCTAACTTAAAAGTTTAACCTTATGGTTTGCCTTGAATTTAAATCTTCACCCACTCTAAACTGTACAAATTTTTCTTATTTCTGCAAGTGAAAGATAGTGATTTTCAACTGAGCAAGGAAATTCAAATTTAAATAAAGAATGAGAAATATTTAACTTAAACCTTGTTTTGTCACTCCTAACTGCCTGCCAGAAAGTATTGATTTTTGTTTTTAAGAGTTTTTGGACCCAATGCTATCATTTTTGTGACACTTATTGTTCATTCCTTGTCACCCGTTATTTTAGGATTTTTTAACAACACATTTAAAAAAACATGAATTCTGGATGTAAACTATTGTTATGATGTTAATTATAGTTTGTATCCAATTTTTTTCGTATACAATAGATGCAACTAAAATATAAGATAATGAGGTCCCAATTAATCAGGTATATTATGGTTAAAAAATCTGTTTTAAGTTACTGATCCTTTAAAAATTTGTCGATAATTTCGGTAGAGCTATATTTTTTTAAATTTTACGTTTATTTTGAGGCACTTACCACAGTGGCATGCAATTAATTTTTGGGAGAAATTGGTTTAATTTGAGTAAATACCACCTTTGTGAAACTAATATTTCAGTCATTTTTAGGATAATGTCTATGAATTGAATCCCTTATCTTAATCACATTGGTAATCACATATGTTCCTTACCTTGTCTAAAACTGTCTATGACAACTAAAAAATATTGATATTTTTCTAAAACAAGTTAAGGCTGAGTACCTTGCACCTCCCCTTGTTTCATTTACAAAATCACTTTTATGTTGATATGTCTTGTTTTCCCCCCAGGTGAGTGAGGAAGTGTCTAAAACGCTGCAGTCCATAAAAACATTACTGTATGGCACAGTGGATCAAGAGCCAGCCACAGAGCAGGTTGCCATGCTGTCCACAGAGATGTACCAGAACAATACACTGCCCTTGCTTATACAGAATTTAGCTCGTGTTGATTTTGAGGTTAGTCACTGGGGCTGTACAAAAAAATCTTACGTAGTTCATAATTTTTAAAATTTCCTTTCAAAACTTTATTGACAGACTTTTAAAGAAAGTACAACTTGACCACCACCAATTATCTTTTAAATCTGCGAGAAGTAGCGAGGATGCCATATTACTATTATTGGAAAGACTTTACCAATACCTAGACAGCCCTAAAAAATATGCCAGGGAACTTTTCTTATAGACTTCTCATCAGCATTTAACACTATTCAACCACATCTTATGATAAAAAAAGCTTTATTCCTCAGGTGTAAATTCAAATAATCAAGCATGGATATTTTAATAAATCGCCCACAATATGTCAAAGGGAATGACCAAATACATTAAATAGAGTAATAAGTACTGGAGCACCACAAGGTTGCCTTCTGTCCTATATACACTATATACCAATGATATCCCAAGCCCAAGCAACACCGTTCCTGTCACTAAATTTGCTGATGATACCACCAATATTGGCTTAATCTTTGAAGGGGAAAGCTTATACTGCAACATAGTTACAAGCTTCATCAGACAGAATTGGTAGAATATTTGTTTCAGTTCACATGATAATATTTTCATCAAATTTCTTTTTGAACGCACTGTACTATATAGTAAAACAAGATAAGGCGTTCAAAAAGAAATTTGACGCAAAATTTTAACGTGTCACCTAAACAAAGATTTGACAGAATTTCCATTCGATCAAATTTCTGTCTATCAATTTTCCGTCGACGAAATTTCTTTAGATCAAATTTCTGGATACGAAACTAAACATCCTTCACTTGAAGAACTATTTGAAGAAAAATTCTGTTGTAAAACTGACAAAATTTTGGATATCTCCCACCAACTTCATCACAGATACATAAGATTATTATGATCAGCTTCAGTAGGATGAATTCTTTCTCTTAAAGCTAGGACCCAAAGTTATAAAAATTCTTTTATACCCCAGCCTGTACAAATTTACCATTGTGCTAGCACTGTGTTGGGGGGGGGGGGATTTTAAGTTAACAGATTTCCCTCACAGATGCATATGGGGAGGGTTCATAGCAAAATATGTTCATACATTTATGTACACATTCTGCAAAAACAATTCTAAAATTCTGACAGTTCATAAACAGCCTATTTTATAAAGCTGTCACCTGTAACTCGGTGAAATCCTTGATTTCTAATAGTTTTAAAAGCCATACAAAAAATGTCGCTGCAATGCTGTGTAAATATAGTCATACTCTTGCTTTGTATTAAGTCCATCATTAGCCTTTGTGTTTCTGTGAGTGTGACATAATTATTTCATTTCGGCTGATCCAAAGATTATACTTACTACGCTATTGAGATAGTGGTTTTGAAAAGGGAAGGATACCCATGATTTTGTGGGGAGGGAGTAAAAATTCTAATATGTAGATGTGCTTGGTCGGGGTGGGGGGGTAAATGTAGAGGTGTAGTGGGAGGGTGGGGGGTACGAAAATTAAAAATTTTTTTGCTTTCATGACCTTTTACTGATGAAAATTTGTCTTTAATTTTTTACATTTGTTTAAAATCTAAATTGATACTTTTTAAAAATTCTCAGCTTTAAACATTTAGTAAATGTAATAACATCTTTAAAACTGAAAGTCCTTCATTCACTCTTTTTCAGGGAAGAAAAGATGTTGTTGCCATCTTCAACAATTTGTTACGTCGCCAGATAGGGACTCGTACCCCAACAGAGGAGTATATATGCTTAAACACGGGTCTACTGATTGACTTGGTCAAGGGGTGAGTTTCATTGTGATGTACATACAATACATAAGACAAAATTTATTTAACCTATTCAACCCCGTTACGACCATATACGGCCAGTACGGTTCAATCCTGTTACGGCCAAATTCTGTTAATCAACCCTTTGTTTGCATGTTGCTAAACAGAAAGTGGAAATCTTACCATTTAAACAAAAATCTTGCTAGAAACGAGGCCAGGGGAGATTATTCTGTTTAAAAAAATAATATTTTTGTTCATTGGGTGGGGAGTATTCATTATTTTAAATGCTGTTTTTTATTTATTGTGATGATCATTAGAAATCAAGTACTTTGTCATAAATTGACTTTTATAAATTCACACAAGAAAAGCATTAGGAAATAATGTTACACAACACATAAAGCAACCATTTATGAATGCAAATCAGTTTATTTCACCTTATTATACTGTTAAATAGAGTTGTTTTAATTATTTTCTTTTCAAAACCTCTCTATGGTAAGGGTGGAGTTGCTCCCCTTTGGTGGCTTGGGCTTTCCAATGATACAATTTCTGAGCGCCCTGGTTTGAATGGGTTAAATTTACACACACTTTAATTTTAAATTGTTTTACTTCTAAACAGTGTTTAATGACTTTTAGCGAGCTATAAATAGAGAGAAAAAAATAATTATATTCATATTTTCAAAATAAAATCATTGCATTGTGCTTGAAAGCTGTGATTTTCAACCTTCTTTTTCATCTTATAAAACTCACACTAAATTGCTGGTGACGTACCAAATTATCATTAAGAGTAATAAAATCATTAGATTCAATGGATTTTTAAAAACAAATTTTAAGGGGGGAGGGTAGAGCATGGTGTACACACGTTATGTAAATGTATGTTTGTTTAACCAAGCGGACATATTGTTGTTTTAAATGTGTGCATTTCTGTAATTGCTAATTTTTCTGTGAAGCGCAGTGAGCCTAGCCCTAGTCTGGTGTACTATATAAAACCACATAATAATAATATAATTATTTAATGGTTAATGTATGTAGGTCTATCTAAACTGGAATAGTGTCTTTTAATAATATAGTTATTGAATGGTTAATGTATGTAGGTCTATATTAACTATAATAGTGTCTTGTAATAATATCATTTTCAAAGTCTGTACACTAGACAGATGTACAAGAAAATAAAAATATTTGCTGTGAATTGGGGTGGATGCTCTAATGAAAGGTTAGAGAAGGTTTGGCTTAAAATGGGATGTTCGAATTTTTTGTTGGAGGGTTAAACGTTCAGGAAACTTAGCAGGAAGTACAGCTGCCTGGCACGATATCAGATACCAATCAAGAAGGTTACGAATGAAGACTGAAGAGCTATCAAAAAAGCCACAAAAGATTCCATTGTAGCAAGTACTTAGAATCTGTTAAGAATTTACAAAAAAGTATAAGCTATTCTTAGCTTGTGGCTGTACAAAACAAAATCAGTAGCGAACTGGATTTATTTAATCCTGTTGTCCTTAGTTTGCCAAACACTGCATAACATGATAAAAAGGATCCCATAACATTGTGCTCTTAAGTTATATTTTAACTTGTTTGACCACTGCAGCTATGAGAATCAAGAGATTGCCCTCAATTGTGGTATGATGCTTCGTGAGTGCTGCAGATTTGAAAGTCTGGCCAAAGTTTTGTTGTATGCTCCAGATTTCTACAAATTCTTTGAGTATGTGGAGGTGTCGACTTTTGATATTGCTTCGGATGCTTTCTCGACATTTAAGGTAAATTACTATTTTTATGAAAAAGGAGAGTCTGCCGTTTTTGTACTTTAAATGAGACGGGACCATAAATTACTTCATTCATGGAAAACTCTAAACTTAAACAAAGTTTTTTTTTTTACAGTGAACGAAAACAGGGCTCATTGTGGAATTAAAAAACACATGGGAGAACCTATCTTTTGTTTCTTATATCCTTTTTGGTGTACTTGGTCGCGGTCACCCCATTGTTATTCATTGAAAATGTGGCTTATTAGTGGCTCTCATACTGCTGTTTAAAGGCAGGGTTAATAATGGTTTATCTAAGGCAGGCCTTAATGTTGTTTTCACTAGAGATTTTTCATT
The DNA here is from genome assembly GCA_964017045.1 of Omphiscola glabra. Taxonomy (NCBI): domain Eukaryota; kingdom Metazoa; phylum Mollusca; class Gastropoda; family Lymnaeidae; genus Omphiscola; species Omphiscola glabra. The sequence continues at coordinate 15,984,861 of OZ024809.1, read as the reverse complement.
TAAATTCTACTCAGTAGTTCATGTGTTCTTAACTCATTCCCTCCGTCAGTGCTACTTCCGTACTTAATTTATTTTCCTGAGAAAAGGGAAGTAACTCGGTTTTGAAAGTGATTTACATTTTAAAAATATTTTTTAAGCTGCTAAATATTAATAAATGTTAATGAATTAAGGACGAATGCATCAAAGAATGGATATGGTTTAATAAAAACATAACATTAGCGGCGAAAAAATAATGAACAATGGCCAAAAAATCGATTTTTTGCACCTCGGTCGAATACATGCAAGATATAGACGCGTCGTACTAAAGCACACGTAGTTTAAAAGTGAAACAAGATAAAAACATCCGGTTTCTAAATTGAAATCACGCAGAATCACGCCATCGCCGGAAGTCTCGATGGATGCGAGATTTCATTGCTATTTTTAACTAAAAACGAGAGAGGTGTGTCGCTATGCGCCGGGATGCATTTGGACGCATCCGTCGGAACCCCCGAAGGATGCATTTAGTCGCATCCGTCGGGAATGAGTTAAAAGATGCATCAACAAATCTGTAGTTTTTTCCCTTTTGTTGCAGGAACTATTGACCAAACATAAAATGTTGTCCGCTGAGTTTCTGGAACACAATTATGATGCAGTCTTCTCCCATTATCAGTCACTTCTCAATTCTGAGAACTATGTGACAAGAAGGCAAGCTCTAAAGGTGAGTGGGGGTCTTTCTTTGGTTAGCTTCTGATACTAGGAACAGTTAATAAGAGTTGTGCTGTGCAGGGGCTCCCCAATCTTTGTGAAACTATTTACATCCGAACTGGCCATGTCCTCAATCTGTTTGCATGAAACATTTTTTCTGTAAAGAAGAAATAAAGATTTAATATTTATAAAGTTGGCTCAGTGAAATAGCTTTGTGTGCTTTTTTAAAAAAGTATTGTAATCATAATGTTTTCTTCAGTCAGCTTCCAACTTTTTTTTAGCTGGAAAATAATAATAAAAGATGCAGTAATTTGTTGTTTGAATTTAGAAAATGTAAGTTACTTTTTGTTTAGAAGCCATCAGGCACATGCCCAAATGGCCACTTAATCAGAATGATGGTGACGATATTTATAAGCCATGATATATCAACTATATTAACTTTTTTTTAAATTAACAATCTGCCTTGTAGTAATGGCTCTGAAAAGTATGCTCATACATGACTTCACTAAGGGTCGGTTCACACTCAAATTTTCCTTCAAGCATTTTATGCAATTCGTGTATGAAGCCTTGTCACAACTTTCAAATTACTCTTTGATCAAATTCCCCAAAAAAGAAACCACGCACAAAATATTGCGTTCATACAACTGACGCGAAATTTGATTGTGTGAACTGACGCTAAGACTAAGATACTAAATGGTAGGATAGTGAAAGAGAATGCTTGAAAGCAATTCTTTTGTTTATTTTTATCTGGAAATATCAACTACATATATATGGTTATGCTGTATTAATATTTTGTGTAGTGGTGTTATGAAACCCAATTATTTAGATATTTCTACTGAATAAAAATTAAAAAACATGGTGGTTTTCAAATTATTTCAAATCGGTTGATTATAAAATATAATTTTGTTGCCTTTTCTGATGCTTATATCTCTAGATTAATTCACAAAATTTTTGGGATTTGAACTTATACTCCACCACTAACTGGTGTTTTCTCTCATAATTTAAAACAAATCTAGCTATCCCACATTAAAGTTAAATATGTACTTAATAATCACTAAACACCAATCTTGGTGGGCATTTCAGCTGCTGGGTGAGCTGTTGCTGGACCGTCACAATTTCAGCACGATGAATCGTTACATCAGCAACCCTGAGAATTTGAAGTTGATGATGAACATGCTTCGCGAGAAGTCAAGGAATATCCAGTTTGAGGCCTTTCATGTTTTCAAGGTGGGTTCTGACACATGTGCCTTTTATTTTGCATTGTTTGATGTTTGACAGACATGTGTGACTTCTATATGTGCATTGTTTGATGCTTGACTGACATGTGTGACTTTTATATGTGCATCGTTCCATTTTGGACAGACATGACTTTTATATGTACACTGTTTGATGCTTGACTGACATGTGTGACTTTATATGTGCATTGTTTGATGTTTGACAGACATCTGTGGCTTCTATATGTGCATTGTTTGATGTTTGACAGACATGTGTGACTTTTATATGTGCATTTTTTGATGTTTGCGGCAGTGATGTTATTATATGAGCTAATGTAATTCATCATAATTGGGGGAAATGTGATGCATCATAATTAGGGGAAATGTGATGCATCATAATAAATTGTATTCCGGTACATATTTGTGTACAGAATTGATTTCTTAAAAAAAGCTTGCATTTTCCATACATCAGTAACGCCAGTAATTTCAATGTAAGCAGTTTTTGTGTATTGACCAGTCTATTTAAAACCTAAGTACTTTGATAGCAATTTATTTCAATGCAATTTATTAACTTAAACTTTTTTCCCCTTTTTTTTAATACTTAAAATTCCTCATCGGACAGTTTCACAAACCATTTAATCAATTGATAAATACTGAATCTAAGAATATAACTTTTTTTTTTTTTTTTTTTTTTACAAAAAATGTAACTTATAATAATGATTTTAAAACCTGTCTGGTCACTTTTTCCTTGTTGGTTTTATTTCATAGTTTTTATATATATATATATATTTTTTTAAAATATTTCTCCCCCAGATATTTGTTGCAAACCCCAACAAACCAAGGCCAATTTTGGATATTTTGCTCCGCAACAAAGAGAAACTTGTGGACTTTTTGACCCGCTTCCACACGGAACGATCCGAGGACGAACAGTTTAATGACGAGAAGAGTTACCTCATCAAGCAGATCAAAGAACTAAGGGCCCCCGAAGATGGAGAGTCTTAGCCTCAAGTCCCTTTACCGTAGGACCAGAGTTTTGTTTAACAAAAAAAAAAAAAGCTTTCTTTCACTTTATGTTGGTTAGTTGTTTTTTTACTTGAGGATGAAGATTTTATTTCAACAACGTAAAAAAATGTCATCAAAGCTGTAAATGCAATTGAAACAATTTGTCTTGGCATGCTTTTAATGGATTGTAAAGTAAGGGGGGGACTCCACTAAGGCTGAAAATTTCCATCAGATAATATTTCTTTATTTATGAATACGGGAATCGTATGATAAAAATATTGTCACAATATATGCCCAAGTATTTACCCAGATGTGACAAAGTTTGACAGAAGTCTCGAGAGGACTTTTTTGTGTTGTTGGATATTGCAGTGTTCAGTTCAGTTGAAAGCCCTAGCAAACAAAAAAATGTGTAGCTGACTTGGATTATTACCATAACTGTGAAATGTTGCTTGTTATATAATATATAGTTCTAAAATGAAATGTATTGTTTTTAACATGAAATTGATGACCTGTCGTACTAATGATAAACATCTATAGCTAAGCCAGGAGGCTCAGTGTACTGAAATTGATGGGGAATGAGGCTGATTGTTCAAATTGAAATATGAAGGCACACAAAAAAATAGTGTTTTAAAGACAAGATGTTGTAATACAAGATAAATTAAAGGAAAAAAAAAACAACTAAAGTTTATAATTACCCCCATTTATGTATTGCTCAAGAATAAGGATTCCAGGGTTGTATATTTGAAATGTAGGCTATTTCAAGAAATGTAAATGATAAATGTAATAATAATTGATATTACTATAAAAGTTGCATTCCTGCATTGAAAATATCAGTAACATTAAAAAAAAAAGAACATTTTGCCTGCCAAGTTTCAACTTTCTAGACATGGGGAAGTTTGTTTAAAATTTTTAACAGACGAGAGTTATGTCAAGTACAATTAAAAGGGGCTAAAGAGAAGTTTGTGTGTGTCTCAGTGAAGAGATCCATCATATCAATCCCGACAGTGTGAATCAGGTGTTTTGTCAAACTTAAAAACAGGCCAAACCTTAAACTATGAATACTCAATGGAAAGAAAAATGTCAAGTCCAATGCTCGGGACTAAAAAAATTTAACTTATTAAATTAGATGGCTTTGATGGATATGTTAAAGCTACAGTTTTTGTTTTAGCTATGCAAAGTGTGCCAATTATTGTGTGCTTTGTTTTATTTACTCAGAAAGAAAAAAACCCAGATCATTAACCTAGAAGAATATCTCTCTTTCTGCTTTGTATATTGTTTGAAACTGCAAGTGTGAAAATTCCTAGTCAAGATTTAGCCTGCTTTTTTACACATTATCTTTGCACCATCTGGTGGTTTCCCTTTTGAGGTTATGTCCATTCATCAAATTGTCAGTGAAATAAAAGAGGACGTGTGCTATAAATTGAAGCTCCCAAGAGGATATGTGTGCTATAAATTGAAGCTCCCAAGAGGTCATGTGTGCTGTAAATTGAAGCTCCTAAGTGAAGGAAAGGTTTCCCTTGGTCTGCCTATTTTTTAATGACAACTTGACAATAACATCTTTCTACACTGACATTGAAATACTAATTCTCATTGCACACACAAAAAATAGTTTTAAATGTGTGCTTACAGCTGATGGTTGGAAGTATGATTAGGATGTTGTAAGGTGACAGCTGTTTTGGTCTAACCGGTTGACCCCCTTTCTTAATTAACTTAATGTTACTCAAATAAAATAGAGGTCTATATCTTCCAGATGTTTGTTGAAATCTTATTTAAATTAGTTTCAATTTAGTTTCACGATGGTATTGATGCAGAGCTTTTTTTGTCATTGTCTATCAAAACTGTTGGTGCTAAATAATAACTGAGAATACATTTTTATTTTTCAATCAAAGAGAAATATTTTTTAATTAATTTTATTAGGATGATTGGAAATGTGCAAAAGAAAATTGCTCTAAGACCTTAGCACAATGGGAACTCTGCAAAAATTTACTTAAATATTTGTAGTCTGAACATCACACTGAAATGCAATGTAATTAGTCATCTCTGGTTCCTATAAGATGTGACGCACAGGAGTTATTATTGTAACTGACAGGTCATAAGGATAAACAAATCATTCCTATTTAGACAGTTTCCATTATTGCCTGCTTTGCTGTTTAGAAAGAAATCAGCTGCTTAAGTTGTTAAGCTTTATTGATAATGTCATCCTTATTCTATCAATCGAATTCATTTTAATGGTGTCAATATTAATTTTCTTTCTCTGTAAATTATTAAATAAACATAAACTATAAAATATGACAATGGAAATGTTGAGCAGGTAACTGGAAGTTGTGTGGGGTTATTTATGTTTAGTTACTGCTGAGTAAAATGCTGAATTTAAAATTAAAAAAAAAGAAGAGGAATCACATGTTAGAAATGCAACTGTTTGAATCCTCTCTTTGTACACTCCACATTTTTAAAACAGTGAAGTCATTCCTGGAGATTCAGCATGTTCTACTTTGCCCTTTGCCACTCACACCTATAGCTTACTAAATTTGAAACATGTACTGTCTGGCGCCTCCCCCCCCCCCCCCCCACCCCCCCCCTTTTCCTTCCCCAGGAATTAATTAGCGTATTTAAATTGTCTGGTGTATTTTTGCTGTAATGTTAGTCAAACTGACTGAAGAAGTAAGTTTCCACATTGTATTGCAGACATACAAGTATGGGAGTTTCAGAATGCTGTAAATAGTTTGTTTTTAAAAATAAATTTCCACCAAAGTCTCCATCCTGGCAATAAGCGGGAGCTTCACTTTGGCAAATTTAATACTTGTCACGGGTTAAAGAGATGATGCAACTTGTAAATCTCATGATTTTTGTTTCTGTTGTGTAAAAATTTCTCATCCGCAGTCAAAACTGTGACCTTCCTTATTTTTGTCTTAGAACAGGGTATTGACAGTAACAGGGATTATCTTTCAGTCATCCTCAGAAGATGTTCCCATTTCCATAAAATAAAACAAAACCAAGGTGAAAATAACATTTTAAAAAAAAATATTTGAATGCTAGATTAATGTGAGAACGTAAGCTGATGACTGTTCAGATGATGACTAATTTGCCCATCAGCCCAGCATTACTAACAATGTATGCTAGCAGTTAGCTTGATGAATTTTAACTCCATGAATATATGTATATGAAAATTGTGCTTTTAATCCATTCTATTACATTTTTTTCTGACGTTTTTGGTTGAACATTTGCCGCTATTACCATTATCTATGGGAATTTTGTTGAAGAAATGATGATACATAAAAAAAAAAAAGAAACAAATATAACTTTCAAATTCTACGTATTTGTTATAGTTTTTTGTTGTCGTTGCAAAGGCATACAACCCTAATGAGACAAGACGGTGCGAAGACAATTGTTCAGTTTATGACACATCTTAACTTGCAAGCCATTGATGTGCTGATACAATAAGCACACACTCATTGAGAGTAACACTCATTTTAAAAATGTCCATAAGGTAAAATGTTAGTGTTAGCTTATGAAACATATCAATTAAAAGAAATTCATAATTTTTTTTTCAAAAAGACTATTTGAAAAAAGAAAGGGAAAAAAGGCAACAGGCTTTTGATTTCAGATATTTGGATTATTGGCTCACAGGCAAATCATTGTTCAAGCAATTTTTTTTTTCAAATTATATTGCAAAATCTTGGGTTAAATGTTTTCACACTATAGAGTCCCGTTAGAGGCATTGATACACAATTATTATGTAAATAGTAGAGGTTAACCAATTATTATTTTTTTAAAGGATTATATTTCAAGTATGTTTTATTTTACTTTTAGCCCTCTCCATAAAAAGCATGTCAAAGAATGTACTTAGTTATTACGAAACACATGCTGTATTTATCATGTCATCACCATGAAAGCATGTCTTTGTCCTGTAACCTAGAGGGTAACCCACCAGCAGCTCTCCTGGGTTAGCTCATTTGCTGTTTATTCTATCCATTTTCTCTCATTTAGTTGCATTCATTTTAGTGATAGCATTATATACATATTTATATATTTTTTTTAATTTTTAGAGATAAATTAAGAAAAACTGTAAGATAGAATTGATTTACCCATGCATTTGTTGAATACCTGTGGAATGCCACCATGAAAAACTCGCCTACATCTGCCAAAGTAAATTATGAATAAACACATGACATCAATAATTTAATTCTAAAACATGGCCAGCATTTTGAAAATATTGCAAACAATGCCTCCAGCAAAATTGTGATTTTCAAAAAAGCAGATTTTCCACATAAATTTATTTTATACGCTGGGTTGTGTCACCGTCTAAAAGTAAACATGTTGAACTGAAGTTTATCGCATCAATTTAAAGAAGGACAATGAATTCCTTTTTAAGTTCTCTACAGCAATGTTCTATTTCACATAATAATTTTGTATGCAAGCAGCAGTGGCTGTATATTTCTTTTGGTGGTGGCATTGCACCTTTTACAAGTATCATGCTGAGATCACTTTAGGAAATAATAGGAGAATGTTAACTGTCAAAGATTTCAGAGATTTTAAGTTGTAGAACTAGTCAAGTAAAATACTTGTGGGTCTGGCTTGCAACAAGATTCAGCTGAAATACTTGTTGGGTCTGGCTGACAAAAAAGAAGAGATTCAGCTGAAATTGTTAGCTTTTATTATAATTTTTGTCTACTATGGGAATCCCAAAAATCCTTTACAGCTTTGTACCCTTATACACCAAAACTATGTCATATTTTTCTAGAACAATTTTAGTTAAGTTTTTTTTTTTTTTTTCAACTCAAATCTTTTTCAAAGAGAATATTTTGTGATGATGAACGTAGGAATCGACATTTCAACCTCAATATCTTGTCCGTGAACTTAAACAAATGTTACCTTAGTGCTAATTGATCAACAATTTTTTTTTTGCAACCCAAATTTTTTTTTTAAAATCGGAAGGAATTTGAAAATTGTTAAATGTCTTATCTTTATTTGCTCGTCTTTACCATAGCCAGTTGAAATGTCCACAGAGATTGATTACACCTATTGCTCATTAAAAAGCTTTATCAAACTACTCCATGGTATATTTTATATACATATATATTTTATATCTATAAATTATGTGATCACCATAATAATATAGTACATGTTTGTATGGGTTTTTTTTTTAATAGAGGAAACTGATGGGTTTGTTTGTTCCTTTAATCAAATGTTTGTGATTCTGGTTTTTTGTTTTCTATGAAAGAGAGAAAAAAATTACATCTCGTCAACCAACTCCTTCGTATGAAAATTTAAACAGACAAGACGCCATGTTTATTCCGTGAATAATTAAAATAATCTTTAATCATATCCAATGTGCATCTTTGTTGATAATTTATGATGTTTACATGTATATTATATTTTTTTTAAAGTATAAAAATAGCAAAGTGTGTACCCGTTGTTTCCCTCCGAGGTTACATGAAACTAAAGGAAAGACAAGCCATCCAGCAAAATTAATCCTTTATTCTAAACCGTCCCTTTTGAGGTTTCTTTCTAATAATTCAATAAATTAAAGTATGGTTATTTTTTAAAACAATGATTGCTTTATCTGCACCTAATGATCCATTTCCGCATTTAAAACAAAAATGTCGTTCCAGCAATAATTGAATTTTAATATATCAAGTAGTTTTAATGTTTGTTATTGCTTTACCAATGACAGATTTTGAGGAATAATAAAAAAAAAAAATATAATTCCCTCTGTTCAAATTAGGCGGATAAAAGTTTTGTTCTTCTTTTTAATTGCATTTAGATTTTAATTTTGTGAGTTAAATGAAGGCACTATGGAATTTTTTGTTTTTTAAAACTTTAATTCTCAGTAATTGTTCAATGATTTTAAAAAAATTTAAAATAGCAAATTATTAAAATGAATTTCTTCAGTAGTTTTTGCAGAAAAAGCTGAATTATGAGTTCATTAATTCTTTAGGAATTGTGTGGCATTTTCATCTTCCGGAATGAATATCCCACCAAAAAATGTTTTAATTAAAAAAATGGCTTTGTGTACAGCTGCTTGGAACATTGTTGCTGTTTTTGTTGTTTTTTTTGTTTTTTTATATATTAAGATCATTTCCACTCCCGAAAATGTTTGCAAAATGAATGCTATAACTATAACTATAAACATGCGTGATCCATCCCTAAAATACACTTTTTTTTACTCTTTACATTAACGTTCTGACTAAATTGGACAAACATTGAAAAAATACAGTTGATGCCATCAGATCCCGTGTAGGACTGGGGGAAGGGGGGGGCACACATTTTGTTATCAGTGCCCTAAGCTAAAAAAACATCTGGGGCACCAAAACAATTATCACTAAAAAATCTCTATTTGTCAGCTCTGACCTAAGGATTACTTTAAGTAGCGCACCCCCACCCCCCCAAAAAAAAATTGAGACCAACGTCTTATATAGCAGAGTGGATCTTCACTAACATCCACATTCTAAAACAGTGTTCCCCAGCATGTTAAGTAAGGGTGTGGGGGGGGGGAATAGTTGTCACCACTGGTTTAAATCTTAAGTAACCTTCTATAATTTAAAGTTGGTGGTAGGCCCTGTACCTAAACTATAAAGTCCAAATACTTTATAAATATGTTATATAATTTAAAGTTGGTAGGCCCTGTACCTAAACTATAAAGTCCAAATACTTTATAAATATGTTTTGTTGCAGAGCTTGCTTTTGTTCTATGAAAAATCGTTTACATTCAAAATTATTGTTAAAAAAACACTTGTTTTTCTTCTTTTTTATGCTTGCTAAAAATTATCCTTTTGAACATTTCAGACTATTAATTTAATAATTATTTCCCTTGCTTTATTTCTTTTCTTTTTTGGCAGATTCTCTCCTTTCTTGTTTTATTTGACTTCTTGTAAATTAAAAAAAAACAAACAGCAGATGGAATCTCATGTATGAGTGTAAATAAAACTGTTTACTCAGTATTTTCATGAGTTTCTTTTTTTTCTCTTTTGTTTGTTCCTACATTACTTAAAAAGTACCCGTAATTTAATGGGCTTTTTTTACCTTCGTCCTTTGGTCATTACGAATAAAATGTTTTGCCCACTTCCCGTAAATTGACCCCCCAAATTCTTCATGGATTAAAAAATATAAGTATATGTTAAAAAATTATATTATTTTATATTTAAGGTTCAATATTGTCAAAGAATTCAAACAGCTCGCCTACCCGTATTCTCCCCTTATCTGTAATTTTCTCAGTATGGTACCCCTATTTTGCTGTCACTAACCACTAAAGGCCCCCCCCCCCCTTTTTTTTTTTTCAACCTTGAAAATCAATCCTCCGTCACTAACCACTAAAGGCCCCCCCCTTTTTTTTTTCAACCTTGAAAATCAATCCTCCGTCACTAACCACTAAAGGCGCCCCCCCCCCCCCCCCCCCTTTTTTTTTTTCAACCTTGAAAATCAATCCTGTAGAACTCTTTTTTTTCGCGACCCAGTAACCTTTTTTTTTCTTCCAGCGACCCAGTAATTTTTCTTTCAATACTTTCATGGCCCGGTACCAAGTCGCAACTCGCCATCAAGTTGCAACCCGCCGCCAAGTCACAACCCGCCATTTGGGAAACACTTCTGTAGAGAGTTGCCAGATTTTCACTTGTTTTACTATGTGGCATGGAATGTCCTTGTGGAAATAATTCTTCAGTGGCGCCACACCCACAGAAAGGTTTATGCGGCTCTGGATCAGGCAACAACAGTCACAGGCAACAACAGTCACAGGCAACAACAGTCACATTCAACCCAGTTTCATCATTCTGTTATAATCACATGACCTGGTTACAGTCATGACTTGTGTACTCTGTTTTACACGTTACATGATGCTACATCTCTGAAATAACATTGCAGGGCTGCATAATCTTAAATACTACAAACCTTCTGAGACCCTAAAGATACCATATGTATAAACAGTGTGCAGTTACGCAGTTACTTAAAACACTTCATCAGGCTGTGTTGGTGTTTCATGATTATGCCATGTCTCAAATGGCACACCAACACTTTCCACCATTGTTCACAAATCTCCTAGTGTAGACCTACAAATTACTTGTCCATAAATCTTGCCAGATGCACATATCATTGATATCAACTCTTCAGCATACAGGCCACTTCTTGGAGAAACTGGCCAATACATGATTTCTCAGTCATTAGCAATTTTCACCCATTTGTGATTATTTCAATGAAACCAATGAAAGTTATTTTCACAAAAAAGACCACAATCTATTTTGGTATAATTCTCCTCCAAATTTTTCAATGTACAAAACAAAAACATTATTTGGCTATAACTAATAAAACAAAATTTGTTGTACTCACTATTTTCGCAGCAACTTAAAAGACATCTACCAAATGCATGACTTACAGTTACTACAAACTCCTGGTTAAATTTTATATGGAAAACAGTGTATGTATTTTAGGAATATCAGATGTCACACAGTCTTATTTTATTTAGCCATTTTTCCTTATTGAATGGGGTCAAAGTCCTGTAAATAATGCAGCATGTCTGTGATATCGGTAAGATTCTTGTCAAATGGGATTTCATCACTGCCAAGCAACTTAGCCAAAAAAACATTGCTACCACAGCACCTCACATATGTGTTGATTGTGTTTTTGTAATGTAGAGGAATTGTGCCCGCAGGTTTTAGGGGGGTGGGGGGGGGGGTATAAGAAAATGCCAATTATGTGATGTCGTAAAACAAACTGAATGATGATAATTTGTATTTTGAAAAGTTCAAAAATAATTTTATTTTTCCTATATAGAATACAAGTTATATTAAAATATACATACAGTGAAATACGTTTAGCTCTAAAACGCTTAAAACTAAAAATTGGTTAACAAGAAATAATAATGAGGTCCCAAGTATATATATTTTTGTTCACACGCATTGTTTAACAGGAAATTCTTTTAACTTGAAGAAATAGTTTGGTCTCCTCAGCTTCGTGTTGAACAATTTTCACTGTATATGCTTACAATTATATCCAAATTATACATTTTAAAGGACATATTATGTACATATCATTTATGTATTATTAAATATATATATAAATTTACATCAAAACTCCGAAGATTTTGCAATGAACATTTTCAACTGATAACCATTTGCCACTGGTTGCCTTTTCAATTGATAAAATGTTGAATAAATGAATACTTCAGCTGGGGATCCTTGTGTGAAGATGAAAGCCAATGCACTGGTCAGAGTGGTACAATGTTATGATGCTGGCCAGGGCATCAACCCCAATCAACACATGAGCTTACCGACATTGATGATGATGATCAACATTGATGATCGGATCACTTGGTTTTCTCAAGGAAGCTGTCAATGTCATTGATCAAGCTAGAGTTCTGTAACAGAACTTGTCGGACAGACTGAAACCCTTGAATTATCTCTATATCTTTCCTACTGTCTGTCAGGGGGTGTGCAACGTGGGGCATGGATCTTGGTGAATTGTGGGAAGGGTACATTGGACTTGTGTTGGGTGAAGGGACTCTGTGGTGACCCCTTAGAAAAGTGGTCGTCTCTGAATGTGGCACTTTAACATTTGAAACAAATGGTGACCAGTTGTCTGCTGCTGACTGGTGATGGGGTCCTGCAGGTAAGAGATGGGAGGAGGTGTGGTAAGGAGTCACAAGGGTGTGGTATGAAGGTGCTGAGTCAGCATGCTCATGGTTGGACTTTTGGACATTCAGCGTCTGCTCTAATATATCTTTTAGGTAGGTAAAGGTCAATATTTAAAGTTAAAGAGTGATATTTGTGCGTGTATGCAGTTTCAACAATGTGTATCAACAGGAAAATTAATGCAAACAATCCAAACCCAGTGCAGTGAAATAGATTCTCTTGATGATAGTAAAATGAAATTTAAGTAACTTATCTGGTTATAAATTGTGTATGTATAATGAAAATGCCAGTTCAACATATATAACCCGCATTGTACATAATACAGTGCTGAATTATCTTAAAATTTGTTTTCTATTTTCAAAATTAGAATGGTTTCGAAAATAAAAATGAAGAATGGAATACCTTCCCCTTGGATTTTTTAGTGTAACTTTTCGTACTAATAAATATAACAAAATATTCAACTGACTTCAATGAAAGGATACAATTAAAGCAAAAAATCTTCTTCAATTCATGTTCGGCTTCCCTGATGAAATAAAAATTAAAAAAAAAAACAATCATATAATTTTACTTTTTGATCTCCAGTCAAACCCTGTGGGGAAAAACCTTGACACTTTATATGAGTTTTGCATTCTTTACAGGTTGCACATTTTATTTTCAAATCCATCATAAATATTTCCAAGCCAGTGTTTCTAGCAACTTGTAACATGGGGTTGTTTAGAATCAAAAACAATTCGAAATAAAAATAAATATATCCATTTATTGTATTTGTTTCACTAGGTTAATTTTGGAAGTAAAAAATACACCAAACAATATAAAAGTAATTTGACTCATAAAAAGCTTGGACGTGACCTCCAATGGGATTGCGAAGGGATTTCTGTAGGGGGTCACCACCTGCAATAATGTACTAAGAGAAATAGTGATTTTTAAAGTTTTATTTTTAAATTGATGTCTTATACTTATAGTTTGAGCTAAAATTTCAATCATGGCATCAAGTCTTCAATTACAATATAGAAAAATCTAGATTCAATAAGTTTTCACTTCCAAGAATTTGCCCTTATTTAAAAGCCTTTTTTCAATATTTTACCATGAGGGTCATTTGATCTCATATAAATGTGGTCGTTACTTTAAAACGCTTATGAAGCTATATACTAGACCTACTCATTAATAATTAAGCGCAGATAACTAGCTTATACAGGTCCTGACTTACTATAGCGACAGTTTGTGACGATCTGTCACTTGCTGAAAATCTAAAAAGCAAGGAATTTGTATTCTAAAAGTGTGTACTCTTGTCTTTTGTTTACTAAATATCATACGGGATCCTGTTTGAGAAACCCCAGTAAAGAGGCAGCAGAGTTGCAGCTATGTGCCCTTGATTACGAAATTTAATGGTATTGGGCCACAAACTGTATTCTTCTCCCTCACAGCCTTGCTCTAAGTAGCTATTATGCAGAGTTGTTACATTATAAGTCTTAATTTAACAAAGTAGTTACTTTATGTACATTTATAGAAATGTGTATATTTTCTAATGACTAGAATGAAGCACAAAATGGTGGTTGACAACACTGATGATAGAGCTACTCACAACTGCAGGAATCCAGGTGCATGTTGCTGTGAATAAAACTGTCGCCTCTCATGTGGCGTAGAGTTGACCCATGTAACCCACTCATGTGCCACTTGGATATAACTGTGAGAGGAATTAGAACTTTGTGGAATATAGATTAATGAATTTCACTCTTTATAAAGCATGCATTATTGTGGTGAAAATGATTGTTATTCATTTTGAGATTGTAGAATTGATAATTATATCATTCTTGGCAGTGTTCATTAGTCAGATTGCAATATTTAGAACAAGTTTTTATTGGTGGGTTTCAATGATTGTAATAATGAACAGATAGGTTCAAACAGATTGGCTTGTTGGGTTTAATTAGGATGCAGCTGAATCTTTAAGTCACCTACCTAAAAGCAGTAGCAGAGTTTACATAAACCATAATATTTAAAATGCTGAATATTCCATTAGGTCACTGCCTACATTAAATCTGGTTACAATAAGTTACATTTGCTTCCGCTGTTCAAGTTAATGCATCATGTTTCAGTTTCAAGTAGCGCATATCCAAGATGAAATTTTTTAAAAAATTTAATGAAAATTTTCTAAATAATTTTTTAAGAAATTATATCACACTTATAGCATTTTGCTTTCAGTTATCTGATTTATATATGATCTGTACATTTGAAACTATGTGTAGGAAAAAAGAAACTCTTTGCCACCTACCCTATATAAGCACCTGGCTTGTTCAGGTCAACCGTCACATATTTCCCGCATGGCAGAAGCAACCTGGCAGAGCTGGCACCAAACACAGAATCCAAACTGGCCACTGGTGGTGACACCAACTTGGCATATGGTAAGGATGTCTAACAAGAAACAAACACATGAAAACAAGCTCTAGTGTTAAATAAGAAACAGAACCCATGGCCTAAGAAATGACAGTCTCCATTTGCAGCAGATTGCCCACTTAATGGCACATCCTCCTATACCCCTCAGAGCAGTTCACAGTTCAGTACAATGGATATCACCCCAGGGGTGGACATGAGAATTCACCCTAGGAAGACACTAATGTTCACCCCAAGAAGACATTAGGTGTTACCCCAGACACGAAGACACCAGTTGGCAGACAGGCGATTCAAAGAGAACTATAAAAAAGAACTGGGAAATGATGTAAGAGAGACAGCTAAAATTGATATGTGGTAAACTATAAAAATTGTAAGACCAAAAACTCCTGTTAAAATCTAAATTCTTAATATTCTAATTTGTTGCACATTTTGATGATGTTATGATAACTTTAAAATATTGCATATGATAAAAAAGATGACCGGAATTGCTTTGAAACATCTCTTTCATTTAGGCTCTAAATATATATATTTCAAAACAAGTATATATCCAAAGGTGTATATATACCTTTATTCCAGAAAAATCAAGTTACATCATTAAAAGTGGTTGGAAAAAAATTATATTATATATGATGTGTAGCATTTAAAAAGAGAAAACAGTTGCTTTTAACAGACCTGGATCTGTGGTGTGTGATTGATGCACTCTGTCACCCTTCTGGAAAAATTGCACACCATGTCTAGGGCAGTTCTGTCAGCAAACACAATGCGCACCCTGCCATTGGTGAAAGCAGAGAACTTGCCCAAACCTTCCACAGAGCATTCTTCTAGCAAAGTGGAGGACAAGGGCTCTACTACTGCAACAACTTCTTTCTGTGGAAATTTAAAGCCATGCTGTGCTAATTTATATGTTCTAAAATGAATTCTTTACACTAGAGGCCAATCCTTCAAAGACGTCACACTATTTTGGCAGATATTTACCCCCCAACCACCACCTCCGTATTGTCATAAATTTGTAACAAACGTTTATATCAAATTCTAGGAACACCCCCCTCCCCCCCACTAAAATGTCACTTATGGATGGCCCCTTGATAGCTTACAAGCTGGCTTAATATTAAATTTACGCTGATACAAACTGCACACAGAGGAAAATTATTCTAAAAAATGTTGTCTAACACTACCACATGTCAGTTATAGCGCTAGTACCTTCCAGCATGGTGTGTCATCCTTCAGACCTCTTGATGCCCATTGGCTGTTCAAATGCAAAAATCTGAGCAATAAAAAAAAATTTGTCCAGCAAAAGAAGTAAAGACGTACAAGTATCTGTAACAATTGAGAGTTTGAATATTGAGTGTGAAGAGTACACAAAATTATATTTTGTAATCATTGCTGATTGCCATCTTAAAATTTTTGAAGTTAAAAATTGTTCTATGATATTTGACATTATTTTGTTTTTAGAATCTTTCTTGAAATTCTTGTGAAGAAATACTGATTTTTTTATTTATGTAAACATTTTATATGTGGCAGGTTGCCACCTATGGGGCAAAGGAGCACGCCCCTGTGACATGATTGTTTACCCGATTGGTTCACATTCACTGAGTTGGACATGCCTGTCCCATTGCGGACCGGTGAACAGCTCATGACGGTGATGTCATAGTGGCTACATAAACCCGTGCTTTTCTGAGCTGTGATCTGGTAGTCAGCTGTAACTGATACTGAGTGTGTAAATTGATATTTAGTGTGTAACGAAAACTTCCAGTGCATGTGTGAGGGATTTGACTGTTTGTTCAAACCCCTTGTACCTCAAAAAAGAAAAGCCATAGTTCTCTGACCTGCATTTCATTGTTTGTGTATTTAAACTGTAAGCCACGACAGCACACGGCTACATAAACATTCATTAGCTTGTTCACCCACCTATTGGCAGTTTTGATTAATTTTTCAATAGAGTGAAATCCCTTAGTTTTACCAGGTGGCAGAGACTTCAGGGAATATGTTCGTTCTTCCAGCTGAAAAACAACAACAGAGTTAGAGATAAAATTGGAATTAAATTATTTACAGATACGATTATAAAGTTACTGGCAATTAGTTTGTCCCTTATTAGATAAAATTAATTTTTTTACATAAATTTAATTCAAAGTGTTTAGTCCTCTGTCAGTATCCAGAATTTTTCATAGCAGTAGAATAGAATCAGACTAGGAATAAATTGTTGACGAGAGTCTTTCTGCAGAAATGTTTGTAGTTTTGTGCAAGATTTAGGACATACTCTTCCACTAACTAAAACATACAGATCAATTTTAATTAGTCATCTAATAATCATTCCACAAACCTGATCCCCCATTAAAATATAATGGCTGAAAAAATGTGCCTTGACACCCTGTGACACCAGGACACTGCCATCACCCGGGTAAACTTCTATAGCTGTCATCTGACTGCACTGTATCAAGCTTTAATTTTTAAAAAAAAATTATTATAATTTGAAATCTTAACTGAAATATGAATATGCAATTGAACATTAAAATAAAAAACTTGCAAGAAATCAAATAAAATGTGTGTACAATTTCACTACAAAAATAAGGATGACTATTCATATCATGTCATTACAATTTTCATGCACCTCGGCCATCTTCTTAATCCTGCATTATACCTTTTTACATGCTATTTATGGTTTTGCAAATTTAATTAGTTTTAAGATCTGGCTCATTAGGTGAACAAAATGTAACAAAGGACTGAAAACTAGTATACAAAGAAAAACAATACCAAAGCTAGTAATATTAACAATATTCGCTTTAATTATACTATTAAGCTTGTATGAAAATACAAAATCAAATATACAGAAATAAAACTATATTAACTATAGCACAGCAAGTGAAATATGATCCTCAAAAGATACCAGTATACACACACACAAAAAGAGTACAATCTTGCAAGGCTCCTATAAGTATATTTAGTCTTGCAAATGTCTAAGAAATCTAGCAAAAATATCTCTTCCAGTGGTAAAGCTGCCAGCTTATTTATAGGGAGGAACTTAAAACCCTCCGGAAAATAAATTCAAGAAATTGCATTAACCAATAGCATCTTAGGAACAAATTAGAATGTAAACAACCTTTTCCCAATCAATGGAGGGGCAGGTAATGGTTGAGCGTTACACATTTCATCGGTGACATCAATTTTGAAACAAAAGGGGGAAAACAACTAAGGGATGCCACAGTGTTATGTTAAAGCAAAATGAGGTCAACACACAGGCCATAACAACCTAAAGTAAAAACAAACAATTTATTTAAATTTCCATTGGCAAACGTGAAATTAAAATGAGATGTTAACACCTTTTATTCTAAATAACATTATGTATACTCTCAAGACTTCCATTATCAAACATTTTTAGTAATTTAAGGCCATTTATATACACAAGGCCTAACAGGGCCACCATCAATATGAATTTGGCAACTGGTCATAAAGCTTTTCATGAAAGAGATTTGGACTTGTTAGGGAAAATGGTGAAGTTCATCAGAGTCATAGTTGTACCTAGTAATTGATCAAATAATAAATAAAAACAGTGCTTCTATGACAATGAATTACTGCACAGAATAATAGTATGTATAAGATTAACCAGATTTATCAGACATCTACGTTATATTTTTTGGACGAGTCCTGGTTAATTTTGTACCCATTTTCCATGATCTTCTAATATTAATATACACAATTAACAGCCTACCGATAAACAATTCCTTCTGAGATGACAACTTTTAATTTTCCATGCTGGAACTCCCCTGCTGAGCTTTCTTCCTTTGATTCACCAAGAACTTTAGGGCCCCATTTATGCTTGTGTTGAAATGGGCAAGTTTCTGGCAAGGGAGCGGGCACAGGTGTCAAATTGCACTTTTTACTGTTTGCCTTCCATGTGGTTCCCGCTGTCTGCAGTCTTTTCAAAGTTGGGTGAGAGGAAATGCTGCCCTCAGCTATACAAAGAAATAATTAGTTAACTAGAAACAAACATTTTTTTAAAAATAAAATTATCAATGGGAAAAACAATTGGGACTTATTTGAATCATTTATCAAGCATTAAAAAAACAACTCATATGATAACAAAAAGGTATTATGACTGGTATGTAAACTATCTGTGTACTTCAACAAATATACACAGTACTCAATGAATCTATGTAAATTATTTATATCAGCAGTAGTAATGCTATTTCCAGGTATATTGCATAGGGTAATATTGACATATAAAATCTGATTATTTTAATGGAAACTTCAGTCCCTGGTAAATGGAATCCTCAAATTTATTATAGTTATTTAAACAACTTTATTCAATCTTTAAAATCAATTTCATAACTTACTAATCAGGTTTTTTCCCTCAAGGGCTATCCTTAGCGGAAGTGTCCACTCTTTAGGACAGTCATTCCTTGAGGCATGTTTAGTTGTCCAGATGTAATGCCTCCTCGACTGGCTCTCTTCTTCTACCTGGTCCTTCCCAGGGATGACAGCAGCACATCTCTCTTGGATATTAGATGTTAAATAACTTTGACTGGCACATTTCATCTCCTCTTTCAATTTTTCCAATTCCGACTGGTCTGCTGGCTCATTAGAGTCAAAGTCAAGCTTTGATGGGTCAAGGGGGGAAATAATGTCAGTAAGTTCACCAGTTCTATTTTTTGGTGCTTTATTTTTAAGCTGTTGTGGATTCTCAAAGATGGTGCGCTGAACCTCTAAACTGTCTGCTGAAATGGTACCAGAGCTATTACTATGGGAGGAAGTGTTCATTAAGCTCTTAATTTCTAAATCATTACACTGGTTTGGTGAGCTCAGAACTTCATTGCTTGGGGTGGCCTCTTTCTGATTGCCAAGAAACGAACCACTCAGAGACTCTTCATTTTTATCAACTGATTTGTTTTTCTTTTTGGGTTTCTGACAACCAAAGTTTTCATTGGGGCTAGATGTGTAGTGTGCAGGGGGGCTGTCTTTCAGCCTGAAGGCGGCTGTCGGATGACCATGAGAGTTTTCTGTGTTGTCATGCGTCAGTGTTGTGTCTGTGTCAATGGTGGTCCGAAGTCCATCGGGTGTTGATGACCTGCTGATGCTGGAAAGCTCATGTGCATTTGGGGAATTGATTGGAAACGGAACAAGTGGTCTGTGCCGATATGCCTGGGTGGATGAATCAATATCCAGGTGTTCGTTAGACACCTTGTCAGAGCTTTGACGACAAGTTCTGGCGCGTGGTGAAAAGTCAGGTAAATGTGCATGATTCTCTGACAGTATTTCAGATACTTCATTGGTGCATCCAGGTGACACCACAGTATTTTTGCTGCTTATATTAGCTTTATTGCATAATGTATTTTGTTGCAGAATTTTGTTGTCACAATCTTTACTTTTGTTAGGGTCACTCTTAAGTGTGCTCCCAATTTGCAGATCTTGCATTTCAGCATGAACTTTTGAAATAAAAACTGGGTCACATGGAATCGAAATTGAATTTACAGTGTTTAGAGCATTTTTACTGGGTACAGGTGCAACTTTAAAGGGGTGTACAACTGCCTCAGCAGGTCTGACAACGCTGACTCTGCTGCTGGCTTCTCTTTGCTTCTGTCCAGATTCATCAGTGGACAAAAGGGTCTTTGAAGAAGATTTTTGGAAATTGGCTGCAGTTGACATTGTGTCTTTGTTCTTTCTTACCTCTGAACTAGTTTTGGATAAATAGCAGACAGTGAAATCTTGGCCATGAGGGGAGATGACCAAACTGGCATACGAATCAAGTGAAGTGATTCTCCGACTGCCATCTGGGAGAATCTCGATCTTTGCATCCTCTGCTTGTTTTGGCCAGGCAATATTATCAATTTGGGCATAAAGCAACTGAAATAAATTTTTATAATTAGTTAAGGATCTTAGCAGATGATAAAAACCCAAAATTTGTTTTTGAAATTGATTATCATTTGTTTTTACAAACTGTTGGAATTTAAATATTTTTTTTTAAAATCAAGTTGAGGTGACATTCAGCTGGGTTATCACTGCAACATTGTGAAATTGAGGTTTTCAAATCAATGTGGTCATATAAATAAAAAAATCCTGTCTAGAGGTCCTAGTGCGATGATAATTTGCATGAATATATAGCAAATGGAAGAAATATTAGCAGAATAATAAAATCAGGCCCAAAGATGACGGAAATCTGTACAAAAGAAATTTTATTTAACGGAAAATGGTTAGACTGAAGTTAGTTAAAAAAATTGAATTTGTTAAGCAGAGATTTATTTAATTATTTTCAAGGGAGAAATGGGGAAGAGGTACATTTTATTGTTTATCTCAATTCATTTTGAACAAACTTCAGTTCGAACAAATTTACGAGGAACAAATTTCTTTTATACAAAATTCCAGATTGGACTTACCGGTAATGCACCTTTGGGCCTGGTTCTTTTATTGTGCAAATATTTTTCCCATTTGGTCTAAATATTGTATAACTTTTTCACATTATTTCATTTAGAAGAAACTTCAGTTCAAAGATATTTCGGTTCAAACAAACTTCCGTCAAAAAATGTATGATCTATCAATCTAATAAAGTTCAGTCAAACAAATTTCTTGTGTACAAATTTTAGGTAAACTCAAGAAAATCTATGAATGCAAATCTCCAAATTGACCATATTCAATTTACTGTTGATTTTAAAATCTTTGGTGCAAAAATCAAAACATACTTTAAGAATGAAGGTAAAAAAAATCCTAAATAAAAACCTTTTTTAAATGATTACAACGAAAAATAAGATTATTAAAATTAAAAATATGGGACTGATAATCAGAAAAAATAGTTTCATATTAATAAATATTCTGTACATATTCACCATTGCATAGTAGGAACTTGAATCCTCTTGTGTAAAATGCTTTTTATTTATTTTTTAGCTTAGCAAGACATATCAAGTGTATCTCTTGAGTATCTTTTGTGTGTGTTGCATTTAGATTTTTCCATTTATTTTACAAATAATTAGTAGTGAATCCTGGTTGTGTTATCTTTCCCATCATGTCAGCACAGAGTTTTAAAAAATGAACAGAAGAAAAAAATTCCTGATGCAAGGACACATAAAATTACAGATGCCAACAATTAATTACCAGGACATCCTCTTTGGGCAGCAGTTCTTCACACAAGTAAGGTCTCTGAGCAAACCTGTTTCTGAAATCCAAGGCCTGTAAGACTTTACTTTTAAACTCACTAGTAACATACATTGTGCGCTTTTGAAACTTCTTAGAAATTTCTAAAGGAAAGAAGAAGAAATTTACATTTTTTTAACACCTATTTAGTTGCAATGCAAATAAGAAAAAGCTGGATAATAATCATTATCTTTTCTTTTCAGAACAAATATTTTCGGCTAATTATTGCAGCAGGAAAATTAACTTTGATTTGCTTCTTACCGTGTCTTGGGTGATGTCTTTTTGTTAAAGCATCGTAATGAATCATTGTGGTGCCACATGGCGAGAGCTCCAGATGAGAACCATCTGAATATCTTATCTCAACAGCATCACTGCTATACAGAATCATAAGCATTGGTACAGTTTCCATAATAGTGTACCTGGATGAAAAAAAAATTACTTCTTA
Organism: Omphiscola glabra; assembly: GCA_964017045.1. Taxonomy (NCBI): domain Eukaryota; kingdom Metazoa; phylum Mollusca; class Gastropoda; family Lymnaeidae; genus Omphiscola; species Omphiscola glabra. The sequence continues at coordinate 15,962,389 of OZ024809.1, read as the reverse complement.
AGCACAAAAATTGAACACCATATTATGCCATGGAACTTCACTCGAGTTAATGAAAATGTTGACTTTATGAGTGATTGTTTTGATTTGTTTTGTTTTAATAACAGCCTGGTGGAGCATGCTGGTAAATTCTTTATAGTTTTTATATATATATTTTTTGTAATCCAGCTGCTAATATATATATTTTTTGTAATCCAGCTGCTAAGCAAAGTCAATTCACCCCTGCCGAGTTGAAAAGTCGAACGGGTCAAGATGGCTGTAGTGCAGCAGGTGGAATGCTAGATAATAGCATTAATGAATGAAATGTTGAACCTCAGCCATTGGAAGGATGTAGTACTAACTCTATTGTTACTAGTTCAGCCGAAGGGTTTGATAAAAAAAAACTGTTGAAAATTGCAAAAAAAACTTTGGATGATATTCCAGTTGAAATTGAAGACATCAGCAGCATTGTGATTTTAGGTCGATTCCAAACGGACAGAGCTAATGTTCCTTTAATGTAAGTGACAATTGCATGTTTTGTCATGGAACAAGGGCCATGCCAACCCAAAGGATCTTTTCCAAGAGACCTGATTCAACACAACAGAAGCATTTCAGGAACATAGTATGAGAGGACAACTAAAGCTTGATTGGATTACCAGTTACTTGGTTGTGTTATTCACGGAAACTGGACACTGTGTATTGTGAGCCATGTTGGCTTTTTGGTGATTGCACAAACTTGGATATGAAAGGAACTTTTGGTGGCAAATTGTACATCAGGTTGTGAACATTACTCTTACTTAGCTAAATGTGGACTCCTTTTAGAGGCCACAGGAAATAGTTGGAAAATGTAAATTCTGGAATTTTGTATTTGTCATTGTACTTTCATATGACTCAGTGTTGAAAGATCTTATTGATTGATTTGGTGGTAGTGAAGCAACCAAATATTAAAGTCTGACAGTGCAGAATGAAGTAATAGAGACACTTTCTAATGTTTTGCAAAATGCTTTGATACATAGAATAAAGCAGGTTCCTATTTTTGCATGCATCCTAGACACCTTCAACTCAAGATACTTCCAAAAGTTGATCAAATGAGTGAAATATTTGATTATGTGACAATTGAGACTGACCCTGAAACTGGAAAATTAAACTATTTTAAGGTCAATTAAAATTTTCTAGGCTTCCGTACTATTAATGATCAAAGTGCTGCAGGAATTGAAAATACTATTTTAACATGTATAGAAGATAAAGTTTTGAATCTGCTAAAATGTAGGAACCAAGGCTATGATGGTGCAGCCACAATAAGTGGTGTCTACTATGGAGTCCAATAATGTATTTTGAAAATAGTGTCAAAATCTTTATGAGTTCATTGTGTTGCATATACACAATCAACCGGATATAATAAATTGATGTTATGACAGTCAGGTTTAAAGTGCGTTCACTGTTTTAGTTAAAAATATGTTGTTTTGGAATGGGGCCCATAAATAAAGTTGCTGTGTGGCCAATGATGAGAGTGAGATAGCTATGCCACTGATACTGATATCAAAGAAATTGATTATTGATAGTAGTATAAGTATATGATTAAGATTATTTAAATTATTGGGATAGGCCAATAGAGGCTAAATTTTTATTTTTATTTCCTTCAAATTAAATAATTATGATAATGATATTTATAAATTCACAAATGACTTCACGCAAATTTCGCAGATATATTTTACCCCTCCCCCTCTGTCAACCACTTGTAATTAGTAATATCACCCCACGTGGCATCACTTAAACTTAATCTATGACTTCCGTCTCCAAATTTCAACATAAATTCTCACGACCATCAACAAAGTCACTACACCGCGATTCTCCTCCTCTGTGGGAGCCTGTAGCTTGATCAGATGCCATTTCGCAGACCCTGCATATCTGTACTGATTATCCTAATTTTATGTTAATAAGTGCATTTTTTTTACTATTAATTCTATTATGTTCACTTTTAATGTGACATAACATTGATTTAACCCTGACCCTACCCTCATCACAAAAATGTGACCCCCCCCCCCCCCCCTTTCCTTAAACGCGTGAAGTCATTTATGGATGGCCCCCTTAACCTTTACTAGGGCTGTAGATTACTACTTAGTGTGACTAGTGATAGGGATAGTGAGTAATAAATTAATTCGTAGACTTAGAGTTAGAGTTAGACTTAGTGAACTTAGTCACTTAGAAAATATTACACAATTCTGCCTAAATTTAATTAGCCTAATCAGTAATATTTTTTCATAAATTACATTTTTTTTTTAAAGTCAAAATTCCAAAAAAAAATTCTAACTTTTATAAAATGAAACTCTAAATGAGATTATCTCCTTTCTTTATAGTTTATAGCCTAATATTTACCCAATCAGCTTATCGCGCCATCCGCCATTTCGGCTTGCTTAGATACATGTTGGTACAGGAATAACTTTTCAAAGCAAAAGAGTTATTCTAAAGTTTTAACACATTTAAAAAAACAACGACCTCAACAAGAACTAACACAGAATAAAATTAATTTTAACCATTATGAATCATATGTGGCAATTTGTTATTTTAGAAGACCTGCCTTGTCAGGTTCCTCAATCACACCGTGATGGTTCGTTTTGGTGGCGGCTGGGTAACATTGGAGGAATTCGACAAAGTGGAGTCTTGCAAGACTGTCGCCCCTCTACAGCGTGAATCTGTCCTATGGTCGTGATTTGTTAGCGGCTCTCGTCAGCGGGGTAGCGAGGGGGGGGGCAAGGGGGGCATCATGCCCCGGGAGCTACTCACAAAGGGACGCCAAATAGTATATTTTACATATAATATTGTATGGTTTTCGAATTGGGGGGGGGGGGTCGCTAAAAAGGTATTGTGCCCCGGGCGCGAGTTAAGCTCGCTACTCCACTGGCTCTCGTTGTCTCTCTGTACTGGAATCTACACACACACACACACCGTCACGAGTTTGTGATGATTTGTCAATGACTCTAAAAGGTGGCTATTCCTCTCTATGTGGCTACTGTGGCGAAGCTGGTACAAGGTTAAAGTCTGTGTCTGAACGCTCACGAGAGAGGTCTCATGTGTGGGCCGTAGTGCTCAGTGAAACTACAACATTAGGTGTCCCTACTTATACAGTTCTCTGCCTTCTTAGGTGGTCCATGAATGCCAGCTATTAACCCCTTCATTCCCCCCTCATTTCCAGTCAATTAGGAATTTCAGTCGTTAACCCCACATTATCACGCGAATGTCATGAAAGGAACACAATCCCCTCTATCTCCAAGATGCGACAATCTATCGACCCCTCTAACAATGCTTTCCCAAAACTAACAGCTATTTCCGTTCATCCCATAAGTTACGTTAACAACAATGGAGCTCTGTCCTGTACCCCAGCCCCAGTAACAGTCACCCTGTGACAATTGGGTTTGGCACAGTTGAAGGTTAAGGCCACCATACTTCTGATACCGCTACCCACGCGCGCAGAGCGCCAAAAAGGTGTAATTGGGGGGGGGGGGGGGTTACTAGCCCCGGGCGCAAACATCAGGAGGCGCAAAAAACCTTCTTTAGATAGGATCTTAATAGTGAACTAAGACAAAAACTTCACGTGTATCTCACAAAGACAAGCAAAGGGGGGGGGGGGCACCAAATAGTCTTTTTTACTGGTCTATATTGAGGGATGGCAATTTCAGGCTTCGCCCCGGGACGGCCCTGCATACACACGCACATACACAAACACACACACACGCTTGCTCCCAAAACTAATTCATCAAGTAGTCCTGTCCAATGAATACATTATACAGCAATGCTGCACCATACTTTCTCAGTTCCGTTGGCCAACCTGAGGGGCGACCTTTTTAAACTCGGCATGGCCCCGGGTCTAGACGTCATTTATGTACGTTCTTCCTCCAGAACAAAATCCCACACCTTGTGATTTCGTCCAGCCGATACCACATCATAATATGCTTTCGACGGACGTATGCCAAAAAGATTATTTTTTTAAAAAAATAATCGCTGAGCCGTTCACGGCTCACCAAGTGCCCCGCAAGTGTACCAAGTCACCGAAGCGACACCTATGTGCCTCTATTCATTTTGGATATCGCTTGTACGAGATTATGCTTCATGGTTTCGGCTCAGATGCGAGATGCTCAGTCTCGGGCTTTGGTAGCAGCTATTGCAACACGTATTGTCAGATTTAATCACCGTGCAATTCACGGTGTGGGGGTTTTGTCATAGAGAGGCGGCGCGTTAACAGCACGTGCTCGCTGCTGGCCAAATGAGACAATAGTAGGTATGCAGCCGGCGTAAGCATACACTCAGAGTAGGCACACACTTAGAGTAGGCACACAATGAGAGTAAGCACACAAAGAGAGTAGGCACACACTCAGAATAGGCATGAACTCGGCATAGGCATCCACGTTTGTCGCACATATCCACGCTTGTCGCACATATTCAATTTTGTCGCACATATCCACGTTCGTGCTGCGTGCGCCTCATTGCAGGGTCCCGTTAGATGATCGTCTTTTCAAAGATGTAACGAAACAACGCCCCTCTTTCGTTTCCATCTTAAGGGGGAGGGGTAGCCAAAAAGCTAAAATATTTAATACCTCACAAAAGCTACTTATTTTCTCATTAATTAATAGAAATAGTTATTAAAACAAGAAATTATTTTAGATTTTTAAGAAAAATATTTTTTTTTTGCTTTTGATTTCAATAAATTCGTCAGAAATTGACGTTTTTAAATACTTTCATAGAATCAAAGTATTTGAAACACTGGGCAGTCGACTATGGCCTCGCGTGTCTAGGGGCCTTATTATGTTCATATGGTTAATGAATATTAAAAGATCGTTTTACTATTTAATTTGCTTTAATGTTGAAGTGGGAATCACGCGTAACATGTTTTTTTAACACGCGACTAGTTTTCTCAACTTTTAATTTAAATTCATTTTTTTTCTTTTGGCACCGATTTTTTAATAGAAAAATCTGGCGTCTTCTAAATAGTCAACAAAAAATAAAGGGATTTTAATTATATAGTTTATTTTGTAGGTGGGACCGTGGGGTGGGGGTTGTGGTTGTTCAAATACGACAAAGAGTTTACAAAAGGCGTCATTAATGTTCATTTATGTGTATGTATATGAAGAAATTTATAGACAGCAGCTTGAAATTCCAAGTAAACCTTTCCATCTACAGAATATCGGAGACATTAATATTGCTGTATTTTCCCCCTCAGATATAATTAATCACATAATAATTACACGATTATTTGTGTAAATATCTTATCGTCTAAACATAATTATGTCATTTGAATACAATTGAATCGCGTTTAATGCAAAAATGACAAGTTTTAAATAACCTTGTCTATTTTTGCTCGTTTTGTGAAATTTTGTCTGGTAAAACTTGGGGACAAAATTGAAAAGAAAGTTATTATCACAACTATAGTTTTGTTTCATTAAAAAAAATATGTATAATTATACTTTTGTAATGAAATCTTGTTTCGATGAATATTAAACACGCACACACCGTTAAGCTCATCAGACGTACCAAATCACAGACGGCTTTTTCGATGACGTCTTCATGTGTCGTGGTTTACCATCAGCCTCCACATGGAAACAGAACTCTCCGGTGTAAATCTAAAAATGTGTACAATGGTGACTGGTTGCAGATGGGGGGCTACACCGTAGATTCGCCCAGCGGAAACTTGGGCGGAAAGCCTTCGTGATGGTTTGTATCAGTATGTCGATGTCTTGGGCTCCTGAACACGACAGTTAGCCATTGACGAAGAGAAATGGAATAGCTGGCAGGAAAATATGTTGAGAATATAGTGTATCACCTGTTTACAAAATCGATTTTCACATATCTAAATCGAAGTGGCTATTGGTACACGGCTACCAGAATTGAGAGGTTGAGATTAAAAAACGATTTAAAATATTTTTGTTGGGTTTGTAAGACCAAATGAGGTATCAAATGAAAGATAATTGAATGTACTATACGTTTGAAATCTTAATCCTTCATTTTAACTAAAATAAACTACCGTACCACAAATGGCCCCCTCAATATACTGAAAAAAGTGACCCTCTCTCCGCCTTCTACACTGGTGCACCCCTACCTATACTTATGGTCTCCTGTCAATTTCCACCATGGGCGTAGCCTCCCCCCCCCCCCTCCACACAAGTACACCCAATTTCCTGGTATCTCCTCTGCCAACTTACCCATGACCCCCTGCTTACGCCACGAGACTGCCTTGTGTTTGATTCGCTTCTCGTTCTCGGGGCTGGCCAGGTACCGCCTCACTTCCGTTACATTAAAGCCAACATCTTGAACGATTTTCAGCAAGTGCTTGGCCTCTAATGGTCTGCCCTTTGTGAAATATGCCTGCAGGGGACGATTAAGTAACCAAGGTGATTACCGCTGAATCAGTGGTCATAAATGTAGTAAAACTATTTGTCTTAATGATAATGAAGGTCACACACACACACAGGTTGTCTTTGTCATGGACGAATAATGATTATGTTTTACCTAATAATTGGAATAAATACTCAAAACTCATGTTAGCCCACCTCCAACACCACACTTTTCGGATAAGTCAAGGTCACCCACACCATCCCCACCCCTTGGCGTAGTAAGGGGTCGGGGGTGTTCCGGGCGGAGTATAAAAACAGCACAAACCATTCATAGACTACAGGGCATTCCTCTCTGTCTGGAAACTACAGGTTCTTAATCGGACATTTTTGTAGACCTGAGAAACAATGTCGTTGTTACTTGATTTTTTTACCCTTCTAAATTGTTGTAGAGAAAGGCTTTCAGTCGAAGTGTCCAAATGCAAAGGTGATATACAGTCAGAAACCTAGGGGCTGAGATGGATTGACGATGATGTGATTGATGAAGGATTTACACCAGTTGGGGGTTCGCACATGAAGGCGGAAGGCCATGGATTGAACCGTATGGAAGGATGTGGTGGAGCAGGCCAGGGCCCTACATGGGCTCTGGCGCCACTGATGATGATGATAATGATGTCCATTTTATTGTATTTCTTTGTTATTCAAGCTGCAACCTATGTTGTCTGAATATTTGTTCTTAATTAAGCAGTTTTGATTTGTAACTAATCTTGTATCAATTCCTACAGCTTCCATCTTTTCACTCTTCCTTATTTCAATGACTCGTCCCCAAAGATGATTTTGTGAATTAAAAAAAATTGAACAAACCAAGAATTGAATAAATGCTCAACTAATTCAAAATGGCAACAAAAAATATATTTCTAAAAAATGCATGGGAAGACCTCGAAACTCAATCTATTATAATCATCCTGGCCACTCCCAAAATGTAGGACTACTCACCTTCAACAATCGCTCTGGCACTTCGTTCTGCGGGCAGGGCAACTGCTTATTAAAATGTACTCACCTTAAACAATCGCTCTCAGACTCTGCTCTGTGGGCAACTGCCCCAAATGTGCTCACCTTAAACAATCGCTCTGTCACTTCATTCTGTGGGCAACTGCCCCAAATGTGCTCACCTTAAATAATCGCTCTGTCACTTCATTCTGTGGGCAATTGCCCCCAATGTGCTCACCTTAAACAATCGCTCTGACACTTCATTCTGTTTGCTGCCGTCTCCGTGCAGCTTGGCGTACTCCAAGAGGACGTGGGCAAGGACGGTGAATGGATAAATGGGGCATGTGAAGTTCAACTACAGGCCCAGACTTTTCCCGGTTTCTTTCATGTGTTGGGCCCTAGATGTTTGTGACAATGATTGAAGAAAATGTTAGCTTTTGTCTGGTGTGCAGTGGTTGGGATTCCTAAAGCACATATATTCATACTAAATGGCCGAAAAGTGGCAGGGGGGGTCTCCACAGGTGACAGGGGGGGCTCTAAAAGTGAGAGGGGTCTCTAATAGTGGCAGGGGCCTCCAAAAGTGACAGGGGGGGTCTCCAAAAGTGGCTGGGGGTCTCCAAAAGTAGCTGGGTGTCTCCAAAAGTGACAGAGGATCTCTAAAAGTGGCAGGGGGGTCTCCAAAAGTGAAATATAAGAACAAAGCATGATAAACTCCAAATAATATCTGTAGCATCAGTGCATTCAAACTTTCCACTAACAAGTGTCACTTTTTAAATTGCAGCATTACGTTATGCAAATTGTTTTTATTACACAGTGGAATGTTTCAATGAACTCGTTTCTTGTCTATTTTCCGAACTTAGATTTTTTCCCCCCTCTCATCTCTCATGTCATCACGTGACGTCAGTCGCCCAAAAGCCGCCCTTTGATGACCCCCCCCCCCCCCAAAGTAAAATGTTCGACGCGGAGCCCTTAAATTAATGCACCGTGTCTTCTTTTCCTTTAGGTTAACACGGCACTGGGGAGGATTTTTTTTAATTGTCCAAAATAATGTGGCATAATTTATGGATAATTCCTAAGCCTAAGCTAAAGTAAGAAAGTTCAATATTATGCATACAATTAATATAAAATGCTCTTTAGACTTCAACATTGAAAAAAAAAAATAATAATGTTTAAATTCATAAACACCATACCTTACCCTTTGCCTTTCACATTTTTATATTACAGAGTAGTTATGTCTTCTTTTAAAAAAATGTATCTATTGTTCCTCAAACAATTTAGGAAACACCCAAAGAAAACCTACCGCGGACAAGCTAAGTCTCCGCCGATTGGCTGCTCTACGGGGAGGCCGTCACGCGGGCAGAGCGGGTGAAGGAGAAACGGTTCCACCGCACACGGAACTAGAATCTGTGTTCCAAGACGTTCGCGGCGTGCTCGAGCCTCCGTTTCATCACCCAGCACCAGGGTCAGATCTCGTCACTCACGATGTCGATGTTGACCTGCGGTTTCCGGACACCCTCGCCCTCGCCGGCCGCAGCATGGCCGTACTGGACATGGCGGATGGCTTGATGGTAGGTGCCTAACGAAGATCCAGAAGAGATGATAGAGATCAGCTGATGGTTTATTTTTAAACAAATAATAAGATGGCGCTTATACAACAAGCGTAAAATGGAAGAGTACATGTGTGCTGTGTATATTATTTCTCCTCTGGCTCTATTTAGTAAATAATTGATACATCACAATTTTGACTAAGGTTTTTTTTTTATTCTTAATGTTAACTTCACTTTTTTCGTGGCTGGCAAAATCTTTGAACGGCTAATTAACCTGTCGGATTGAGCTGAAACTTGGCACGGAGACTCGTTGCCGATAACAACATAATCTATCAAATTTTCAGCCCATCAATCACGTTTTTCCTGCTTTTCAATTGGAAGATGAAGGAAATATAACACTGATTTCACGAAATACATTTGTGTGAAAGTGGGAGGGTCATTACAATATTATTATAGTTTAGGGGCGGGAACAAAAATTGGCTGTTGCAAGCCTTGAGGGTGGGGGGGGCGGGGGCGGGCAGGGAGCACTATTTGGAAATCATATAAAGTGCGCTACTTTTGTGCATGTTTTGTCACATTTCCAGCCCCCACCCCACGTTGCTCAATATTTCATTTAATAAAATATTGATTAGAAAAACTTTGTTTCTAGGGCTTGTTCAATTTAAAAAGTCGATTGATGTTGATAACACCACGAAAAGGCACGTTATTCCGTGTTTTTTTTATAAAATGTTTCGTTACAGTGCTTCATGCATAAGACCGGTGCGCGTTACCGACTTTCACCGATGACGCCTGAGCAAATGTAGATGTGTTCACTTTGTTATTGCATTTGTTTTTTATACCGATCCAGTCTTGTTCGTCAGTCTTGGAATCCGGTGAAATCCGGACCTAGTGTATGATCACCCTTAGACTTTCCCGAGAGACGACTACTTTGGCATTGCATAATCCGGTATCACGTGTGCAAAACAAAAACAAACCAAACAATCTAAGCCACTAGAGACCACAATCACGTGATGTGCATCTCAACACGTTTTTTAAAAAGTAAAAATGTACGGTCTCGAAGCAGACACAATTAAAGTTCATGCGATGTAATGAGATAGTCAACGTTAAACGAGGGGGGGGGGGGTGTGGGGCTTACCATACAAGTAGAAACCTTCCAGATCTCACCGCATTAAGCAAGAGGCCGGCAATCATCACCGTGGGTGCGGAGACAGTTAAAGGAATAAAATACCGCTTTTAACAAAATTCCCATCTATAATGACATTTGAACTACACCCCCCACCCCACCCACTTTTGGCCTGCGGCTACAAAAAAAAAATGATTAAAAGAATTATAATAAATATTTATAAAAATAACTCTTTATCAAATAAGGCAGTCCCATCCAAAACTTATGCACCAGTTGACTCCCAAACATGGCTCATAAAGGTAGCCCACCCTAGACTTATGCACCATTAGTTGACTCCAAAACATGGCTCATAAAGGTAGCCCACCCTAAACTTATGAACCAGTTGATTCCCAAACATGGCTCATAAAGGTAGCCCACCCTGGACCTATGAACCAGTTGATTCCCAAACATGGCTCATATTGGTAGCCCACCTCTTAGACGTATGCACCAGTTGATTCCCAAACATGGCTCATAAAAGTAGCCAACCCTAGACGTATGCTCCAGTTGACTCCCAAACATGGCTCATAAAGGTAGCCCACTCCTAGACTTATGCACCACTTGACTCCCAAAGATGGCTCATAAAAGTAGCCAACACTAGACGTATGCACCAGTTGACTCCCAAACATTCAAAAACCTTTGCGGGCGTGCGCGTAACATCTCACTAAAGTTTTATCGCATACGAAAATTATTTTGTTACAGAGCTCATATAAGAAAAAAAAAACGAATGCAGGGCCAACCGCCTAAAACGGAATACTTTAAAAGGGTTTTAATTTTTCAGGAAAATGCGCGGGAGGATGGCCAACAACTTACGTATAAAATTCACAAAAGTTTATTTTAATTTTTTTTAAAATCATCATTCATGAAGTCAGACGGTTGGAGTAAAAAAAAATTAATCAGACCGTTGTGGCCAAAATTAAGCAGACACGAGGTATACATTACATTGTAATCAGTTTGAAAGAAGCAGTTTTCATTTTTAAATAACATTATAAACAGTAAATGAAATGTTTAGTACAAAAGTTGACAAGTTTACTATATAATAAAAACATGATGTAACGAGACAGGTCATACAATGAGATCAACATCGGCTCAGCAGATGGCAAACAAACAAAATAATACTCAGGGCAAAAGGAAATGAGTAAAACAAAGTTTGTGAAAACGGGAAAAAAGAACGCAACAAAACAACGAACATGTAAAAAAATCTTCATCAGGGAACATACAACAAACAACAATAAAAAAGAATAATTTTTTTTTTTTAAATAGCACTTGGCTGAAAAGTGGTATCCGAGAGGACAGCAAGTGTATTTTAGACAGAGGGATGGAGAAAGGGGGAGGGAGGCGGAGAGAGTGAATGAGAGAGAAACGGCGATAGGGGGGGGGGAATAGGAGAGGGTGGAGGAAGGGGAGAGAAAGAGGGCGTGGGGAGAGCTGCCTGGCTACACTGAAACATCTTAACGACGTTACCACACTGTGGATACAACGCTCATTGACCAAACTTCTTTAGGCTTGGACTCTTTCCCTTACGTCTAAGCCAACCGCTATCATTGACGAACATTCAATTTGGTTAATAAAGGGGCAGTTAGTGGGAGGGGGAGAGAGTAAATGAGAGAAAGGGAAAAGAGAGGGGATAGGGATAGAAGGGGAGCGTGGAGGAAATGGAGAAAAAGAAAAAGGGGAATAGAGATGGAGAGAGGAAGGGAGGGAGGTAGAAAAAGAGAAAGGAAGGGTAGGAGATAGTCTCAAATGATACTTGAAGTAAGTGTAAAGAGGAAACGTGATTGAAGGAGGGCGGTTTAGAGTGAGAACCCTCAAGCATCAAGGCAAAATGGACCCGGACACGCAGCGCAACCATTCACACCTGGGTACCATTAAGCTCAATGCTATTTGGATGTCATTCGTGGTAGTTTATTTTGATAAAACTGAAGAATTAACATTTCAAACGTATAGTACATTCAATTATCTTTCATTTGATACCTCATGTGGTCTTACAAACCCAACAACAATATTTTAAATCGTTTTTTAATCCCAACCTCTCAATTCTGTTACCCGTGTAAGCCGTGTAGGCCTACCTATAGCCACTTCCACTTCGTTTACAAAATAGACACTACATTTATTTCAATCAAAGGAAACGTGTCCTTCCATTTACCCCCCCCCCCCCCCCAAAAAAAAAAAAAAACCCCGGGGCTAATGTCGTCGTATTGTGTGCACTGAGAACGTAAACATTAACATGCCTGAGTTGTGTGTTAGTTGTGAGTTGTACCCCAAACCCAACACCCCCCTCTTAATCCCGGCTTAGAGCCTTGATGTGGACTTGACGTGTGTTAATTGTAGTCATATCGAGATTCTTCACTTAGCTGACTGGTCGAGTTATCATGGCAGTTTGTGTTTATCTGGTAGTTCTCTTTGTTGTCTGGTTGAGTTTTCATGGCAGTTTGTGTTTACCTGGTAAGTCAATTCTTTTTTTTAAAACACTCATCTTGGGTTATAATCAAATTAAGTATAATGATAAGACAAACTGTTTGTCATACTTTATTAAAATAATAGCATACATTGTTAATAAATTTAAATGGGAGCTTTGTAGTGTATGTAGGTAGGCCTAATTGGTACAATGAAGTTATAGCTTTTAGATTTAGTTTGATTCAATGGGATCTGAAAAATGTAATTCATTGATACCAAATTTATGTTTGTTGATCGATTCTAAAGAAAGTTATGATTTTATTTTTGTGAATTATTTGGGATAACTAACTAAATTAAAAACTGGGAACACATTTGAGAAAGATTTAAAAAAAAAAAAAAGAAGTCAATTACAATTGAAGTTATCTAAGGAATTAATGAATATAACAATTACAAATCATTCATATATATCTGTAATTGTCATAAAATTATCAAAATGACGTCATTTAATTAATTCCGCTCAAAATGACCTCATTTATATTCAAAATGGCCGTCAAATTTCCATATTTGACTATGAACACAAAATGATCAACATGAACGATAATATCGAAAATATAAGGTCATGTATATCTGATTGTTTGTATTGAAAAGATGTATTAAAATAAGTAGCATATTAAAGGGTAATCCTTAGAATATTTAATTTATTTGATATCTCCCAGAACAAAATCAAAATCTGATGAAAAATGTACAATATGTACAATATATTATAATAAAGGCTTAAGGTTTCTTTCAATTTTTTTTTGCTAAGTGCAGTTTAGCCTACAAATTGCAAATAGTATTGACATTAGAAAGTCATGGTTCTTAAAATAAAATAAAACTAAGTATTTTTTTGGGCTAATGTGCTTCTGTGGTCCCTCATTGGGAGTCACTGCCCTTTGTTTATGATAGATTTAGGGTTCGGGTTAGGGTGAGCGATAGAGGTACCAGTAGCGTGCAATTACCTTTTTTTGTGTGTAAAGTATTTCAAAATAAAAATTCATACTAAATAAACATATATAATAAATCTTTTATGATACAAAACAAATTATTATTCATATTTTATAATACACATGTCTGGTAGCTTTAAAGCTAAGACCAAACTCCTCAATAATCCTATTATACAAGAGTGGAAGTGTCGCTATTTAGTATTTAGTAAACAGATTACATAAGATTTAAAAATTATTTGCTAAGGTAGACAGGAGGAACTTTCTACAATCTTGAAAATGCTATCCAGTGAGGAAACACCCATGCAATGACTGTTTTGAAAATTTAATAAAATTGTTGGGGTAAGTTGGGGGCAATTTTTATTTGCCCATTATTGTAGATAATTGAATGGAACATTAGACATTCATATAATCAGTTGTTATTTCCATTCTATCAGGTGCGGCACTGATGAACCAGGGGCACAGACAGCGAAGCGGCACGGATGAGACAGTGGCACAGACAGCGAAGCAGCATGGACTGATCCATGAGCGGAGGTACCACCACTTCCCCACCAACACATCCACAAACTGCATCACTTCCCCACCAACACATCCATCACAACCCCCACCACCACCTCCATCACCACTTCTACCACCACCTCCACTACCACCACTACCATCCCCACCACCTCTACCACCACGAACGACCTCCACCAGCACCACCCAACCTGTCCCCACATCCACCACAACCCCAACACCTCCACCAACACCACGTCCACCACCACCCCCCACCACCTCCACCACCACCTCCACCACTACCTCCACCACCACCTTCAACACAACCTACACCACCTCTAACGCCACCACCTCCACTACCACCTCCACCTCAACCAACACCATCAACTCCACCACAACATCCACAACCACAACATCCACAACCACCTCCACTACCACCTCAAACACCATCACCCACTCCACCAACACCATCACCTACACCACAACATCCACCACCACCTCCAACTCCCCTCACCATCACCTCCATAACCAACCTCACTTCCCCACAAACACCCCAGCCAACACCTCCACCAACACCTCCACAACAACCTCCACAACATCCACAACCACATCCAGCTCCACCTCACAATCACATCCACAACCACAATCACTTCCCCACCAACACCTTCACCACTACCTCCACACCCACCTCACCATCACTTCCACAACCATTATCACTTCCCCATCAACTCCACCACCACCTCCACCACCACATTCAACACCACCTACACCCCTACCTCAACATCATCTCCACACACCACCATCACTTCCCCACCAACACCGCCACCTCCACCACCTCCACCCCCACATCACCATCACCTCCACAACCACCATCACTTTCTCACTATCATCTCCACAACCACCTCCACCATCACCACCACCTCCACCAACCCACCCACCAACACCCCAACCAACACCTCAACCACCACCTCTACCACCACTTCTACAACCACCTCCAACACCACTTCCACCACCATCTCCACCATCCCCTCCACCATCACCTCCACCATCACCGCCACCCAAACCTCACTATCTCCTCCACAACCACCATCACTTCCCCACCACCACCTCCACCACATTCTCCACCACCAACTACACCACCACATCACCATCACCTCCACCACCACCTCCAAAACCACCTCCACCACCATCTCCACCACACCCACCACCACTTCCACATCCATCAACACCTCCACCTCCACCACCACATCCACCTCCACCACCACATCCACCTCCACCACCACCTCAACCACCACGTACACCACCTCCACAAACACCTCCACCACCACCTCCACCAACACATCACCATCACCTCCACATCACCTCCACAACCATTATCACCTCCACCACAACCTCCACCACCACATCCAACAACACCTCCACCAACACCACATCCATCACTAGCACATCCACCCCACTACTTCCCCCACCACCACATCCACTAACACCACATCCACCACCACCAACAACACCTGCAACACATCCGCATCTACCATCAACACCCCCTCCACCACCACGCCCTTTGTTAGGTTTGGAGTGTCCTTTTGTTGGTTGGGGTTGTCCTTTTTATTTGGGGGGTGGCACCTGGGAGCTGACAAACGGAAGCCGGTGATCCGGAGCTGGCGACCGGTAGCTGGTGACCGGGCTGCCCTTTGTTAGGTTTGGAGTGTCCTTTTTTAGGTTAGGGTGTCCATTGGTTTTACTACATCTACTACCACCACCTCTTCTACCATAACATCTTCTTTTACCACCACCCCTTTTAAATGCTACCACCACATCTTTTACAACCACCACCTCTTTTACTACCACAATTACCAACACCTCCTCCACTTACACCATCTTCACAACCTGCATCACTTCCCCACCAACACTCCCACCACCAACCCCACAACCACCTCCACAACCACCTCCACCAACACATCCACAACCACCATCACCCCCACCACAACCTCCACCACCACCCCATACCTCCACTACCATCTCCAACACCGCCACCACCATCAACTACACCACCACCACCTCCACATCACCATCACCTCCACAACCACCATCACTTCAAAACCACCACCTCTACCACCAACTCACCACCACCTGCGCCACCACCACCACCTACACCACCACCATCACCTCCACCACCACCTTCAGCACCTCAACACCACCTCCACATCACCATCACCTCAACAACCACTATCACTTCTCCCCCACCACCACCACACATCACCACCTTTACCGCCACCATCTCCACTACCTCCTCCATCACAACCTCCACCAACACCATCACGTCCACCACCACCTCCACTACCTCCACCAACACCCTCACTTCCCCACAAACACCCCCGCCACCACCTCCACCAACACCTCAACAACCACCTCCACCCACCCACAACCACATCCCCCACCTCACAATCACCTCCACTACCACAATCACTTCCCCACCACCTCCTCCACCCCCACCACCCTATCACCACTCCACCACCACAAACACATCCACCACCACATAACCATCACCTCCACAACCACATTCACTTCCCCACCAACACCCCCACTTCAACCAACACCACCACCATCTCCACCACCACCTCATCATTACCTCCACAACCACCATCACCTACACAACCACCATCGCTTACCCAACAACACCTCCACAATCACCTCCACCCCCACACCACCTCCACCACCACCCCACCTTCACCACCTCTTCACCATCATCTCCACACACCACTAACACCTACACCACAACCACCTCCACCCCACTTCACCATCACCTCCACAACCACCATCACCTCCACCTCCACAAAACCCTCCACCAACACCTCAACAACCACCTCTACCACCACCTCAACGTCACCATCACAACCACTATCACATTCCCCACCACCACCTCACCATCACATCCACAACCATTATCACCTCCACCACAACCACCTCCAACATCACCAACACCACATCCATCACTAGCACATCCACACCACTACTTCCCCCACCACCACATCCACTAACACCACATCCACCACCAAAAACAACTCCACATGTACCAACAACACCACCTCCACCACCACGTCTTTGTTAGGTTGGGGGTATATTTGTTAGGTTGGGGGTATATTTGTTAGGTTGGGGGTATCCTTTATTAGGTTGGGGGTATCCTTTATTAGGTTGGGGGTATCCTTGTTAGGTTGGGGTGTCTTTTTTAGGTAAGGGGTGGCGCCCGGGAGCTGGTGATCCGGAGCTGGTGACCGGGCTGTCCTATGTTAGGTTTAGAGTGCCCTTTGTTAGGTTGGGGGAGTCATTTTTATTTTCGGAGTGTCCTTTTGTTGGTTGGGGTTGTCCTTTTTATTTGGGGGGTGGCACCTGGGAGCTGACAAAAGGAAGCCGGTGATCCGGAGCTGGCGACCGGTAGCTGGTGACCGGGCTGCCCTTTGTTAGGTTTGGGGTGTCCTTTTTTAGGTTAGGGTGTCCATTGGTTTTACTACATCTACTACCACCACCTCTTCTACCATAACATCTTCTTTTACCACCACCCCTTTTAAATGCTACCACCACATCTTTTACAACCACCACCTCTTTTACTACCACAATTACCAACACCTCCTCCACTTACACCATCTTCACAACCTGCATCACTTCCCCACCAACACCCCCACCACCAACCCCACAACCACCTCCACAACCACCTCCACCAACACATCCACAACCACCATCACCCCCACCACAACCTCCACCACCACCCCATACCTCCACTACCATCTCCAACACCGCCACCACCATCAACTACACCACCACCACCTCCACATCACCATCACCTCCACAACCACCATCACTTCAAAACCACCACCTCTACCACCAACTCACCACCACCTGCGCCACCACCACCACCTACACCACCACCATCACCTCCACCACCACCTTCAGCACCTCAACACCACCTCCACATCACCATCACCTCAACAACCACTATCACTTCTCCCCCACCACCACCACACATCACCACCTTTACCACCACCATCTCCACTACCTCCTCCATCACAACCTCCACCAACACCATCACGTCCACCACCACCTCCACTACCTCCACCAACACCCTCACTTCCCCACAAACACCCCCGCCACCACCTCCACCAACACCTCAACACCCACCTCCACCCACCCACAACCACATCCCCCACCTCACAATCACCTCCACTACCACAATCACTTCCCCACCACCTCCTCCACCCCCACCACCCTATCACCACTCCACCACCACAAACACATCCACCACCACATAACCATCACCTCCACAACCACATTCACTTCCCCACCAACACCCCCACTTCAACCAACACCACCACCATCTCCACCACCACCTCATCATTACCTCCACAACCACCATCACCTACACAACCACCATCCCTTACCCAACAACACCTCCACAATCACCTCCACCCCCACACCACCTCCACCACCACCCCACCTTCACCACCTCTTCACCATCATCTCCACACACCACTAACACCTACACCACAACCACCTCCACCCCACTTCACCATCACCTCCACAACCACCATCACCTCCACCTCCACAAAACCCTCCACCAACACCTCAACAACCACCTCTACCACCACCTCAACGTCACCATCACAACCACTATCACATTCCCCACCACCACCTCACCATCACATCCACAACCATTATCACCTCCACCACAACCACCTCCAACATCACCAACACCACATCCATCACTAGCACATCCACACCACTACTTCCCCCACCACCACATCCACTAACACCACATCCACCACCAAAAACAACTCCACATGTACCAACAACACCACCTCCACCACCACGTCTTTGTTAGGTTGGGGGTATATTTGTTAGGTTGGGGGTATATTTGTTAGGTTGGGGGTATCCTTTATTAGGTTGGGGGTATCCTTTATTAGGTTGGGGGTATCCTTGTTAGGTTGGGGTGTCTTTTTTAGGTAAGGGGTGGCGCCCGGGAGCTGGTGATCCGGAGCTGGTGACCGGGCTGTCCTATGTTAGGTTTAGAGTGCCCTTTGTTAGGTTGGGGGAGTCATTTTTATTTTCGGAGTGGCGCTAGGGAGCTGGCAAACGTGAGCTAGTGATCCGGAACTGGCGATCGGGAGCTGGTCACCGGGCTGTCCTTTGTTAGGTTAGGAGTGTCCTTTTGTTGGTTGGGGTTGTCCTTTTTATTTGGGGGGTGGCACCTGGGAGCTGACAAACGGAAGCCGGTGATCCGGAGCTGGCGACCGGTAGCTGGTGACCGGGCTGCCCTTTGTTAGGTTTGGGGTGTCCTTTTTAGGTTAGGGTGTCCCCAAACCCAACACCCCCCTCTTAATCCCGGCTTAGAGCCTTGATGTGGACTTGACGTGTGTTAATTGTAGTCATATCGAGATTCTTCACTTAGCTGACTGGTCGAGTTATCATGGCAGTTTGTGTTTATCTGGTAGTTCTCTTTGTTGTCTGGTTGAGTTTTCATGGCAGTTTGTGTTTACCTGGTAAGTCAATTCTTTTTTTTAAAACACTCATCTTGGGTTATAATCAAATTAAGTATAATGATAAGACAAACTGTTTGTCATACTTTATTAAAATAATAGCATACATTGTTAATAAATTTAAATGGGAGCTTTGTAGTGTATGTAGGTAGGCCTAATTGGTACAATGAAGTTATAGCTTTTAGATTTAGTTTGATTCAATGGGATCTGAAAAATGTAATTCATTGATACCAAATTTATGTTTGTTGATCGATTCTAAAGAAAGTTATGATTTTATTTTTGTGAATTATTTGGGATAACTAACTAAATTAAAAACTGGGAACACATTTGAGAAAGATTTAAAAAAAAAAAAAAGAAGTCAATTACAATTGAAGTTATCTAAGGAATTAATGAATATAACAATTACAAATCATTCATATATATCTGTAATTGTCATAAAATTATCAAAATGACGTCATTTAATTAATTCCGCTCAAAATGACCTCATTTATATTCAAAATGGCCGTCAAATTTCCATATTTGACTATGAACACAAAATGATCAACATGAACGATAATATCGAAAATATAAGGTCATGTATATCTGATTGTTTGTATTGAAAAGATGTATTAAAATAAGTAGCATATTAAAGGGTAATCCTTAGAATATTTAATTTATTTGA
The DNA here is from genome assembly GCA_964017045.1 of Omphiscola glabra. Lineage (NCBI taxonomy): Eukaryota > Metazoa > Mollusca > Gastropoda > Lymnaeidae > Omphiscola > Omphiscola glabra. Next base: position 15,942,333 of record OZ024809.1, on the reverse strand, counting down.
TATCTCCCAGAACAAAATCAAAATCTGATGAAAAATGTACAATATGTACAATATATTATAATAAAGGCTTAAGGTTTCTTTCAATTTTTTTTGCTAAGTGCAGTTTAGCCTACAAATTGCAAATAGTATTGACATTAGAAAGTCATGGTTCTTAAAATAAAATAAAACTAAGTATTTTTTTGGGCTAATGTGCTTCTGTGGTCCCTCATTGGGAGTCACTGCCCTTTGTTTATGATAGATTTAGGGTTCGGGTTAGGGTGAGCGATAGAGGTACCAGTAGCGTGCAATTACCTTTTTTTGTGTGTAAAGTATTTCAAAATAAAAATTCATACTAAATAAACATATATAATAAATCTTTTATGATACAAAACAAATTATTATTCATATTTTATAATACACATGTCTGGTAGCTTTAAAGCTAAGACCAAACTCCTCAATAATCCTATTATACAAGAGTGGAAGTGTCGCTATTTAGTATTTAGTAAACAGATTACATAAGATTTAAAAATTATTTGCTAAGGTAGACAGGAGGAACTTTCTACAATCTTGAAAATGCTATCCAGTGAGGAAACACCCATGCAATGACTGTTTTGAAAATTTAATAAAATTGTTGGGGTAAGTTGGGGGCAATTTTTATTTGCCCATTATTGTAGATAATTGAATGGAACATTAGACATTCATATAATCAGTTGTTATTTCCATTCTATCAGGTGCGGCACTGATGAACCAGGGGCACAGACAGCGAAGCGGCACGGATGAGACAGTGGCACAGACAGCGAAGCAGCATGGACTGATCCATGAGCGGAGGTACCACCACTTCCCCACCAACACATCCACAAACTGCATCACTTCCCCACCAACACATCCATCACAACCCCCACCACCACCTCCATCACCACTTCTACCACCACCTCCACTACCACCACTACCATCCCCACCACCTCTACCACCACGAACGACCTCCACCAGCACCACCCAACCTGTCCCCACATCCACCACAACCCCAACACCTCCACCAACACCACGTCCACCACCACCCCCCACCACCTCCACCACCACCTCCACCACTACCTCCACCACCACCTTCAACACAACCTACACCACCTCTAACGCCACCACCTCCACTACCACCTCCACCTCAACCAACACCATCAACTCCACCACAACATCCACAACCACAACATCCACAACCACCTCCACTACCACCTCAAACACCATCACCCACTCCACCAACACCATCACCTACACCACAACATCCACCACCACCTCCAACTCCCCTCACCATCACCTCCATAACCAACCTCACTTCCCCACAAACACCCCAGCCAACACCTCCACCAACACCTCCACAACAACCTCCACAACATCCACAACCACATCCAGCTCCACCTCACAATCACATCCACAACCACAATCACTTCCCCACCAACACCTTCACCACTACCTCCACACCCACCTCACCATCACTTCCACAACCATTATCACTTCCCCATCAACTCCACCACCACCTCCACCACCACATTCAACACCACCTACACCCCTACCTCAACATCATCTCCACACACCACCATCACTTCCCCACCAACACCGCCACCTCCACCACCTCCACCCCCACATCACCATCACCTCCACAACCACCATCACTTTCTCACTATCATCTCCACAACCACCTCCACCATCACCACCACCTCCACCAACCCACCCACCAACACCCCAACCAACACCTCAACCACCACCTCTACCACCACTTCTACAACCACCTCCAACACCACTTCCACCACCATCTCCACCATCCCCTCCACCATCACCTCCACCATCACCGCCACCCAAACCTCACTATCTCCTCCACAACCACCATCACTTCCCCACCACCACCTCCACCACATTCTCCACCACCAACTACACCACCACATCACCATCACCTCCACCACCACCTCCAAAACCACCTCCACCACCATCTCCACCACACCCACCACCACTTCCACATCCATCAACACCTCCACCTCCACCACCACATCCACCTCCACCACCACATCCACCTCCACCACCACCTCAACCACCACGTACACCACCTCCACAAACACCTCCACCACCACCTCCACCAACACATCACCATCACCTCCACATCACCTCCACAACCATTATCACCTCCACCACAACCTCCACCACCACATCCAACAACACCTCCACCAACACCACATCCATCACTAGCACATCCACCCCACTACTTCCCCCACCACCACATCCACTAACACCACATCCACCACCACCAACAACACCTGCAACACATCCGCATCTACCATCAACACCCCCTCCACCACCACGCCCTTTGTTAGGTTTGGAGTGTCCTTTTGTTGGTTGGGGTTGTCCTTTTTATTTGGGGGGTGGCACCTGGGAGCTGACAAACGGAAGCCGGTGATCCGGAGCTGGCGACCGGTAGCTGGTGACCGGGCTGCCCTTTGTTAGGTTTGGAGTGTCCTTTTTTAGGTTAGGGTGTCCATTGGTTTTACTACATCTACTACCACCACCTCTTCTACCATAACATCTTCTTTTACCACCACCCCTTTTAAATGCTACCACCACATCTTTTACAACCACCACCTCTTTTACTACCACAATTACCAACACCTCCTCCACTTACACCATCTTCACAACCTGCATCACTTCCCCACCAACACTCCCACCACCAACCCCACAACCACCTCCACAACCACCTCCACCAACACATCCACAACCACCATCACCCCCACCACAACCTCCACCACCACCCCATACCTCCACTACCATCTCCAACACCGCCACCACCATCAACTACACCACCACCACCTCCACATCACCATCACCTCCACAACCACCATCACTTCAAAACCACCACCTCTACCACCAACTCACCACCACCTGCGCCACCACCACCACCTACACCACCACCATCACCTCCACCACCACCTTCAGCACCTCAACACCACCTCCACATCACCATCACCTCAACAACCACTATCACTTCTCCCCCACCACCACCACACATCACCACCTTTACCGCCACCATCTCCACTACCTCCTCCATCACAACCTCCACCAACACCATCACGTCCACCACCACCTCCACTACCTCCACCAACACCCTCACTTCCCCACAAACACCCCCGCCACCACCTCCACCAACACCTCAACAACCACCTCCACCCACCCACAACCACATCCCCCACCTCACAATCACCTCCACTACCACAATCACTTCCCCACCACCTCCTCCACCCCCACCACCCTATCACCACTCCACCACCACAAACACATCCACCACCACATAACCATCACCTCCACAACCACATTCACTTCCCCACCAACACCCCCACTTCAACCAACACCACCACCATCTCCACCACCACCTCATCATTACCTCCACAACCACCATCACCTACACAACCACCATCGCTTACCCAACAACACCTCCACAATCACCTCCACCCCCACACCACCTCCACCACCACCCCACCTTCACCACCTCTTCACCATCATCTCCACACACCACTAACACCTACACCACAACCACCTCCACCCCACTTCACCATCACCTCCACAACCACCATCACCTCCACCTCCACAAAACCCTCCACCAACACCTCAACAACCACCTCTACCACCACCTCAACGTCACCATCACAACCACTATCACATTCCCCACCACCACCTCACCATCACATCCACAACCATTATCACCTCCACCACAACCACCTCCAACATCACCAACACCATTCCATCACTAGCACATCCACACCACTACTTCCCCCACCACCACATCCACTAACACCACATCCACCACCAAAAACAACTCCACATGTACCAACAACACCACCTCCACCACCACGTCTTTGTTAGGTTGGGGGTATATTTGTTAGGTTGGGGGTATATTTGTTAGGTTGGGGGTATCCTTTATTAGGTTGGGGGTATCCTTTATTAGGTTGGGGGTATCCTTGTTAGGTTGGGGTGTCTTTTTTAGGTAAGGGGTGGCGCCCGGGAGCTGGTGATCCGGAGCTGGTGACCGGGCTGTCCTATGTTAGGTTTAGAGTGCCCTTTGTTAGGTTGGGGGAGTCATTTTTATTTTCGGAGTGTCCTTTTGTTGGTTGGGGTTGTCCTTTTTATTTGGGGGGTGGCACCTGGGAGCTGACAAACGGAAGCCGGTGATCCGGAGCTGGCGACCGGTAGCTGGTGACCGGGCTGCCCTTTGTTAGGTTTGGGGTGTCCTTTTTTAGGTTAGGGTGTCCATTGGTTTTACTACATCTACTACCACCACCTCTTCTACCATAACATCTTCTTTTACCACCACCCCTTTTAAATGCTACCACCACATCTTTTACAACCACCACCTCTTTTACTACCACAATTACCAACACCTCCTCCACTTACACCATCTTCACAACCTGCATCACTTCCCCACCAACACCCCCACCACCAACCCCACAACCACCTCCACAACCACCTCCACCAACACATCCACAACCACCATCACCCCCACCACAACCTCCACCACCACCCCATACCTCCACTACCATCTCCAACACCGCCACCACCATCAACTACACCACCACCACCTCCACATCACCATCACCTCCACAACCACCATCACTTCAAAACCACCACCTCTACCACCAACTCACCACCACCTGCGCCACCACCACCACCTACACCACCACCATCACCTCCACCACCACCTTCAGCACCTCAACACCACCTCCACATCACCATCACCTCAACAACCACTATCACTTCTCCCCCACCACCACCACACATCACCACCTTTACCACCACCATCTCCACTACCTCCTCCATCACAACCTCCACCAACACCATCACGTCCACCACCACCTCCACTACCTCCACCAACACCCTCACTTCCCCACAAACACCCCCGCCACCACCTCCACCAACACCTCAACACCCACCTCCACCCACCCACAACCACATCCCCCACCTCACAATCACCTCCACTACCACAATCACTTCCCCACCACCTCCTCCACCCCCACCACCCTATCACCACTCCACCACCACAAACACATCCACCACCACATAACCATCACCTCCACAACCACATTCACTTCCCCACCAACACCCCCACTTCAACCAACACCACCACCATCTCCACCACCACCTCATCATTACCTCCACAACCACCATCACCTACACAACCACCATCCCTTACCCAACAACACCTCCACAATCACCTCCACCCCCACACCACCTCCACCACCACCCCACCTTCACCACCTCTTCACCATCATCTCCACACACCACTAACACCTACACCACAACCACCTCCACCCCACTTCACCATCACCTCCACAACCACCATCACCTCCACCTCCACAAAACCCTCCACCAACACCTCAACAACCACCTCTACCACCACCTCAACGTCACCATCACAACCACTATCACATTCCCCACCACCACCTCACCATCACATCCACAACCATTATCACCTCCACCACAACCACCTCCAACATCACCAACACCACATCCATCACTAGCACATCCACACCACTACTTCCCCCACCACCACATCCACTAACACCACATCCACCACCAAAAACAACTCCACATGTACCAACAACACCACCTCCACCACCACGTCTTTGTTAGGTTGGGGGTATATTTGTTAGGTTGGGGGTATATTTGTTAGGTTGGGGGTATCCTTTATTAGGTTGGGGGTATCCTTTATTAGGTTGGGGGTATCCTTGTTAGGTTGGGGTGTCTTTTTTAGGTAAGGGGTGGCGCCCGGGAGCTGGTGATCCGGAGCTGGTGACCGGGCTGTCCTATGTTAGGTTTAGAGTGCCCTTTGTTAGGTTGGGGGAGTCATTTTTATTTTCGGAGTGGCGCTAGGGAGCTGGCAAACGTGAGCTAGTGATCCGGAACTGGCGATCGGGAGCTGGTCACCGGGCTGTCCTTTGTTAGGTTAGGAGTGTCCTTTTGTTGGTTGGGGTTGTCCTTTTTATTTGGGGGGTGGCACCTGGGAGCTGACAAACGGAAGCCGGTGATCCGGAGCTGGCGACCGGTAGCTGGTGACCGGGCTGCCCTTTGTTAGGTTTGGGGTGTCCTTTTTAGGTTAGGGTGTCCTTCGGTTTTACTACATCTACTATCACCACCTCTTCTACTACCAACACCTCTTCTACTACCACAACCACTTCTATTACCACCACCCATTTTACTGCTACCACCACATCTTTTACAACCACCACCTCTTTTACTACCACGATTACCAACACCTCTTCCACTTACACCATCTTCACAACCTGCATTACTTCCCCACCAACACCTCCACCACCAACCCCACAACCGCCTCCACCAACACATCCACAACTACCATCACCCCCACCACAACCTTCACCACCACCCCCATACATCCACTACCATCTCCAACACCGCCACCACCACCATCACCTACACCACCACCACCTCCACATCACCTCCACAACCACCATCACTTCAAAACCACCACCTCTACCACCAACTCACCACCACCTGCACCACCACCACCACCACCTACACCACCACCATCACCTCCACCACCACCTCTAGCACCTCACCACCACCTCCACATCACCTCAACAACCACTATCACTTCTCCCCCCACCACATCCACCACCACCACACCCACCACCTTTACCACATCCACTACCACCTCCCCTCCACCACAACCTACACCACCACTTACACCACCACGTACACCATCACCATGACCACCTCTACCGCCACCATCTCCACTACCTCCTCCACCACAACCTCCACCACCTCCACAACCACCCTCACTTCCCCACAAACACCCCCGCCAACACCTCCACCAACACCTCAACAACCACCTCCACCACATCCACATCCACCCCACCTCACAATCACCTCCACAACCACAATCACTTCCCCACCAACACCTCCACCCCACCACCCTATCACCACCACCACCCCCACAAACACATCCACCACCACATAACCATCACCTCCACAACCACATTCACTTCCCCACCAACACCCCCACTTCAACCAACACCACCACCATCCCCACCTCACCATTACCTCCACTACCACCATCACCTACACAACCACCATCCCTTACGCACCAACACCTCCACCACCAACTACACAATCATCTCCACCCCCACTCCACCTTTCACCACCACACCCACTTCACCATCATCTCCACACACCACCAACACCTTCACCACCTCCACCCCACTTCACCATCACCTCCACAACCACCATCACCTCCACCACCACCTCCACCAACACCTCAACAACCACCTACCACCACCTCAACGTCACCATCACAACCACTATCACATCCCCACCACCACCTCACCATCACATCCACAACCATTATCACCTCCACCACAACCACCTCCAACATCACCAACACCACATCCATCACTAGCACATCCACACCACTACTTCTCCCACCACCACATCCACTAACACCACATCCACCACCACCAACAACAACTCCACATCTACCAACACCACCACTTCCACCACCACGTCTTTGTTAGGTTGGGGGTAGCCTTTATTAGGTTCGGGGTATATTTGTTAGGTTGGGGTATCCTTAATTAGGTTGGGGTATCCTTGTTAGGTTGGGGTGTCTTTTTTAGGTAAGGGGTGGCGCCCGGGAGCTGGTGATCCGGAGCTGGTGACCGGGCTGTCCTAAGTTAGGTTTAGAGTGCCCTTTGTTAGGTTGGGGGAGTCATTTTTATTTTCGGAGTGGCGCTATGGAGCTGGCAAACGTGAGCTAGTGATCCGGAACTGGCGATCGGGAGCTGGTGACCTGGCTGTCCTTTGTTAGGTTTGGAGTGTCCTTTTGTTGGTTGGGGTTGTCCTGTTTAAGTGGGGGTGGCACCCGGGAGCTGACAAACGGAAGCCGGTGATCCGGAGCTGGCGACCGGTAGCTGGTGACCGGGCTGCCCTTTGTTAGGTTTGGGGTGTCCTTTTTTAGGTTAGAGTGTCCCTTGGTTTTACTACATCTACTACCACCACCTCTTCTACTACCACCACCTCTCCTACTACCACAACCACTTCTTTTACACCACCTCTTTTACTACCACGATTATCAACACCTCCTCCACTTACACCACCACCTTCACAACCCCACCAACACCTCCACCACATCCCGCATCACTTCCCAACAACACCTCCACCACCACCTCCACTACCATCTCCAACACCGCCTATACAAACCGCATCACTTCCCAACAACACCACCACCACCACAACCACCACCACTACCTCCACCAGCACCTCCACTACCATCTCCACCAGCTTCTCCACCCTATACACTACCACAACCACCATCACTACCCCACCAACACCTCCACCACTACCTCTACCACCAACTCACAATCACCTCCACAACCACCATCACTACCCCACCAACACCTCCACCACTACCTCTACCACCAACTCACAATCACCTCCACAACCACAATCACTTCCCAACCAACACCTCCACCACCACCACCACCTCACCATCACCTCCACAACCACCATCACTTCCCCACCACCATCTCCACCACCACCTCCATATCCACCACCCCACCACCACCTCCTCACCATCACCTCCACAACCACAATCACTTCCCCACTACCAACTCCACCACCAGAACCACCTCCACATCACCTTCTCCACCACCTGCAGAACCACCTCCACCAACACCTCCACCCCACCTCACCATCACCTCCACAACCACCATCACTTCCCTACCAACACCCCCACCACCACATCACCATCACCTCCACAACCACCCTCACTTCCCCTCTATCAACACCACCTAACCATCACCTCCAAAACCACCATCACTTCCCTACCACCACCTCCAACACCACATCTACCACCACCTCACCATCACATCCTCCACTACCAACTACACCACCACATCACCATCACTTCCACCATCTCCACCACCACCCCACCACCACCATCTCCACCGCAACCTCCACCAACACCTCCACCTGACCATCACCTACACAACCACCCGCACTTCCCCACCAAAAACTCCACCACCACTTCCACTTCACCATCACCTCCACAACCACCATCACTTCAACACCTACAGCACCACCACCTCCGCCACCACCTCCACCATCACCTCCACCAACACCTTCATCAACACCCCCACCACCACCACCACCACCTCCACATCACCATCACCTCCACAACCACCCGCACTTCCCCACCAACACCCCCACCACCACTTCCACCTCACCATCACCTCCACAACCACCATCACTTCCCCACCAACACCTACACCACCACCACCTCCGCCACCACCTCCACATTCACCTCCACCAACACCTGCACCACACCTGGGAGCAGAAGTTGGCACTTGGAGCTGAAAGACAGCCATTTGAGATGACGATGGCACTGGGAACTGACGGCGGCGGAATATGGTACAGAAAGCAGATGGCAGTACTGCCAGTGGACAACAGCACTGCCAACGGACAATTGCACTTGGAGCTGATAACGGCACTGGGAGTTGACGATGGCACTGGGAGTGGACGACGGCACCAGGACAGAGAAGCGACACGGACGTAGGTGTAAAAATGTTTATTTTATACATGTTAATTGGTTTATATTTGTGTCTTATTCTTTGCTAATTGGTACATGTTTGTGGGTTTTCCCTAAGTTTATAGGTGTATGTATGTGTATTGTTTTATTGCTACCTGGTATATGTATCTTTTTTATTCACATGCAAATTGATATGTGTTATTGCCATGCTAATTGGTTTATGTATGTGCTATTTCCATGCTAATAGGAGCGGCAACGGGGAGAATTAGAGGCACCGGACACCACGGGGTGTGGACAACAAAGGGAGCGGACAAGCAGACAAAGGCACTTGTTATTGACGATGGCACTTGGAGCGGACGATGAAATTTTGAGCGGACGATTGCGCTTAGAGCGGAACATGGACCTGGGAGCGGACGATTGCCCTGAGAGCAGATGATGGCACTGGGCGCGGACGATGACACTGAGCGATAATGATGGCCTTGGGAGCGGACGATGGCACTGGAAGCGGATGAGAGCACTGGGAGCGGACGATGGCACTGGAAGAGGATGATGGCACTGGCAGCGTATGATGTCACTGGAAGAGGACGATGGCACTGGAAGCGAAAGTTGCCACCAGAACAGAGGAGCTGCACAAGAACGACGAAGCGTATCTGACTTGGGTGTATATATGTTTATTATATCTATGTTTATTTCATTCTAATTGGCACATGTGTGTGTTGTTTCATTCTAATTGGCATATGTGTGTGTTGTTTCATTCTAATTGGCATATGTGTGTGTTGTTTCATTCTAATTGGCATAAGTGTGTGTTGTTTCATTCTAATTGGCATATGTGTGTGTTGTTTCATTCTAATTTGCATATGTGTGTGTTGTTTCATTCTAATTGGCATATGTGTGTGTTGTTTCATTCTAATTGGTATATGTGTATGTTATTTCATTCTAATTGGTATATGTGTATGTTATTTCCATTTTTTATTGATATATATATATATATGTATGTTTTTATTCTATCCATTGTTATTGTGTTATTTCCATGTAATTAATATGTGTATTATTTCCTTGCTAATTGCTAAATGTATGTTTTATTTCTATGCTAATTTGTATATATGTGTGTTATTTCCATATTACTGGTATTTTTTGTGCTAAAAAAATTGGTATATTATTTCCATGCTTATTGGAAAATATGAATGTTATTTTCATGATAATTTGTATATGTGTGTGTTATTTCTATGCTATTGAGAAGTGTGTGTTATTTACATGATGTTTGCTATATGTATCTGTTATTTCCATGCTAATGTTTATGTTTAATTTATTTTTATGCTCTATGCGTATATTTGTGTTACTTCCATGCTAATTGATATGAGTGTTCTATTTCCCTTTTAATTTGTAAATATGTGTATTGTGTGTGTTATTTCCATTCTATTTGATTGATATGTGTTTTTTCTATCTTAAATTTTGTGTGTAATTTCCATGCTATTGATATAAATGTGTGTTATCTACATGCATATTTGTATTTGTGTGTGTGTTATTTTCATGTCAATTTGTATATATGTTGTTATTATTCTATTTGAAATATGGGTGTTATTTTTAGTGGTATATATGTGTTATCTCCATTCTTATTTTAATATGTGTGTGTTATTTCCCTGACTAAATGTTATATTTGTGTATTTCCATGCTAATTGATGTTAATGTGTGTTATTTACACGCACATTTGTATTTGTGTGTGTGTTATTTTTATGTCAATTTGTATTTGTTTAATATTATTATTCTATTTGATATGTGTGTTTTATTTTTAATGGTATATATTTTTATATGTGTGTGTTATTTCCATGCTAAATGTTATATTTATGTGTTATTTCCCTGCTAAATTTTATATTTATGTGTTATTTCCCTGCTAAATGTTATATTTATGTGTTATTTCCATGCTAAATTTTATATTTATGTGTTATTTCCCGGCTAAATGTTATATTTATGTGTTATTTCCATGCTAAATGTAATATTTATGTGTTATTTCCCTGCTAAATGTTATATTTATGTGTTATTTCCCTGCTAAATGTTATATTTATGTGTTATTTCCCTGCTAAATTTTATATTTATGTGTTATTTCCCGGCTAAATGTTATATTTATGTGTTATTTCCCTGCTAAATGTTATATTTATGTGTTATTTCCATGCTAATTTGTAAATTTGAGTGTTATTTCCATTTCCAAATTGTATATGTGTCTGTATTTCCATGCCAATTTGTATATGTATGTGTTCTTTACATCCTAATTAGTATCTCTATGAGTTAGTTTTATGCTAACTGGCATATGTTTGTTATTTCCATGCTATTTAATTTATGTGTGTTATTTCTATGCCATTTGTAATATGTATGTGTTGTATCCATGCTATTTGGTATATGTATGTGAAGTCTCCATGCTTATTAATATATGTATCTGTTATCTACATGCTAATTGATATATGTGTGTGTTATTTCAATGCTAATGTGTATGTGTATGTTTTGTTACACCTATTCTTAATTGTACATATTTGTTTATTTCCTAGCTATATAATTTATAAATATTTCCATGTCAATTAGTATATGTATTTCTGTTTTTTTACATGCAACTTAGTATATTAATGTGTGTTATTTCCATGCCAGTTAGTATATGTATTGTGTTATATTACAATAACATTTTGCATATGCATGTGTTTTATTTCCATGCTAATTATTATTATAATGTGTTTTATTTCCATGCCTATTTGTATATTATGATGTTATTTCCATGTCAATTTTTATATGTATTTGTGTTATTTCCATGAAATTAGATTACGAATGTGTGTTATTTACATGCCAATTACTACGTGAATATGTGTTATACTTATGCCAATTAGTAGGCCTATATGTATGTGTGTTATTTCCAAGCCAATTAGTATAAGTATGTTTATCATTCTCATGCCAATGAATATATTAAAGTGTGTTTTTTCCATGTCAATTAGTAAATGTATTTGTGTTATTTCCACGTCAATTATTTTATATGTTTGTGTTATTTTCATGCCAATTAGTATATGTATTTGTATTTTTTTCTATACCATTTAGTTTATGTATGTGTTTTATTTCCATGCCACTTAGTATTAGAATTTGTTTTATTTCCATGCCAATTATTTCATGAATGTGTGTTATACTCATGCAAATTAGTATATGTATGTGTCTTATTCCCATGTCAATAGTAAATGTATGTATTTTTTATCATTTAAATTCGAATATATATGTTTGTTTTTTTTATACCATTAGCATATGTATGTTTGTTATTCTCATGCCAATTAGTATATGTATATATCTTATTTTCATGCCAATGAGCCTATGACTATGTGTTATCTCCTTGCCAATTAGTATATGTATGTGTGTTATCCCCATGTCAATAGTAAATGTATGTATTTTATTATCATTTAAATTCGAATATATATGTTTGTTTTTTTATACCAATTAGCATATGTATGTTTGTTGTTCTCATGCCAATTAGTATATGTATATATCTTATTTTTATGTCATAGAGTCTATGACTGCGTGTTATTTCCATGCCAATTAGAATATAAATGTGTTTGTCTTATCATTGTCACCAGTTTAATTAATGGGATGTACATTTCACCAATATTTTGACTTGATTTTTCTGTTTAATAAACGTCATTTTTCTGAGGCCTTTTCCAAATCTGAAATGTTGGTTTCATTTGTTTCGTCATGTCCACATATGGTTGAATTAATAAGTGGCAGTAGATGTAAAGAGAAAGTTGAGTCAAATGTTGTGGTTGTAATGTTAAGATAATTTTAACAGAGTCGTCTTCACTCTCCACGAGGTTGTTCAATAAACTGATATTTTATATTGCATTTCGACGGATGCTCGCACCTATTCTCAATTGTAATGTCAATATCTTTGAAGTCTTGTTAAAAAAAGATAAATAATCACAGATGACACTTACACATAGAATACAAATATTAGCCAAGACGTTGGTGAAAATCTCGGTAAATTTCGAGAGATGGGTCCACGTTTTTTACCATGGCCGCCATCTTTGTTGACACCACCCGTAAAATTAAGAATAAAACGTTTAAAAATAATGAAAAAACTTCCTAAATGTATCCCTCACCCTAACCTAAACCATAAATCTATCCCTAAACCTAACCTGAACCCTAAAGTCATCAACAACATAACAAAACAGGCAAATGACACCATGGCTCCATAACTAGACATTAGCCAAAATTTCTTCTTTTAAAAAGATGCTCTCAAAGCTATTAATTTTACTTACACACGATTGAACGCACAATTAAAAATACAAATATTGATACCAGTGGACTGCGATGAGTCGATTGTTTTGTCACGTGATATGTGTAAGAACGAGTAAGACTTCCGGGAGGCTGTCTGCAACACACTAGTGCTTTAAAAAATCAGTCACCGGTTACACACTACTACTGCTGCGACTGAAAGATGCCTAGGCAATGTTCGGCTTTTGGCTGTTCAAACTGCTAGCCTGAGTTTAAATCTTCGAAGTGGCTATTCGGGCCCGGAAAAGAGTGAATGTGGGTTTATTTAAAAAATATCTAAAATATTATTGTTGGGTTTGTAAGACAAAATTTGGTATCAAATGAAAGATAATTGAATGGACTATATTGTTTGTAAACGTACTTCTTCAGTTTAACTGAAATAAATTACCACAAATGACATCCGAATAGCCATTTAGTCTAAAGGGACCCGGGTCCGAATAGCCGCTAATGTCCACCCTGACAAACGCGCCTCCGCAAAGAATCAAGCCCCCCCCCCCCCACACACCAGTGACCCACTTGTCTACTACCAGTGGCCTACTTGTCTACTACCAGTGGCCTACTTGCATGCTACCAGTGGCCTACTTGTATACTATCAATGCCTTACTTGTATATTGTATACTATCAATGTCCTACTTGTATACTATCAGTGCCCTACTTGTATACTATCGGTGACCTTCTTGTAAACTATCAATGGCCTACTTGTATACTATCAGTGGACTACTTGTATACTATCAGTGGCCTACTTGTATACTACCAACGTTGAGAAATCAGGTTACTGAATGAAACGGCTTTGCACAATTGGACTACACCAACAACTCATTCAATATTTAACGTCACATTGACTCAGAGACGAATTGAAGAAACAAAGCGGGACGCACGCCCAACCACACTTAAAGAATTCTACCGAGGAACGTCATGTATATGTGTAATCAGCGGTTCGAAAGTTTGTCAAATGACAGGGTGGGGCCACTAAACAATGTCGTGGGACTCATTGCCCCCACTCCCAACAGCCCCAGCCCCTTCTTCTGTAATTTCCATTGAGCTAGTTGTCAGTGAGAACCTAGAACATTAATCTCCATTGAGCTAGCTGTCAGTGAGAAGTTAGAACTTTAATCTCCATTGAGCTAGCTGTCAGTGAGAAGTTAGAACTTAGTATTTAAACGGTAAATAACTGGTCCGCCAGAGGTATGAACATAGATTCTGTTGCCAGGTGGGACATTCAGCCACATATGTAAAGAGCATGCACTTTTGGGGGTGTCGAATGGAAGGCTGGGTGGAGGTAAGAGTGTCTTTTTAGGTATCTTCGTCTGCTGGATTATGACACCGATACCGAACAATGGCGACACAAAGATATTTTTAAAAAAATTATCTATTGCTCCATTCACATGATTAAATTTTCGTCAAATTTGCTTCAAATTTCTTTTTGAACGCACTATTTCGTTATACTAAATTGTGTCTTCAAAAGGCAATTTGACGCAAATTTTAAGAAAATTTGATCGTGTGAATGGAGCATTAGGATAGGAAAAGCCATGACTCTTTTTTAGACGCGGTGTTTCCTCTCTTCATCATATGACAGTTTAAGGACTCCCAACAATCATGACAGTTTAAGGACTCCCAACAATCATGACAGTTTAAGGACTCCCAACAATCATGACAGTTTAAGGACTCCCAACAACCCAGCCGAGCAAGGTAAAATCTCAAATCTTTGGTTGACATTAAATGTAACCTCCCCAGAGGTCGACTGCCCTAAGATGGGTGTTTTGACAGACAGTCTCTACAGACAGACGAGTCGTATGCCTGCTTCATTATGCAAACAGACTTGAGATGAAGGAGGGAAATTATGTTGGCTATGGGGGGGGTGGAGGGGGAGAGAGTAGGAGCATTTAGACAATGAAAGTAGAATACGGGCAGATCGTCAAACTAGAAATATCGAAAAGTTGGATTGATATCAAAGGAAGATGTTAGGGATGCTCAAAGTTGTGAATGCTAAGGAGATGTGGGGGATTTTGGGAGATGATAGGGATAGCGGGAGACTAGGAAATGCTCGGATTTTCGGAGGATTCTAGGTCTATGAGAGAGAATTAGATATGGGAGAGAAGCTAAAAGATACTAGAGGTGGTGGGACATTTTGACCTGCTGGGGACGATGGATGCTGCTATGGCTGCTGGTCGGTGCTAGGGACGATGGATGCTGCTATGGCTGCTGGTCGGTGCTAGGGACGATAGATGCTGCTATGGCTGCTGGTCGGTGCTAGGGACGCTGGATGCTGCTATGGCTGCTGGTCGGTGCTAGGGACGATGGATGCTGCTATGGCTGCTGGCCGGTGCTAGGGACGATGGATGCTGCTATGGCACCTGGTCGACGCTAAGGATGATGAGGCTCTTGAATCTCTTACAATTGCCATAATTAAGCAAACCTAAAAACAGATTTACCAACAATGTGGCAATGATATCTGTAATTTTTGCTTTCATTGTGGTGCTACGGATTGATGGTTTTGTTGTTTTTTGTTTTTGTTTTTTTTTGAGTTGATGATTTGAAAAAAGGACATGAAACTAAATATATTTTAAAAATAAAGTACACACACGTCAGCGTGTACTCTGGTTAAATATAATAATAATAATAGAAACCGTTCTACATATGCACCGGTATGCAGATGAAGATTTTAAAATAAATTAACATATTTATTCATTTAAGATTGACTTGTCCTATATGATGTGGCATACCCTCAACGCCAAGTCCACGCTTATATAACTTGGTTAAATATGGTGGTAATAATGTGTGTGTGTGGTTTTGTTTTTGTTTTGTTTTTTGGGGTGGGGGGGGGGGGGAGGTTGGGTCTATGTCCCAATAATACGAGGAAAGATGACGAAATTGTACATTTATCTGTGACATCCAATCCAGCTCAAGGTTCTTGCAAGTAAGACAGATTCATTGTGCGGTAGGTAGGACCTTGCATTTTTAGAACCACTGACCCACACGTGTCTCATTTTGAATAGTTATTTGCTGCTGTCTCTGTAATTATGTGTGTGTGTGTTCCTAAGATTGTGTAGTGTAGAAGAAAGCATTTCCTGCTCTGGGAAATGCCTGAATCCTGAGATTCAAGTTCGTGTTTTCGCTTATAAGAGCTATGCAAATTTTTTATTAAAAAAATGTTTTTGTACTGCGGTCGGTCGGCCATGAACGTTTAATGTAAGTTTTTATTGGCGCACAAAAATGAGCGTCTCTCCTGTGCATGGTGCGTAAGATAGCTTTATTCGTTACATGAGAACATTGTGTTGAGTGTTAGTGTTAGTCTAATGGACTACGATGAGTCGATTGTTTTGTCACTTGATAAGCGTAAGTACGAGTAAGACTTCCGGTAGGCTGTCTGCAACACACTAGTCGCTCACAAATTTTTATTTAAACAACTTTCTTCCTTTAATCATAACTGAATTATAATTATTGTCACATTTATGAATGTCATTTAAAAAAAAAACGTGTATTCAAGAATATTTTGAAAAGTAAAATTTTTAATTAACACTGGGGAAGCGTTGATGGAGACAAACATTTTGCTTTAAAATTATGATAATGGCTGATCAGTTGTTGTCTGTTGTTATGTGTTGTTATGTGTAGCATAGGCTACAGAAGGCTTACACGTATCACGTGACAAAACAAGGAAGTGACTCATCGTAGTCCAATTTGACGTCTGAACGCTGTAAACCGTATCATTATTGGATAATCATCCCCAGATCAAGGTGGACAACCATTTTTGTTTCCAAAATAACCAGAGTTGTGACGAATCAAATGTAAAATTTGCACTCTGAATATAAATCATTGCAGCTAAGAGTTGATTTTACTTTTTTAATATCATTTGTACTGTTCTGGTTCTGGTACGTTGCTGCATGCATGTACTGGCATATGTGCAACGGTTGGGGAAGCGATGCTGCCATCCTAACGGCTCCTAGCAGATGCCAGGGCAGCCTAGAAGCTTTCGATAGATGTCGAGTTCACGGCGGTATTGTCCAGGTGGTTCCAAGCGATTA
The DNA here is from genome assembly GCA_964017045.1 of Omphiscola glabra. NCBI lineage: Eukaryota > Metazoa > Mollusca > Gastropoda > Lymnaeidae > Omphiscola > Omphiscola glabra. The sequence continues at coordinate 15,924,471 of OZ024809.1, read as the reverse complement.
TTATGCGTGGAAAGAATGATTGTTTATATTGCACTGTGTTATTCCAAGGCACTGTGAAGCATTTGCTATTGTTCCGGGGGTAATTGCTCATGGGGTTGTCAGAGGTTATTTGATGTTCTATGCTCTTGTTATTTCGTTATTTTGTTCCGTTCTTTTTACACGTTTTTACTATACTTGTTTCACTTATTTTCTTTTGCAAGTTTTGGTGAATCCACATCCACCATTGTACCCATTGGGATTGTAGTATTGCACAAGGAACAAGAATCTTTTCGAGCTAAAATATTAATAGGATATAACTGACATTTAGGATGAGTTTATTTATTGGTTTGCTACCACCGCACAGGTTGGGGGGGGGGGGGGGAGTGGAGGGGTGTGGATAGACGCCTCCGGTTGGATGATGCCTTTCAGCTACAAACTGACTCAAAAGAAGAAAAAAATAGAACTTTGCAATTAGTTTGGCGCCCGGAGACAAGATTCATTTTAAAGCGCCTCCTTTCCTTGTTTTCAACTCTCAAACCCATTAATTTCATCAATAAAATAATATCAAAGCACATTTTGGCGCCCCTAACTAGCTGGCGCCAGGGGACATATGTCCCCAGAGGCGTAGGGCAGGGGGGTACAGATGTACCCGGGCGCCAGCTAGTTAGGGGCGACAAAATGTGCTTTGGTATTATTTTATTGATGAAAATAATGGGTTTGAGATTTGGAAAAAAGGAAAAGAGGGCGCCTTAAAATGAATCTTGTCCCCGGGCGTGAATCTTGTCCCCGGGCGCCAAACACTCTAGCTACGCCTCTGTTAATGTCCCCCACCCCACCCCTTCGTTGCGCCTCTGAACCGAAGATTCATTTATTAAAAATATTGTTTACAGGACCTTGGAATTTTAGCATGTTTCTTATATTATTCGGACAGTGGCGTAACCATTTTAAACATTTGGGGAGCGCAATGGTTTTTTAAAAAATTTAAAAGACTCACTGACCAAAATAAATACTTTTGAATGCATTATTATGGTATGTATTTATTTTTGTACTTGAACCAATGGAACATGCAACACGTGGACGCGTTGTATTGAAATGAATAGTACTTAAGTTAAACTCGAAATCAGAAGTGGTGGGTAAGACTTAAGTTTATATCTTTCATTTGCGAGAGGGGGGACACAGAATTTCTTCGGTGTAGGGGCCTCTGCTGGGCTTAATCTTGCAATGTGTGTTAGTGGGGATATGGGGAGGAGGGGGGGAGGGGGAGAGCGTGCTGAGACCTTGTGCCCATAGTTTCTTGTTCTTTCGTATTATTTAGCATCTTTTAATTTACTTTGTCTGCCGACGAAGACTGTTACTGTTAGCCGAAAAGGTTCTTTGCTCTTCTCCAACAAATCTCCAGCTTGTTTACAAACAATACAGCTAATTAAGCTTCAAAGTACATTCAATAAATGCTCTCGTTCCCAATACGGGATGAACTATCAATGGCGTAGCAAGGGGTTATGTAAAGCAAGATGGATTTTTTTTTTCTTTAGGCCTATATTGATGAGTGGCATTTTAGGTCAACTGTAAATTATTGGTTTTTTTTTTTGGTTTTTTTTTGCAGAAACTTTTATTAGAGAAAACATGATTGTTGACGTCAACTAATCTACCCCCCCCCTTTTTTTCCCCATTTGTCAACAACTGTCAAATATTTCCAAACCCCCTCCTCCTATTTTGTTGACATAATTAATGGACGCCCCTTTTTAAGAGACTGAGTTCATTCCCCCACCCCCTTTCCACCAACCCACGTGGGGGGGGGGACAACAACTTGAGAACCACCGCCATTAACGGTGTCACAGTTTGTGGGCTGGCTGACTATTTGTTTGGAAAGTCTCCCGCGAGGTTGACTCGGACGTTCAATATGGGGGCGGGGCGTGCTCGATCCTGCTAATCGTTTTTTTTTTCCCCCTCATCACGACAGACGGCCGGCTGGCCCATGCCAAAACAGTGGACCGGCTACGACAGGACCGACATTTCTTGGATTCTTCTTCTGAAGGACTTCAGGTGTACTGGTGTTAAGGTGTTCTGCTGTTTTAATCTGTTCTGGTGTTGGGGTGTTTTAATGTGTAAATTGTGTTCTGAAGTTAAGGTGTTCTGGCGCTGATGTTTTCTGATATTAAGAATTAAGTTGTTCTGATGTTCGAGTGTTTTGTTTTAAAGGTGAGTAACGCACATAACTATCTCCTTGTAATCTGTTATTTGTAGTTGAGGGGGGTTTGGGGGGGGGGGGGGCACAAAAGTGCATTTGTCCAATGACTTTAAAAGCTTGTGAAAAGTTCATAGATTATGCCTTATAGTGTTTAGCCTACAGAATTGTTAAAAAAGTGGGGGGTGTGGGGGGGGGGCACAAAAGTGCATTTGTCAAATGACTTTCAACACTGTGAAAAGTTCATAGATTATGCCTTATTGTGTATAGATAGCAGAATTGTTTTTAAAGAAAAAAATAAAATAAAACACGTGAACAATTAAAGCGATGGAACAAATATATGTGTATTTTTAAATCTTAAAGTTAGAAAATATTATTTTAGATATTTACAAGTTAAAACTATTTACGTATCCTTGAATTGGTAGAATGGCGAATTCAAGGGGATATACACAACTGTTGGTACTCTCCCTTTAAACCTCTTCGTTGTCTTTTGGATAAATTTTGACAACAAAGGAGATGACTGGCGTTCATTGAAATTAAACATATGTTGATTCAAGGATTAACATTTTTAAACGTTATATTTGTTTTGTCAAAATGTGTTGTCCGCACTTAGGTAAAAATATCAACAACGTTGCTCACCGAGGTCAATGAATGCACGCTTTAAGAACATTTCATGTTCGCGAAAAAGATTTTTTTATTTTAATGTTTGCGCGCCCGTTACACTGTGCTAATACATCGAAGTTAATGCGCTTTTTTTGTGTGTTGACACGCTTGCACATGGCACACAGAGACGCACAAATGCGTGAAAAATACCCATATCAGCCCAACAACGTTGCGCATGAAAGCTACGGAAGGAGGCACATAATCTATAACAATACTTCCAGATGGCGCTACGTGTATATAAATGCTTAGTTGTAGTTGTATTAACTTTCATTTGCTTTTCTTTTAGGCAAGTAAGTTGTCAATAAGCGGTGGGTAACAAATGTTGGTGGTTTTTTTTGGGTGGTGTTTTTGTTGCTGTTGTGTGCATTTGGTGCGCACGACGGGGGAAGCAGCGAATGAGAGCGCATCACTGTGCTGAATCGGGGCGGACAAGATTCACTCGGGAATTATATTATAGATACACTTGTATTTTTTTCTGTCCCAAGAGAGAGAGAGGGGGGGTGTTTGTCATTGAACGGATTGGTGGAAGTTATATATAGCTGTTAGCGTGTCCCAATTTTAATTTCACGGAGATATAAAAAGACAAAAAGTTTTATTTTTTAACAAAAATAGTATTAAATTGTTTTCAAGCCTCCTTTCCAAGAAATAACTATTGAAATTTCTCTGACAGATTATTCTATTCTCATTACTAGATATAGCCCACCAAACATTGGCGACAGCAATTCGTGAACTTCCCATCTACTAGTTATAGCCCGCCAAACATTGGCGACAGCAATTCGTGAACTTCCCATCTACTAGTTATAGCCCGCCAAACATTGGCGACAGCAATTCGTGAACTTCCCATCTACTAGTTATAGCCCGCCAAACATTGGCGACAGCAATTCGTGAACTTCCCATCTACTAGTTATAGCCCGCCAAACATTGGCGACAGCAATTCGTGAACTTCCCATCTACTAGTTATAGCTCGCCAAACATTGGCGACAGCAATCGTGAACTTCCCATCTACTAGTTATAGCTCGCCAAACATTGGCGACAGCAATCGTGAACTTCCCATCTACTAGATATAGCTCGCCAAACATTGGCGACAGCAATCGTGAACTTCCCATCTACTAGATATAGCCCGCCAAACATTGGCGACAGCAATTCGTGAACTTCCCATCTACTAGATATAGCTCGCCAAACATTGGCGACAGCAATGCGTGAACTTCCCATCTACTAAAGTTACTTGACAAAACATGAACTTGAGTAACGCACATTTAAGACTCCTAATTTTTGCCACACCCCCTTCCCCCCATGATACGTCACAGCACACTTTTTTATTTCACGCCCATAAACTATTTTAAATATTCTGATATCCCAACCACTTTTAAACCGAATATTTTTTTTACACCATTCTTACATTGAAAGATTTCATTTTCCGAAAAGAAAATATTACACGCCAAACGCAGTTGCGTTATATTTAATATATATATATATATATATATATATATATATATATATATAATATAGCATTATCGGGAATTATATTTTACGCGCCATTGAACTACTCATTATTGAACCATTTACAATTATTTGTAATATACTCTGGATACTAAATTCGCTGAATAGGAAGCAGTCCATTAGGAAGCAGTCCACGAGTCACACCAGACGTGTAATATAGATCAGAGATGTTTAAATTTAATTTACGTATTATTCTTTAAATATAAATGTAGCATTTTGAAAACTGAATCCGTAAATCATGGAGCTTTCTGATTGTTGTTCGTTCTTTGCATGTGAGGATGACCAAGGCTATATTCAACGGTGAGTACGCAGGGGGCCTGTCAGTCCTGTTTGTGCCTGGAAAGCTTCCCTGCACGTAAGACACTCGTAGTTTTGGATCCGAGTTGGATTTGAATCGATTCTGCGCTTTTCCTTGTCATGCGCTTTCTTTGGGTGTGAGCGGTGCGCTTATTCTCTGAGGATTGTGCTCCGACAGTGAGTCTGCCATAACAGCTTGTACGATCCATAGCAACAGTATCTCACGAATCAAGGCCAATGTTTATGGATTTGAGGGAAGCTTTTAGACAGTCATTGAAGCCCACCAGCTGAGTGTTTCCCTCTGAAGAGTTCACCGAACATTAGTTGTTTGGGAAGTCAGCTGTCTGGCATTCTCGCAAAATACCTGCCCTTCTGGTTTGTTCTTTTTTGTAGGAGCGTGTGGTCATCCCATTGTTGGACCTCTGTATTGGGGACTTTGTCCTGTCACGTTTGGCCAAGAAGTTTCGTGGACAGTGGATATGGTTCAGCTGTGTAGAATGTTTTCAGTACACTGTCCACGACTCGCTAGCATAATGTAGGAGATATGTTCATACGATTGCCCCAAATACTTTCATCCTAACGACAAGAATGAGACCCTTTCGCTCCCAAACACTCTTGCGGAGCCTTCCAAATGGAACATTTGCTTTGGAAATTCGAGTGTTGATCTCTTCATCTATTGTTACTGAACCGGTGAAGGTGCTGCCCAAATATGAGCATTTTTTCCACTACTTGGAGATTTTGTCCTTTCACTGACATTTTAGGTTGTTCGCAAGCTTTTACCATGGAGCTGGCTGGTTCGAGATCTAAACCCCCAAAAAATCGTATTGATTGCAAGGCCGTAGTTGTAACAGGCCTTAGCGAAGCAATCAAGTATTTGCTGCATGTTCAGGTCCAAACTTACATTTAGAGCTTTCTGGTTAATAACAGGCAGTATGTATGTATATATATATGTATTATGTAAATTTAATTAATACTTATTTAAATGTTTTGTTGTTGTACCGATGAAGGCATGTGCCGAAACGTCTACTTGTGTATTAATGTATGTAAACTTATTATTAAAGCTTAACATATATTGTTATATTGACACATATTCTTCGTGTCTAATTAAACTCTATACATGACAGTCTTATGAATACAACGCATGTACAAGAAACATTTATTCAAGTGTTAAACTTCGGATTTTTTTTAAATTAAAAAAAAATAAACATTAAAAAATAAATAAATAGCAGCTGCTGACATTTTATTTTGCGCGCCTATTGCGCACTTGCGCAAAAGCACATATATTTGAGTTATGTAATATATATATATATATATATATATATATATATATATATATATATATATGATATATGATATAGAAAGATTAAGACATGTAGCGAGAAGACAATAGTTTTTGATGGATCCACCACTGGGGCGCAGGTTAACTGGGGGAGGGGTGGAGTGAAAGGGGCGTTAAAATGCTCGTTTTTCTCGTCGGCTCAAAGAAGTCGTGGTGTTTTCCCTAGAACAGATGGGGACAAAACTCGTACCCGACCCCCGTATCAGAACCCTGGCTGAGCTCCCAAAAGTCTATCTCTCAATCAGGACAAACAGTTGATAAGAGTGAAAAGGGAAAGGTCACTGAAATTTTAATCACCGACGATATCCAAGTCTTATTGAAAGGTCCTCCAAGTGGCGTTTTATCTACTCTCTACTATACCTATAATCTCCCTAGCCTGACTATCTAGCACTGTTCCCAGTGGATCTCACTTCATCCGTTCCAAGCTCACTATGTAAAATATTTTCAGTTTGGAAAGATAAAGTAGCCTAATCCTCAGCCCCCCCCCCCCTTCTTCTTTCCCTCCACCCTGTCATTGAATTGCGACATGTAAATAAAGAAAATCAAAATGCCATTAGGAATTCGGAGTTCGCAGCTTTTCTTTTTAAATCTCGAAGAGTTCGCCTCCGGATTAGTATTTAAATTTTTTTTCGATGTTGAAATTTCTGCTGTCTAAAGATTTTATGATGGCGCTGCTCGATTTTACACAAGGCAAAAATAAAAATAATTTTTAACGTTAAGTGTCCGTCATATAGCTTGGCAAGCCCTTATTTGATAAGTGTCCGTCATATAGCTTGGCAAGCCCTTTTTTGATAAGTGTCCGTCATATAGCTTGGCAAGCCCTTATTTGATAAGTGTCCGTCATATAGCTTGGCAAGCCCTTATTTGATAGCCTGGTTGAATGCCTCATAGATGTATTCTAGCTGTTCACCTAGGGGGTGGATGTGGAGGGGGGGGTGATCCCTCGGTTATTTGTAGTGTGGGTTTTCCGGAAAACTGGGGGGGGGGGGGGTTTACGGCAAAAAACTTCGTCTTCCCCCGGTGGCGCTAACCCTAGCTACGCTGCTGCGCACACCAGCATCTCCCATCAATGCCCTGGGGTGGGGGGGGGGGGGGAGTTTGCAAGTTAAGAATTCAAACATATCGCCAAGGTCGGTGTTGGAATTTCCCCCCAAGAAGTAACGGTTCGCGAGTTTATATCTATCTCCATATCGTATCAAAGTCGTGTTGACACATAACTGTCAAAACAACATTCCTTAACGCAATTAGCGCCCCCCCCCCTGGTGGCCAGGGCCCAGGTCTTTATCCCATAAGGGTTTGATACATACGATTTCAACAAATTGGTTTATTCTGTTTTTTAAGCACTTGAAAAATCTGATGAATGTCAGAAACAAAGTCCTTGTTATTTTATTTAAATTTCAAAAACACCAAATGTTTTCTCACATTTGACCAGGCGGCACCAAATGTTTTCTCACATTTGACCAGGCGGCACCAAATGTTTTCTCACATTTGACCAGGCGGCACCAAATGTTTTCTCACATTTGACCAGGCGGCACCAAATGTTTTCTCACATTTGACCAGGCGGCACCAAATGTTTTCTCACATTTGACCAGGCGGCAGAAAATCATACCTTATACCACTAGCGTGGTAAGTCGGAGCGAAGGGGCGGTCGGCCCCCGGGGTGACACAAATCCTAGCTACGCCACCGTCTTAACCCCTCCTCATTGTGTGGCCGTATAAACACCAGTAGTCGCAGTAATCATGTATAAATTGGGGCTTGTCAACAACCTTCTCATTACTGTACACACTATCTAAAAAAAAAATTATTATATATTTTAAAAATCGTTTAAACGGAGTGACGTCATTTAAGACAAACTGCAAAGTTTTTTCATGGAGGAGGGCGGAAAAAATTCTTTGCAAAACCTCCCCCCCCCCCCCCCCGTGGCAATAACCATACCTATACCCCTGATATAAAGTTTTTTTGAATATAGTGTTTTAAAAAATAAATCAATAGCGTTATAAAGTTGTTTTCTTTTGTAAACATCTGTAAATCGTACGTGTACACATTTTTCTCTTACTTCTGTGTAACTCATTCAAACACACGGGCTCATCTGCATATACTTGAGTTAAAAAAGAAATAGTTTGTGATGTGTGTGTGTGTGTATCTGTATGTCTGCCAGTGTATGCATGTGGGCGTGTGTGTGTGCGGTGGGGGGGGGAGAAGTTTAAGAATATATGATGTTTTACTAAGGTCACCTTGGTCTGATTAAGTGCCAGTGCTTCTCAAACCGTTACCCTTTAGTCACGGTACCATAACAAGTGGAACCACAGGACACACCGACTTTCGATGAAGTGCATCAATGGTCGACGTCTGAAAAAGTTTTATGGGGCGTCCTGGGGGGGGGGGGGGATGGGGGATCGGCGCGTTCCCGGGAGTGAAGGGGGGGGGTTGCTCAGGGCGTGGTGGAGGGCAGGGAGAAACGATTCAGCAGAGATGTGAACTCATATTTGGGTAAACAAGACATCCTAATTTATTATTACGATATTGGATCAACAGACCACCATCCGCAGGTTGACAAGACGAGGCGTTGAACACATTACCACACTACCATACTATATGCTTTGTCATTTCCAAGACATAGGTTCTAACACTGTCCCATCGGCACATATTTTAACAGGCTAGATCAGACCTGCACTTTATCCGGCCCGCGGGCCATATGCGGCCCGCGAAGTGACGAAATATTCTTTATTCTTATATTAATATTTTATTAATAATAGCTTCCCCCCCCCGTCCTATATTCTTTTGGCCCGCACAAGTTTTTCATAAAGTATTACGGCCCGCCTTACATTTTAGGTCGTGCAGGCCTGAGTTAGATCATAACAAGGACCCTACTTGCCGGCATTGCAGCCTGGTCCCGGAAACTCTAGATCGTCTGTTGACCGAATGACCCTCACTAGATGTTTTGGGGGAGGCCAGGGCGGCGGGAGAGTCCTACCTACGTGAGGAGAATGTTATAGGGCACAACTCAGCAGATGGAGTTGATTGCCAATGTCCTACCCATGGTCATAAGAGAGTAATTTCTGATCTTCACCAGAATATGTGCGTAAGTTAGCTTCTAACAATGTATTTCCGCATATATATAGCAGTAACAATTTGTTTGTAACATCTTTCGTAAAATAAAGTTGTAAACTCGTTTTCGTTTAGGTTAAGACCCGCTACGCTGGCTCGTTTTAACGTAGAAGCACCGAACAGATGTTGAGAGTTTGGCCAAACGGAATACCCGGATGTTTTATTGATATCTTAATGAGCTTGGCCAGACTGTATGCCCGGATGTTCTATTTATAAATTCCCACCATTTAATGACAAACCCTGCTGTGGCGCAAGTTATAAAATGACGTGGGGCACAGGGGGAAACAGCAATGAAAGAAATACACGGAACGGTAGCGGTTCGATGGTTAAAATATTGGTAGTAAGAGTTTGGGTCACCTTGGTAACGTTGCCTGCCTATCGACCAACAGGGAGAGGGTTCGAATTCGTCCCGGATCGTCTACCAGTGGCCAAATAGCTGGGTGGAATAGACTCGCAAGCCCAGTGAGGACAATGTCCTTGGCGGGGTGGAAGGAAACCCGAGGGCATACGACTCTCACTGCACCGGTCAGGACAAAAATAGTCGGAGGTAATGGGGCCCTTAAGCTTAAACCCACCACAAGGTACGACTACGAACAAAGGGTGGAGATATATCAAAAGTCGGAACACGGGCACCCGCAGGATTATTTCGCAGGGTGTGGGGTGCGAGGTCAGTCTTTCATCCACAGTCGCGAGACGTAATTCGATTTTAAGCATTGTTATTTAAAACTCAAAAACTTACATTATTTCAATTTCGTCGGGCATTTTCATAGATACCAAAATAATGATTAAGGTGTGGGTTACCAGGAGCAATTTGAAAAGTTCTGACAGTCGTGTTGGCTACCAGGAGCAATTTGAAAAGTTTTGCCAGTCGTGTGGGTTACCAGGAGCAATTTGAAAAGTTTTGCCAGTCGTGTAGGTTACCAGGAGCAATTTGAAAAGTTTTGCCAGTCGTGTAGGTTACCAGGAGCAATTTGAAAAGTTCTGACAGTCGTGTTGGCTACCAGGAGCAATTTGAAAAGTTTTGCCAGTCGTGTGGGTTACCAGGAGCAATTTGAAAAGTTTTGCCAGTCGTGTAGGTTACCAGGAGCAATTTGAAAAGTTTTGCCAGTCGTGTAGGTTACCAGGAGCAATTTGAAAAGTTCTGACAGTCGTGTTGGCTACCAGGAGCAATTTGAAAAGTTTTGCCAGTCGTGTAGGTTACCAGGAGCAATTTGAAAAGTTCTGACAGTCGTGTTGGCTACCAGGAGCAATTTGAAAAGTTTTGCCAGTCGTGTAGGTTACCAGTAGCAATTTGAGAAGTTCTGCCGGTCGTGTTGGTTACCAGGAGCAATTTGAGAAGCTCTGCCAGCTGTGAAGGTGGCCAGCTGTTACACGTTATACAATGGTCTTATCTAGCTCGTACGTTCACGGTGACATAAGTTCCTAACAATACATAGTAGAAATCAAATGAATAGCTGGGATCAGCAACTGGGATATAGGACGAATAACTGGGATATAGGACCAACACCTGGGATTTAGGACCAATAGCTGGGGATAAGGGAAAAACAACTCTGAAAATATAATGAACAACTTGGATGTAGGACAATGAACTATGGTAAGCATTTTTCAGCTCTTAATGTCATTCATCTTATATTGCTTATAGTAATTATGGCAAATTCATTCGTACCACTGATAACGCATTCCAAGACCCATTAGTACGTGTGCGGACCACCTATGTGCCGCTAAATGGCGACCACATAGGTGTAAACTAATGATGTCGTTAACGGATGATCTTTTGGGTGTGTACTTTTTGGGGCAGCAATTTCGGCCCATCTCTTATACTTTATAAGTCTTTTTTATGTGTATTATGAGTGAATGGCATTTACGTGGAATTAAATGGGGTAAAGTCAAGGACCCCCCGGTGGGTGTTACCAACTTTAGCTACGTCACTGTCTGGAGCTGCGTATATATAGGGCCGTGCCGAGGAAAAGCAGGTTAATAATGAGGGAGACTGCAATCAGGTTAGCACAATAGGAAATAAGTAAAACACAGTAAGGTTAAACCTGAAAAAAACGAACGCAACAAAACAACGAACGTGTCGGCAGGAAGCCGTCATCAGCGAACAAACAGAAAAACGAATAAAAGTAAAAAATATGAAAAAATTATAATAAAAGACGATTCTGGCACAACATTGCTTTGTAAAGTACATACGATTTTATGGTTTAATTCGCTTTCAAGGTCATATTTAAAGACCATTTTTTCGCCCTTTTAACACTGGCACCCCGTAGTTGCCCCTTCGCTGGGCCATGCGTATTTTTTTTAAAATTGCGCATTAATTTCGTGAGCATACATTTTTAAATCGTGCGTATAGCCCTCCCATGCAATATTATTTTTAGCCCAACGTATCCTCCGTCTATGGTCGGACACTGTCTCACAGTGTCTCGGGGTGTAGCACGGGATCTCAGGATGTAGCACGGGATCTCAGAGTGTAGCACTGGATCTCAGGATGTAGCACAAAATCGCAGGGTTTCGCCAGAGCGCATGACCTCAAAGATAAGACTTTTCTCCCCGGTGGTTGAGTTTCGATTACGCAATGCATTGGCGGGGGTAGGTGGTGGGGGCTGAGCTCGTGACATGCTGTAGCTATCACCACGCGAGCAATTCTGTCATGTTCTACGTTAACACTTCCACAACCCCCCCCCCCCCCAACTGGGGCCCTTTCCCCTCCAACCCCTGTTGAATGAGTGAATTTTTGTTGTAAAATTGCATTCTTATTGGGAGAAAAAAAGTGTTTGTGAGAGTGTATGTTAGCGTGTGTGGGAGCGTGTTGGGGACAATGTGTCTGTCAAGATTGTAGTCGTGGGCGAGTAAATCGTTCTCCGTGGTTTACACAGCAGCTCACCCACCACCTGCTACACTGTATGACTTTATCACATACGACGGTCACTCTAGAGCAGGGTTCGGGAACCTTTTTGTCTTAGAGAGCCATGGGCACCACATATTTTGAAAAGTGATTCTGTGAGAGCGATACATTATGTTTAAAACTAAAAATTCAAGTACACGTGTGCAGGGTTGCTATTTTTCTGTCTTTTATGTCAGCGGAGTTTATCTCCTTTACCACTTCTGATGCTGAGCTGCTGTAGACTTTAGCTCTTTTGTAGAATAAAATATTGATATGCAATTAATATGTAGAACAAAGGAGTCCCAAGAAATATTTTTTTTTTATAATCGACCATTTGTCTGCGAGCCAGATGCAGCCATCAACAGAGCCACATCTGGCTCGCGAGCCATAGGTTCCCGACCCCTGCTCTAGAGGTTTTATCCCTTTAGAGCAGCGGTTCTCAACCTTATCAATGCCGGGACCCTTTAATACAGTCCCTCATGTTGTGGCGACCCCCAGCCATAAAATTATTTTTGTTTCCACTTCATAACTGTAGAGTATATGTGTTTTCAGATGGTCTTGGGCACCCCTGGGAAAGGGTCGCAACCCACAGGTTGAGAACCGCTGCTTTAGAGTGCGTCATGAACGGCTGTATCACTTTATTTTATTTACTTTTAAGTTTGTATCCATTTAGTTTGCGAACGTAAAAGGCTGTGCCCCTTCAATGTGCTACCTTAAACGTTGGGTTTTTTTTTAGGAAGTAATCTTTAATAATGTATCCTTTTAGTGTGTGACCTCCCTTCTTTCAAATGACAATCAGAAATTTACTATTTCTTTAATAATGTATCCTTTTAGTGTGTGACCTCCCTTCTTTCAAATGACAATCAGAAATTTACCAATTCTCCCCCTCCACACACCCCCCACCCACTTTCGTTGTGACGCTTCATCTTAACAATGCTATTTTATGTAGCCTCATTATGGACTTTGAGAATCTCTTTTCTGCTGTCAAGGTTGACTGACACAACTGCAGGCTGATGTCCCACACGGGGCTTACCCCGGTGGCTTACTTCGGTGGCTTACCCCGGTGGCTTACTTCGGTGGCTTACCCCGGGGGCTTACCCCGGTGGCTTACTTCGGTGGCTTACCCCGGTGGCTTACCCCGGTGGCTTACTTCGGTGGCTTACCCCGGTGGCTTACTTCGGTGGCTTACCCCGGTGGCTTACTTCGCTGGCTTACCCCGGTGGCTTACCCCGGTGGCTTACTTCGGTGGCTTACCTCGGTGGCTTACTTCGGTGGCTTACCTCGTGGCATACCTCGGTGGCTTACTTCGGTGGCTTACCCCGGTGGCTTACTTGGGTGGCTTATCCCGGTGGCTTACCCCGGTGGCTTACTTCGTTGGCTTACCCCGGTGGCTTACTTTGGTGGCTTACCCCGGTGGCTTACTTCGGTGGCTTACCCCGGTGCGTTCACTAACCACCCTTCGAGTGACCATCGGGTTAATCATCTTGATGAAACGCTCCTCGTGGACTGCTTGCCGACGCGCATAGCTTCAGACCTGCTTCCCCGTACGATTTTACCGCTTTTTGCACCCCCAGTACGACAATAACATTTTACATAATAAAAAGAGGAAGAACTTCTGAAAGTAAACAACCCATAAAACAAAGTTTGTGGTATAAATCCTTTATAACATTTAATATCGAGCAATGCGCGGTGGGGCTGAAATATTGACCAAACATGCATACCAGTAGCGCACCTTTTAAGAGTCCCAATTAGTGCCCCTCTCCCCCCCCCCCCCCCAGGCTCGCAAACGTAAATTTTTTCCACGACCTTCAACTATATTAATATTGTATTGACCCATCCGCTTTAACACCGCAGATTTATTTCACCAACCACTTCAGAAAAACACAAGCAAATATTACGCACCAAACGCACAAAACGCACCAAACGCACTGAGATATTGTTTTTTTTTAAAAAAGATTCTTATTGAGCGCAATTATCAGGGATTTTATTTCGTGAAATCAGTGTCATCATATGTCCTTCATCTTCCAATCAGTGGCATCATATTTCCTTCATCTTCCAATCAGTGGCATCATATGTCCTTCATCTTCCAATCAGTGTCATCATATTTCCTTCATCTTCCAATCAGTGTCATCATGTGTCCTTCATCTTCCAATCAGTGTCATCATATGTCCTTCTTCTTCCAATCAGTGTCATCATATGTCCTTCATCTTCCAATCAGTGTCGTCATATTTCCTTCATCTTCCAATCAGTGTCATCATATGTCCTTCATCTTCCAATCAGTGTCTTCATATTTCCTTCATCTTCCAATCAGTATCATCATATGTCCTTCATCTTCCTCTTGAAAAAAAAAATTACTTTGGGGGGTGGGGGTTGGGGGTTGAGCAGTGGAGCTGAAATTTTGAACGAACGCGCTATCATCGTCAACGAGTCTATGTGCCAAGTTACAGCTCCATATTTGGACGGGAAGTGGGTCAGTTAGCCGTCCGAAGCTTTTGCCTGCAAGCCGCGAACAAAAGCGAAGTTAATAATATAAAGGTTTTAAAAATGGGGTTTTGTGTGAAAAGTGGTTGTCGAATTTCTTGGAAGTTTTGTCCTCCCCTCAATTTTACCTCCTGAATTGTTCTCCCTGATTGGTCCAGTGGCCTTCATTTATACTCCGCGGCGCAGCCAGGTTTACGCTAATAACACTTTTCAAAAAGACCGATGACACTAAAGAAAAGCAACTGTTAAAAAAAAGACCAGAAAAAACCGTCTACCTTGTTGCACCTCTGTCAGTCCGTGTTACTGAAAAGCTTTCATTACTCTGATTGCTCATCATCATCTTATTTGTTTAGTGTATACCGTAGAGTGGGTTCGTGTCGTTGTCATTCTGCGGTCTAGTTAAAAGTGGAGACAATTGTATTCAAGTAAAAAAATACGATTTTGTTTCTTAAAATATTATTTTTAGGGGGTGTTCCTTGTTAATTACCACACAAAAAATAAACAGCACCCCCCCCCCCCCACAACAATTTGACTAGGTAGCCAGATCTAATAGCGTCTACCATTAACATATAGCAGAAGTGTGTAGTGACAAGTGTGCAGTGACAAGTGTGCAGTGACAAGTGTGCAGCGACAAGCGTGCAGTGACAAGTGTGCAGTGACAAGTGTGCAGTGACAAGTGTGCAGTGACAAGCGTGCAGTGACAAGCGTGCAGTGACAAGCGTGCAGTGACAAGGGTGCAGTGACAAGTGTGCAGTGACAAGTGTGCAGTGACAAGTGTGCAATGACAAGTGTGCAGTGACAAGTGTGCAGTGACCTGCTGCATGGTACTTATACAAAGCAAGTAAGAATTGGCAAAACAATTATGTACAAATATCTTTTCGTCTCTTTATTTGTTTAGCGTGAACTGATTATATTTTTAGAAATAGAATTTAGTGATATAAAAAAAAAACAATTTTAAAAAAACATTTTAGAAACAATTTTTTTTTAAAATCTTTAATGATTGAGTCACAGATTTGACGACCAAAAAATAGATAATTGAGATTGAACAGGTCTCAACAATTTAAAAATACTGGAATAAATTTTTTTTTAAAACAACAACAAATATTTTCAAAACAAATGCAAGTCATGTTTACATAAATTTTGAAGAGAGAGTGGGGGAAGGAGGGAGAGAGGGGGAAGGAGAGAAAGAAAGGGAGAAATTAAGAGAGAAAGAGAGAGAGGGGGGGGCGGCGCGTTGTCTTGTTGATATTATAGCAGTGGGACGAAATCCTTCAGGTCACACGGGAAACGATAAAAAAAAAATTGCATACATAAAATGCGTTTCGGGTCGTTAAAATGATTTATGGCCGGGGTCAAGTGAAACAAAATGAAATATCTGCTTGTCTGCTGTAAAGGTAAGCACCAAACTCACGCCATTAAATTGCCATCAGCAAAATAAATATTTATACCAGGGCCTAACCGGGTGCAGCTATTTTTTAAAAAATATTTTTCTTTGTCAGTGGGTAAATTGGGTCCAAAGCGTGACTACAAAAAAAAAAAAAAAAAATAGTTAACTTCTCATTTTCTAAAATGTGTCTCGTTTGTGTCAAGAAAAAACCCACTGATAGGAATAGCGATGACATTGTACGCATGACGCTCGCTGTGTGATAGAGGAAAACGAACGATAACAACACTAAATAACGGTTACCGGAAATTTGATCGACAGAAATTTCGTCGACGGAAAATTGATCGACAGTAATTTGATCGAACGGAAATTTGGTCGAATCTTTTTTTCAGTTCACACGTTAAAATTATCGTCAAATTTCTTTTTGAACGCACTATACTATATAGTAAAACAAAATAATGCGTTCAGAAAGAAATTTGACGCAAAATTTTAACGTATAACTTAAAAACACGATTCGACCAAATTTCCGTTTGATCAAATTTCCGTCGATCAATTTTCCGTCGATCAATTTTCCGTCGACCAAATTTCTTTCGATCAAATTTCCGGATACGGTAAATAACAGTCGCCTTCCGCCAAAGAAAGAAAGCATCTATTTACCGGAGTTGAGACGTCACGAATGAAGCTCGCTGTGTGACTGCCTTTTTTTATTATACAAAAATGTGGATGTGGTTAAGGGTGGGGGGGGGGGGGTGAGTTGAAGAAGACACAGGACGAACCAGAAGAAAATGTGTGTATGTATGGCCCGAAACGGCAACAGGCACAGGCACACATTAATGACCCACAAACGCAGCACACACACGAACGCCAATTAATGACGTGCAACAAAAAACACACACCAGTTAATGATATCCTACGACAGACAGCACAGTGTCGCTGTAACATCATCTGATCCTCATCATAATCGTGTCTTGAGTGATGTAACACAGGGCGGCATCTGCTTTGTACAGCACCATCAATACCTCAGCCTTTCATGCATGTCGTGATGTTGAACTCTGGCATCGGAACAACAACTAAAATTGCGTTTTCATTTTCTCGTTCCTTTTTTTTTTTTTTTTTTTTTAAACCTCATCACCAATAATTGCCTACGTGGCAATTTTTAAGAGGTCTGATGAAACCAAGTTGACATTTGCAGCGCGTGCAGACATTGCTCTACTCCAGCCAATCAGATCCGACCTTTAAGAATCGTGGTATGGTGTATCGCTAAGGTGACGAGTCAAGATGGACACCCCATTTTTAGGGCGGGAA
The DNA here is from genome assembly GCA_964017045.1 of Omphiscola glabra. Lineage (NCBI taxonomy): Eukaryota > Metazoa > Mollusca > Gastropoda > Lymnaeidae > Omphiscola > Omphiscola glabra. The sequence continues at coordinate 15,907,348 of OZ024809.1, read as the reverse complement.
CTGTTAAGGGGAAATATAAGTACAGAGGGTTTTATGGGAGGTACCAACCAAAAACAAGGTCACGCTACTTTTGCCAGTGTCTGCTCCCACAATTTTTTTTTTTTTAAAATCATCACAAATGTGTGAGCCAAATTAAACACTTTCATCACACATCGTCACAAACTTGTGCCCCCCCCCCTTTTTTTTTTCCAAACACACCACATCCTTTCCGTCTCGAGACACGTGACGTCATTTCTGGATGGTCCTTAATCTATTGCATTAACCAACAGTAGCACGCATCTAATGGCAGTAACAGCGGGTAGCGTTTATCAAAGTTAACGTCAGTAGCCTACAGTAACATTTATGAAATGGCAGTAGCCTACAGTAGAATTTATCAACTGGCAGAACCCTTCAGTAACATTTATCAAATGGCAGTAGCGATTAGTAGCATGCAGTAACATTTATCAAATGGCAGTAGCATTCAGTGGTGTCTATCAAATGGCAGTAGCAATCAGTGGTGTCTATCGAATGGCAGTAGCATTCAGTGGTGTCTATCAAATGGCTTTACCCTTCAGGGTCGTTTTGCCCATTTCTCAATTAGTTTACCCAGTGACAGAAGGAAAGGGTGCGGCGTAAGGAGGGCGCTCGCCCTTATGGCACGTATTTCTTTATACTAAGGGCGGCATCTTTGGCCAACTGCAAAGGGTTTTTTCGTGGAAGCGGACAGTAAAATTCTTGGTCCACCCAGGGCAGCTCTAACTCAGGGCGGCTCTAACTCAGGGCGGCTCTAACTCAGGGTGGCTCTAACTCAGGGCGGCTCTGAATCAGGGCGGCTCGAACTCATGGCGGCTCTAACTCAGGGCGGCTCTAACTCAGGGTGGCTCTAACTCAGGGCGGCTCTAACTCAGGGCGGCTCTAACTCAGGGCGGCTCTAACTCAGGGCGGCTCTAACTCAGGGCGGCTCTGAATCAGGGCGGCTCGAACTCAGGGCGGCTCTAACTCAGGGCGGCTCTAACTCAGGGTGGCTCTAACTCAGGGCGGCTCTAACTCAGGGCGGCTCGAACTCAGGGCAGCTCGAACTCAGGGCGGCTCTAACCCTAGCTATGCCACTGCCCAGACTGCAACTCTAAATTCTACGTCTGCTGCCCCTAGAGTTCATACTGGTATCGACTCTCCTAATCGCTCTCTCTCTCACTCTCTCTCTCTTTCTTTCTTTCTCTGTCTCTCTTATCTTACTTAAATCTCCTCCCTCACACATCATTTCTCCATTCTCTTGGTGAAAGAATGTTTTTCTAAACTGTTTTTTCCTGACCCAAATCAACCTAACTCTCTCTCATCATCTACCTCTCTCTCCCCCCTCTCTCTCTATCTACCTCTCCCATATATATCTCATTTCTCTCTCTGTCCAATCCTCTCTTACACGTTTTTTCTCTTTCTCTCCTCATCTATCTGCTCTCTCCTCCTCCTCTTACCCCCTCTCTCCTCCTCTCTCTTTATCTCTCTCACATCCCTCTCTCCTCATATGTCTCTCCTCCACTCTCTCTCTATCTCTATTCTCTCTCCTCCTTTATTTCCTCCTCTCTTCATACTCCTCTCTCCTCCCCTTGATTCTTTATCTCCCTCTCTGTTAACATTAGATCTAAATCTTTAACTTATGAACTCCAAATGCTGTCACCCCACCGTTTATTACTCCATAAATCTCGCCAACACGCCCTTGTCTGGAACCACGGCTGATAACTCCACTATTTGAATCCGACAACTCACAGTTTTCTCCCCTCCTCCTCCCCCCCCCCCCCCCCCCACACACACACGCGCGCGTACTTTACCCAAGGCCGACAACCTTGTCTTCCTCGTACTTGTACTCTTGGCCACGAATGCTACCACGGTAACCAAAGAAGGATATACCAGCCTTGACCCTGGTCTATTGCGTAACAGTCATAACAGTGTCTCCGTCGAACAATTCCATATAATTAAAATACTTTAAAGTTCCATACACGCGACTACGCTGTCAAAGCTGCAAGAGTTAGTTGAACCCCATTATGTCTTCGTTAGGCGTGTGCATCCATCTTGGGTGGGCTATGTTGCCAATGGCTAATGGTTTATGGTTTATGAAAATACCTGTATCTTTTGGCTGGCTTTATCCTTTTATTTTGATGGTTGGATTTAGCCCATATCGTGATGGCTGGTTAACCATATGATGGCTGGTTTTAGACTATAGCTCGATGTACGGTTAACATATGTTGTGATGGAGGGCTTTCGGCTTAGTCCAGCTAGTTGTTTCAGCTAGTGCCGCGTTGGACGGGCTCAGATTTTTCCCGCCTCTCTTCCGTGAACAAAAAAAGCCACCCCCCCCCCTCTTCTGCATTTCGCCCCAAATGCTGCCCGTATATAGAGTAAAAAAGAACGACCGCCCCCTTCCGCACCCACTTCCTACGCCACAGTGTTGTTTAACTATATATCTTATATGTTGGTCTAGCCTAAAACGTGATAATGTTGCTAACTTGTTTGGAGCCACTTCAGTTTCAGGCTGTGACCATCCAGTTAGAAAACTAAAAGCACATAATAACAGGTTCGGCGCTTTTGAGAATTTTGTTGTTGAATTTTTGAGGTGAGGTGGGTGGGGGGCTGCAGCCTCTTGTATGTGGGGAGGGGGGTTGTAGCCACTTATATGTGGGGAGAGAG